>CM046458.1:9019130-9211630 GCA_025506515.1 Flaveria trinervia | reverse complement strand
TAAGTATGAATAACTACAGGATCGTTGAAGGGTATAAGTTACAACACAACAGCACAGACGAGATAAGCTAAATTTAGATCAAACAGTAAACTGGATTAACCAAGTAGTGACACTAAGAACACAAGTAATATAAGAGACATAATACAAAGAACACAAGTGTTTGGTTTTCAAGAATGCGGTATATTGCCTTCTCTATGTTCTATTACAAGTGTTACAAAGCAAATTCAAAAGATACAAGAACATGAGATACTTATACAACATCCTACAGGCGGCTATACTTTGAAAGCCAGCTGGATACAATTGACTAGACACACACAAAATCAATTGTAGAGTAAAAAAGCAGATTGCCTTTTGACTTGTGGCTATGACATGTCATAGCTCACATCCTTATCTATTACAAAAAGGATAAAGTACATAAAGTAGTCAGTTACACACTTAAAACCTCAATGTACAGTTACCAAAAGCATGGACCTTTTCACCAAACCATGTTAGTTGGTGACTTGCAAAGTTGCAGCGGAAAGGTGTCCAGCTTTATGGAACAGTACATCAGATAAAGCATGTTACTAAAAGTCTTCGGAAAAAATCTGTCTTCATGAACTTGAAGCTTTGGAAGACTTTGTCTCTGAGGTTTCGGAAGATTTCATCTTTGGCTTCAGAAGATGTTGGTCTTGGCTTCGAAAGATTTCATACTTAGAGTATTTCTGTTGCACATGTGAAACTTCCGAAGCATTCTACTTCAATGCACTTGTGCAGCATACAGGAAAGACTAAAGATGTTTAGGTTGCATCAGCCTCTTCATTAGACTCTATAAACTCCCCCTAGGCTGATGTTACCAAAACACTTAGAAAAATTCAGATATTAATAGTCCTTATTAGGATGATCACCATTCCTTTCTTCATAAGATGATCAGGATCCTTTCAGGCTGTCAAAGTGTCTTTTCATGTCAAAGAGGTCATGCAGAGGCAACTGAAACATATCTTTCCATGTATAAATGTCTTCAATTCCTTGATGTCTAATAACATGCAACCTTTTGGATTTGTGGTGTATGTCCAAGACAAGATGGGTCTTCCTGATGCTAGAGGAGCTACTGAAGTTGGAGTTGATTGAGCATCCACTGGCTGCACATCCTCAGGCTGTTCTCATTCACCCTGAGGTTTAGAAGGGGATGCAGACTTCTTCTTCTTCTTAGACTTTGGTTTAGAAGCCATCCTCTTCTTTCTTATTCCAAATTTTAACTGAGAAGACTGGCCTGCAGCACCAAATTGATCTTCATTGTCTTTCTCAGTTGGGACTTCCTCTCTCTCAGGTTCAGATGGAGAGGGAGGTTGACCCTACTGTGGATCAAAAGATGAAGCTTGCTGAGCATTAGTAGGAGGTCCAGGTTGTGTTGTGTCTGGTTGTTCAACCTTAACCTCCACTTCAAGAAGCACATCATCCTCTGCCTATCAGCAGACTTCTTCATGCTCTTTTGGATGATGGCTCTTGATTTTGCCGCTTCTTCCCTCAGCTTCTTCTTTGTTGTCTTTCTTTCCTTGACTAAGTCAAGCTTAAGTTGTTTTAAGTACTCAAACTCAATATAGTCATAAGCTAAGGGAAGGAGTGCATCTGCCTTATAGAGGCCTGTGGCACTCAGATAGTTAATCATCTTGATTCTGTCTTCTTCCTTATCTACCTGAGGTTCTTGTTGAACCACATTCTCTTGTTCAGGACTTTCTTGAACTGGTGAGAGGGTAGGCATACCTTTGTATAGTCTTTTTCTTCTTCTCTCTTCTTTGACTTGTACTAGGAGTTCTGCATCTTCTGCCTCCTTCTTCTCTCTTGAACTTTCCATATCAACCAGCTCATTCAATTCATCCAAGGGGAGAGAAATGACACTATCTATGTCATAGTTCCTAGTCTGCAGATAGTTAATCCTGACTACCCTTAACTCATCATTCTGATTATCTGGTCTGGAGGCAGCCCTGATTGCAGACTCCATGAGTCTTGGAGACTCAGTAGAGGAACTTTCTCCCCTTAGCCTCCTTTTCCTCTCTCTCTCCTCCTCTTCAATCTCCTTAGATGTCATCTTTCTTTTCCCTTTGTCACTCTCAGACCTTTGTGACTCAGGGTGGAGAGAGCTTTGCCTTCATTCCTGTTGCAGCATCTGAGCTCAGGCCAGAGAGAGGTTGAGAAGCACCTTCACCAGCAGGTGTCTCAAAGGAATATGGATTTCTGCAGCAGTTAGAGATGATGAGACAGGGCTCTCAGGTTCTGTCACTAGGCCTTCAGTCAAGGTTTCCCCTATGAAGCTAATATTAGGGTCTGCCTCAACATCCAGTTGACCATGACATTGCTTGATTGCCTTAGTCTTCTTCTTAGGCTGAACTCTGCAATGATCCTGTCTTGGATTCTTTTAGCCAGTCTGTCACTTGTCTAGATTGGCTTGGGTTGACAAGTGGCATGTTGACTAGATCCAAACCTTCATAGTAGTCCAAGTTTGAAAATTGAAAACTTCTTGTTGTCCTTGAACTCTTATAATGATGAGGGCCTTCCTGTTGCTATCATACCTCCACCCAATGATGTGACTGAAGGATGGTGAAGGTGACATAGCCCTTGGTATGCCATCCTCAAACAGACTCTGTATGAAGGAGTCTATGTAGTCCACATCAATGTGAACTAGAGGAGGTTGCTGAGAATGCATAGTTGCAAGTGAGGATGGTGAGTCCTCAATGTCCATTCTCTCAGAGGAACTCCCAGGTTCTGTGGCTCTAATGACTTTCTCCCCTTTTTTTGGTAGCATCACCCACTCGCATAGGTGAGTTGGAGGATAGGTCAATCACATCCACAGGTTCTTGTGTTCCTGGTTGAGCTCTCCTTAAGGGTCTCCCAGCTAGTTTTTCTTTAAGATATGAAATCTCAAGTTGCTAATCATTGATCTTGTTTTGTAAGGTAGTCACCTGAGATTCAAGGTGACTGACCTTGAGACTAGGTAAGTGCATGTTTTAGACAGTTTTGCACTTTTAGTCTAGATCCCCCTCATCTTCATCAGAAGAATCACTGGGGTGGAGAAGATTGGACCAGAGTCCTTTCTCTCATGACCAGTTCTAAGTTCTTGGCTACTGGATTTCCTCTGCTCACTGGCAGTCTCAGTTGAGATGTCAGTGGGCTGAGTTGCCATGGTTGAGGTCTTAATGATGTAATCACTTTCAGAAGTGAGAGCCTCTTCCATATGGACATCCTGAACAGGTTCAGGAGTGTCCACCTCAGTTGTAGGTGACTGATGTGGGATAGATGTAGGAGACTCAGAGTACTCATCTCTCTTTGAGTAGAGGGAAGAAGAGAGATTCATTATACTCACTGAAACCTAAATCTTCATCAGTATAGAACTCAGGTTGAGAATGGTTGGTTTAGATCTATAGGCTGGGGATGGTAACTATCCCCTGAAGGTTGATCACTTGAGTGTTGAGACTCAGAGTGATGGCTTAAGGCAGTAGGGCTAATGAGCTCATCAGGCTGAGCATGAGGAACCTCAGCACTGATTCTTGAAGAGATGGGAGTGGTCTGCTCCTCAGAGAAGTGGGAGCTCCAGTGTCCACTTCTTCCTGTATGGGTGAGTATATGGGGGCCTCCACAAACTGAATAGTCTGAGCAGGGGTTCGTTTGGATTTTCTTTGGTAGGTGATGGAGATTTGGGGCTGTGTGGTGGTTGGGAAGTAGCAGGTGTGGGTTCAACACTAGCTTGTGCTGCTAGGTTGTCACCTTGAGCAATGAGCTCTAACATTTTTGGGACTAGGGTTGTTTCTACCCCAGAGAATCCAACTTGGACTTTCGTAGTATTTTAAAGATGCCGGCTTCATCTGTCCCAATTTAAGAATGTTACCTCTTTCCCTTAACTGTGAGCCCAGTTCACAGTTAAGAATGTACTGGACATATCTAGGAAACATGTAATATTCTAAGGAGTCTAAATTGCAAGTAAATTTGTATAAACAAACTGAGAGTACCTGAATTTGACCCCTTGAACCATTCCATGGACTATGAAGGAGAGATCTTCAGGAATCTGGTCCCATCCACCATGCTGTTTGATAAGCTGTGGATGACCACATGGAGCAGGAATCTCCATTGGGATGAGACCTTCCCTTTCCTGAAGGTCTTTACAGAGAAATCTCCCTCATACCCATCTGCTCAAAGGAAAGATTGACAGCTTCCTTGGGAAGAACACCTCACCTTCTTCATCATCCAGCTGAAGATGTCGCTTGATGATGGCCGGAGCGATGAAGATTGTTCTCCCCTGCACTGTGGCAGACAGTGCCTTCTCCCCATCCATAATGACCTCTTGGTAGGTCTCCCATAATTCAAGCAATTGATCCTCATAGAGTGGAGTGAATGGTTAGGGAGGTGAAGTAGCTGGACAGAGATAAGAAACGGCAAACCTCTGGGAAATGAGGATCTTTCTTAGAGCGTAACAGAGCAACTTGATTGTGTTGTCTGTGTAGCTGCATGGTAAAGGGATCATTTCTGTGAGCAAGGTTGGCCATTTTTAAGTAGCTTAGGGACGAAGAAAGAAGAAAGAAAGAAATTCTAAAGAGAAATTTGGGATTTTAGGTTTGGAGGAAGAACAAATGATAGCAAGAGGGGGAAACCGTTGGGTTTATATGTGAGAAGGATTTCAGATAAAGTTTAATGAAAGAGGATAAACTTTGAAATCCAGATGTCGTCCCACCTCTAAAAAGTAGTTTACTTTTTGCTCAAAAAGTAGTTTTCTTGGAAACAAAAAGCTTCCGAAGGTTAATTATCTTCGGAAGTTTTATTAAAAAGCTTCGGAAGAAAAATTAAAACTTGAGTGCTTTGTGTATAAACTAACAAAGCTTCCGAGAGTTAATTTGCTTTGGAAGTAAATGGTCGTTGAAAATGATTAGTGTCTGAGACAAGTATTTTAGCTTCGGAAGATAAATTTGAAAATTCTTCCGAAGGTAATTTCTTAGACAGTTATTTATTTTGAAGGCATGATTTACTTCCGAAGTTAAAAAATTTCTTACATAACTTCCGAAGTATCAGAAATTTTCAAAATCTAAGGAAAATCTTCAAAAAGAAATTTTTGTCCAAAGAAAACATGAGCTTATGAAAGTGATGAACTAGACAACTTAGGACACACATATTTTAAGAAATAATAAGAATTAGTTTTAACAAAGATCTACTCAAGATTGATCATCCAAATAACTGATATAAGATATTTAAATATCTGTTCATCAAAAGCCTTTGTAAACAAATTAGCATATTGTTCATCTGTGTGAACCTTGACTACTTTAATTAATCCTTTTTCATAGTTATCTCTTATTAAATGATACCTGATATTGATGTACTTTGTCCTTGAGTGCCGCACAGGGTTTTCTGTGATTGAGATAGCACTGTTGTTGTCTATGTGAATGGGAGTGTCCTTGAAGTTTAACCCATAGTCCAACATCTGTTTTGAATCCAAAGTACTTGAGCATAGCAGCTTGCAGCAACAATGTATTCAGCTTTAGCAGTTATGCAGCGACACAGGATTGTTTCTTGCATTGCCATGAGACAACCCTTCCACCAAGAAATTGACGTCCCCCATATGTAGACTTTGCAGTCATGTTGCAACCACCATAATCACTATCTGTATAGGCATACAGATTGAAGTTAGAATTATTGGGATACCATAGTCCAAGTGTTGGTGCACCTTTGAGGTATCTTAAAATACTCTTGACTGTGATAAGGTGAGACATCTTAGGGTTGGCTTGATATCTTGCACAAATACATGTAGCAAACATGATATCAGGTCCTGCTAATAGTAAGATACATAAGAGACCCAATCATAGCCCTATATAAATGCTCATCTACACACCCCCTCAAGATCAGGACCAAGAGAGTGGTTTCTGGCTATGGTTGTCTTAGCAATCTTACAGTCAGTCATGTTAAACCTCTTGAGTATGTCCTGAACATATTTTGACTGACTTATGAAGATGCCATCTTCAACTTGCTTCACTTGAATTCCCAGAAAGAAATTGAGTTCCCCCATGGCACTCATTTCAAATCTATCTTCATCAGCTTCTCAAAGTCTTTGCAGAGCTTTAGATTAGTTGAACCAAAGATGATGTCATCCACATATACTTGAACTAGCAATATTCTTTCCTCATCCTTTGATGAAGAGAGTTCCATATATAGTACCCCTCCTGTATCCATGTTTACAGTGATACTCAAACAGTGTCTCATACCACTTCCTGGTGTCTGATGCAGCCCATAAGAACTTTGTCAAGCTTGCAGACATAATCAGGATGATCAGGATCTGCAAAATCAGTGACAGTTTGACATAAACCTCTTCATCTATCACTCCATATAAAAAGGCACACTTCACATCAAGTTGAAAGACCTTGAAGTTCTTGGATGCAGCAAATGCCAGGAATATCCTAACAGCTTCTAATCTTGCCACTGGAGCAAAGCCATCAGTGGTAGTCAATCCATTCTTCTTGTGTGTATCCTTGAACAACTAGTCTAGCTTTGTTCTTGATGATGATGCTCTATCATCTTCTTGTTCCTAAACACCCATTTGGTTCCAATGGTAGTCTTCCTAGAAGGAAGAGGACAAAGGTTCCAAACTTTTTGCCTTTTGAATTGAAGCAGCTCTTGTTGCATAGCTTCAACCCAACTTCCATCCTTTAGAGCTTCATCAACTTTCTTTGGCCCTATCTGGTATAGAAAACAAGATTGAAGATAAACATTTGCTTCATGGATTTGTCCTCTTGTCTTTACCCCTGAGACAACATCTCCAATGATGTTTGTGGTAGGTGAGACTTGTGGATCCTAAGCTGAGGGATCACAACAGTTCGTTGAGAAAGATCTAAATTTGAAAATTTTAGATCTGGCATAGATGTTTCTCCCACCACATCAGCACACTTTTCAAGAGAAACTTGATCCAAGCAGTTGTGACATCATTGATGTTCTCATCTATGGTGTGGTTAGTGGCATCAGAAATTCTTGGTCACTATCACCATCACCATTGATGTCTTCTACAGTAGAGCCTCTGAGCTGGAATTTGAAGGCATACCAGATGTATCAGTTGATTTATCATTGTTGGGCTGACAAAAACCTCATTTGCAGAAGTGGTTCCAACTGGAGCTGAAAATATGTGTCTTGAAGATCTTCCTAGCTCAAATCTTGGATTAGGATCATCTGTATTTAAATTTTCTGCAGATCCTAAACATTCTCACAAGATTTGTTAAAACAGTTGGTACCAAATCAAGATCAAAAACCAATCCAGACCAGAACCAGCAACACAGGTGTGTGTTCATTGAAAGTCACATTGGCTGACTCCTCAACAATTCTAGTTCTAAGATTGTATACTCTATAAGCCTTAGCTTAGGAAGAGTATCCAATAAAGTGTCCATCATCTGATTTCTCACAAACTTGGCAATTTGATCTTTGGTATTCAAGATGATGCAAGGACATCCAAATGACCTAAGAAAACCAATGAAAGGTCTCCTCTTGTGCCAAAGTTATAAGGAGTTTTGCCATGAGTCTTAACTACTAAAACCCTATTCTGCACATAGCAGGCAGTGTTACTGCCTCTGCCCAGAAGGTGATAGCCAGTTTAGAGTCAGACAACATGGTTCTTGCAGCTTCAATCAGTGTCCTGTTTCTCCTCTCAGCAACACCATTTTGCTGAGGAGTCCTGGGAGCACTAATTGTCTTGTAATACCTTTTCATCACAGAATGTATCAATGGATATGGTTCTTAAATTCGATTCCTGATCACATCTTATGATCTTGACCTTGTGATCAGATTGATTCTCAATCTTAAGAGGAAATTCTTTAGAATCTTAGGAGTCTCACCCTTAGTTCTAAGGAAGAAAACCCAGGAATCTTTGTGAAGTCATCTGTGATCACTAACGGTATAAGGTCCTTCCTAAACTCATTACACTGGTGGGGCAAAGAGATCCATATGTAACAAGGTGCAGGGGTGTAGTGATGGAGTTCTTTCCTTAGGCTTGTGAGATACCTTATGTTGCTTCCCTTTCAGGACAAACGCGTGGTCATCACTTGTAAACCTTTCTGTTGCATTCCAGTTACCAAATCATGCTTAATAGTTTATTCATGTTCTTTAAAGTTTACATGGCACATCTTTTATGCCATAGGAAAGACTCACACTATTATCTTTAGACAGAAAGCATGAAACTTCTCAGAGGGAGAGGTTTTTGCAATCCATCTTGTACATGTTTCCTTTCCGGGAGCTCTAGTAGGATATGCACCGAGGAATGACCACACCAGGCTTAAGACAATGCCTCATGCTCAGTTAAAGAGAAGTTATGCTCTGATCACAAAATTGAGATACTATCAGAAGATTGTATCCAAGCTCCTTAAAAAGTTACCTTTTCTTTGCGAGGCTTACCCATTTGGACCTTGCCCCTTCTAGAAATGTAACGCCTTCATCTCATCAAAAGCATGGGTCCTCATCAATCCTTTCAAAGTTCTGAGTAGTGACTATCGCCAGTCATGTGCTGGAAAGCCAATGTCTATGATCCAGTCATTGTGGTGTCTTAGCTGTCCGCACAACAAGAATGATTAGTTACATCTGGAAACCCAGCATTGCTTGGTTTGGGCTCAATTTTTGAAGAAGTAATTCAACAGCTAATAGATCCTATGGTTGTACTAAGAGTGTTGGACCAAAGAACCAATGAGCCTGATCAGAAAAACCTATAAGTCCCACAGACAGTACAACTGCTGAAGAAGATCACAACAACTGAAGAGATAAGCTGAGTACAAGGTCTGAAGACAAAGTCTGAAGCCATCAGCTGAAGACAAAGTCTGAAAGAAAGTATGAAGAACAAAGACAAGACAAAGACTGAAGACCAAAGTGATCAGTAGTTGTCACAACAGCTGAAGTTATTAACTTCAGTAGTTGTGATGGTTTCCTTTCAGTACTTGTAATTTACTTTTCAGTAGTTATAGTTTCAGTAGTTAGTTAGTTCAGTAGTTTTATGTTTTTGTACTAAGCATTCTCTGAGATGTAATCAGTAGTTGAGAACATTCTCAGTAGTTTGCATAGTTTCAGTAGTTTGAATAATTCTGTTAGATGTCACTATCAAGTGACATCAGCAGACGTCACATTTCCTATATAAGGAATGTTGACCTAGTTGTAAAGTGTGACATTGAGCCACCACGAAAGCATATGAATGAAATATTTCTTTTGCAGAATTCTCTCTTTCTATAACCGTTACTGTTACATTGAATATCAATTGTGTTCTTGTGAATTGTTTAATTCATTGTTCGAATTCCGCTGCAATACTCTCTAATTAATCAAACTTAGATCACTGATCCTAACAAATGGTATCAGAGCAGGTTAATCATTGATCGATCTAACAATTGATCATTGAAAACTGCTATTTGATATCTAAGTTTGATTGAATTAGCATATTTGCAAGAATTGGTTATAGATCATTGAATTTCTGCTGCTTTCTTTGGTTATTTGCTTTGAGTTTCTCTTGGTTCATATTGGTTTGTTGTGTTTTGTTCTAAATCAGTTAAAACTTAATTGAATTTGGTTGAATCTGAGAATGACTACTCCTTCTAATGACCTCACAATACCGGTTCCTCAACCAAGCCTCCGATGCTGGTTAGGACTGAGTAACATATGGCAAAAAGAATGCTTCATCACCTGTCTGTTAACAGTTCAGGTTGTTGGACATCTGTGGTACATGGTCCACACAAGCCTATGGTGAACAATCCGGAAACCAACCAAATGGTTCGAAGAAGAAGGAACAATACTCAGATGAGGATCGAAAACTGTTTGAGATTGATGCTAAAGCGCATGGTATTCTGGCCATGGCTCTGCCTAATGAAATCTATTCTGGGCTTATGCATCATGAAACTGCTCATGACCTCTGGAATGCATTGAAGGAACAATTTGGTGGAACAGATGAGGTCTTAGCAAACAATAGAGAAATCCTTGCCCAACAATATGAGACATTCTCTCATAGGAAGGGTGAGTCACTGACTCAACAGTTTGAGCGTTTTTCCTGTTTGATCTCTGAGCTGAAAATAGTCAAACATGAATACACTAATAATCAGATGAACAACAGATTCCTCAAATCACTGCCTGAGAGATGGGACACATATACCATTGTCCTACGCTCCAGTGCAAATCTGGATAGCCTATCTCTCACCCAACTCCATGGGAAACTGCTTACATTTGAAAGAGAGATAGAGCAGAAAAGGAAACTGCATCATGAGGAAAGCTCACTGATGTCTTTGTACCAGGGAACACTGCCTTGGTTGGTCATGAGTCAGAATATGCTGCATCAGAAAGCAATTATGATGAGCATATAAATTTCTCTTCAAACGGTTCAGATCATGCATTTGTTAGTGTTGACACTCAGTCACGCTGTAATAGTGACAATTTGTGTTTCATTATGGATTTTAAAGGGTATTGCTGATGATGACTTAGAAGAGATGGATATTCTGAGCCAAATGGCCTTGATTAATATCAGATCTCAAAAGTTCTACAAGAGAACTGGTAGGAAATTTCCAGGACTCTCTGGCAAAACCAAAGTTGGTTTTGACAAGAGTAAGTTGAGGTGTCACAAATGCCACAGGCTTGGACACTTTGCAAGAGAGTGTAGATCAATGGATCTAACTCCTCTGCACCCTTTGTGACTTTTCCAAGCAATAGTTCACAAAACAGAGGGCAACATCCTGCTAGTTCTGGTCATCATTCACAACCTATATCTCCTGCATATTTTGTCCCTCAGGGTCCAATGTCATATCCATATCCCTGCTATTATATGCCTCAGCCAAATCAAGTTCAAGTTCCTATTGCACAACAACCTCAAGCCTTACCTGAGCCTCTACCATCTCAATCATCTAAATCACAACCTCATCACAGCTTCTTCACCCCTGGTGTTGTTGACTGGAGCAGTTTACCAGATGATCTCTCTGGTAATGAGCAATTATTTGCTGGTGATGGTCAACATGGTGGTGAACATCCTTTTGGGAATCTAGCTCTCATGGCCCTGGAGTCTACTGAGAGTTCATGCTCCAATGCATCTTCATCACAGATAACCCGGTATCCTCTGAGGCTAAGGCCAAGCTATGTTCTGAATCTTGCATAGCTGCATTTATCTCTATTAGAGAGGCAAATGTAGCTTTAATTAATCAAAATCTTGAGCTTGAGCAAACTATTTCAAAAGAAAAGCTGAATATGAGTCTGTCCTTAAGGATAAAGATGATGAGATTTATAAGCTTAAATGCCAATTAAATGATGAAAAGGCTAAGCTAGAGGTCATTCTTGAGAACCACAGAGAACTCAAAGAAAAACTTGCAGTTACCCAAGTTGAGTGTGACCGCTGGGTATCATCCTGCAAGGGATTTGAAATGCTGCTCAGCAAGCAATCTGCTTCGAATGTGAAGTTTGGAATAGGTTACAACCACATTGCACCACCTACATTTTACTCCAAAATCAATAGTAAAACTGAAGGTGAAAGTAATTTCCAAACCACATCATCATGTGCATCATCCTCAAGTGATCACCCAAAATCACAAGATGAAATCAGTGTTGATACCTCAGCAAATCAATTGCTGATGGGTCAACTACTGATAAGCACATGAAGCTGAGTACTTCAGATGTTGTCCCTCAAAGTACCTCAAGCACTGAAGGGAAAGACACAACATCTGAAAAGCATTTCAAATCAGCTGAATAAAAGGATTAACAACTGCTGAGAGAACAGCTGAAGAACAAGTCTTCAGTTGTTACAGATCCTTCAGTACTAACACAAGTACTGAAAGGAGGAAAGTACTGAAGAGCACACCTTCAGTAGTTTCCACATCAGCAGTTGATCAATTCAAGATGAAGAATAAGCCATGTGAAATATGTGGTAAATTCAATCATCTTTCTGATGAATGTTGGTACAGAAAGGGTTCAAAACTCAACAGAGATAAGCTCATTAAAATCCAGATGGATGAAATGAAAAATGAGTTTGAGACCAAGTTTGTACCACAGTCATCCCAATGTGATAAACCCAAGCCTTCATCCAAATCCAAAAAGAAGGATAGGGTTTATCATAAAACAGCTGATAGTGCTCCTCATGATAAACATCAGACTAAGTCTGTGAATTTCAAGGAGGAAATGGTGGGCCACAGGAACTCATCAACACAAGTACTGATATGTCACAAGAGCTGAAAGCTTTGGCTACAAATCAAACACAACTTGTTATGATGGTTCAGCATTTGTTGGGGAGAGTTAACCAACTAGATGCACCTGTGATCAAACCACTGAAAAGGCATTCCAAGCCCAAATCCAAGGAATCCATTTCAGCACCATCTCCTTCTTCATCAGCTGTTAATCATAAGAAACAAGTTATGGTTAAATCTGTTGATGAAAACAGACCCAAAACCAAAAAGGTTTGGGTCTCAAAACCTAACTAGTTCTTTATGATAAATGCAGGGTTCTTCAGCATGCCAAAGGAGCATCTGGTATGTAGACAGTGGAGGATCTATGCATATGACTGGGAGCAGTTCTCTTCTTAATGACTACTCTCAAGGAAAGAAGGGATTTGTTTCATTTGGAAATGATGCCAAGGGTTACATCATCGGGAAAGGATATGTGTCTAATGGAGATATCAGATTTGATGATGTTAACCATGTGGAGAATCTCAAGTATATAACTGAGTGTCAGTCAGATGTGTGATAAAGGGCATGTTGCACTTTTCACAAGCCAGAACTGCAGGATTCTGTCTTCCCAAGTTCTGAGGCTGATTGACAAGGTATTGGATGATCATACTCTCCTGAAGGCCAACAGGATTGGAAGAGTATATGCCTTGGATTTGTCAAAGAAGATTGATTTGAAGGGTCATCCTTGTCTGTTCTCCAAAGCCTCTCCTCAGGAATCTAAACTGTGGCATAGAAGGCTGGGTCATGTTAATCTCAAAAACATGAATCAGCTGATCCACAATAGTTTAGTGAGAGGTCTACCAATAAAGGAGTTCCACTGTGATGAAACCTGCACTGCTTGTTTAAAGGAAAACAACACAAAGTCTCATCCCTCCTATTGAAGAACCTAAGTCCACTGCCTGCTTGCAGTTACTGCACATGGATCTATTGGTCCTGTGAGAGTGATGAGCATGGCAAAGAAGAAATACTGTCTGGTAATTGTGGATGATTACTCCAGATTTGTATGGACTTTCTTCTTGCATTCAAAGGTTGAGGTTGCTCAGACGATTATAAACTTTGTGTTGTATGTTGAGAAGCAGTATTCCCTATCAGTCAAGTGTATAAGGAGTGATAATGGAACTGAATTCAGAAACCATACACTTGATGATTTTTATCTATCAAAAGGAATCAAGAGGCAGTTTAGCATCCAAGGACTCCAGAACAAAATGGAGTAGTGGAGAGAAAGAACAGGACCCTAATTGAAGCTGCAAGGTCTATGTTGGCTGACTCTGTTTGCCATTGACTTTTGGGCTGAAGCTGTTAACACAGCTTGCTATGTGCAGATATAGTGTTAGTAAATCAGAGGTTGATGAAGACCATATGAAGTTCTACATCATTTGGCTCCTCTAATTTCATTCTTCAAAGCCTTTGGGTGTCCTTGTTTCATTCTCAACACAAAGGATCAACTCCACAAATTTGATCCTAAGGTGGATGCAGGGTATTTTGTAGGTTATTCATCCACATGCAAGGCTTACAGAGTCTTCAACTGCAGAACAAAGATAGTTGAAGAAACCTTGCATGTGAAATTCAATGAATCTCCTAAGGATAAAATTCCACAAAACCATGTGGAGTTGTTGATCTGGACATACTGCAATATGTTCCTTATCAACTCCAGCTGTTGCAGATCATGTGGATAAATCATCTTCTGCAGCAAGTCTTCACCTGGTGGTACTGAAGATGATGATGATATCAGTACTCACCTTTTCAAGTTTAGTGACCAACTGCCTGAGTCTGCTAAACTTGATGTTCCTGTAGCTTCTGTAGCTCCATCCACAACAATGCTGATGAGATTTCTGACTCCTCTACATCATTTGACTTGCCATCTAATACTTGGTTTCAAGAATCTGGATCACCATCTGCTGCTGCTGAACCGGCTACAAACACTTGCACTGATCTTATAGTATACCAAGAGCTGAAGAATCACCCATGTCTCAAATCATTGGTGATATCAATGCTGGTGTCTCAACCAGAAGTCAATTGTCTAACTTCTGCTTCTATGCTCTCTTCATCAGTCAGCTAGAGCCAAAGAACTATCATGTTGCTTTGAGAGACAATGGATGGGTTGAAGCCATGCAGCTTGAGCTACTTCAGTTCAAAAAGCAGCAAGTGTGGGAACTGGTTCCTCTCCCAGGTAAGTGTGCAATAGGCACTAAATGGGTGTTTAGGAATAAAACTGATGAAAATGGGCTTATTGTCAAGAACAAGGCTAGACTGGTTGTACAAGGGTTTTCACAAGAAGAAGGTATTGATTATGATGAAACCTTTGCCCCTGTAGCCAGACTAGAGGCAATTAGATTGTTCTTAGCCTATGCTGCATTCCACAATCTTAAAGTTTTTCAAATGGATGTCAAAAGTGCATTTTTATATGGTAAAATAAAAGAAGAGGTTTATGTGTGTCAACCACCAGGTTTTGAGGACAATAAACATCCTGATTGGGTGTATCAACTTGATAAGGCTCTTTATGGGTTGAAGCAAGCTCCTAGAGCCTGGTATGAAACACTTTCAAATTTTCTTCTTAAAAATAATTTCACTAGAGGCTCCATAGATAAAACTTTGTTTATTAAGAAAGTGGATCAGCATAAGCTACTTGTTCAAATTTATGTTGATGATATTATTTTGCATCCTCTGATCCCCAGTTGTGTGATGATTTTACAAGTTTAATGAAACAAAAGTTTGAAATGAGTGCAATGGGAGAATTACAGTTCTTTCTAGGCTTGCAAATCAAACAAAAGGCTGATGGAACCTTTATTCATCAATCAAAATATACAAAAGAACTTTTGAATAAGTTTGATTTACAAAATTGTAAGCCCTGTTCTACTCCCATGTGCAACACCACACAACTGGATGCAGATCAGAAAGGTAAAGCTGTTGATGAAACACTTTACAGATGTATGATTGGGTCCTTGATGTACTTAACAGCTTCTAGACCAGATATCATGTTTGCAACTTGTGTTTGTGCTAGATTTCAGGCTGCTCCTAAAGAGTCTCATTTGATTGCAGTCAAGAGGATCTTTAGATATCTGCAAGGTACACAATCTCTAGGTCTTTGGTATTCCACTGGACACTCATGCAAATTAGTTGCTTTTTCTGATAGTGACTATGCAGGGTGTAAGTTAACCAGAAAGTCAACTTCTGGTGGATGTCAATTCCTAGGCAACTGTTTGATTTCTTGGCAGAGTAAGAAACAAACATCTGTTGCTACATCCACTGCTGAAGCAGAGTACATTGCTGCTGCAAGTTGTACATCTCAGGTACTCTGGCTTCAAAACCAATTATTGGATTATGGCATTACAGAGACTAAGACTCCATTATTAATGGATAGTGCTTCAGCTCTGTGTATTGTCAAGAATCCAGTCCAGCACTCTAGGACCAAACATATAGAGATCAGACACCATTTTATTAGGGATGTTTTGAAAAAGGTCTGATTGATCCAAAGTTTGTGCCTAGTGCTGATGAGCTTGCAGATATATTTACTAAGCCTTTGGATAGTTCAACTTTCCAAAACCTTGTGTTAAGGCTTGGTATGCTGCAGCTAGAATAAGTGATAACTACTGATGATCTCAGTAAACAAGTACTGATGATCATTAGTAACATGTCACAAATATGTACTGATTCTGTAAAAGAAACTGATGCAGTTACAACTACTGATGTAGTTATAACTACTGATGTCAGTAAAAACAGATAAGTACTGATGTCCTATGAAACAACTGAAACAGCTAAAAAGTCTATGAGTAAGTGTTGAGGACAGTATGAAACAGCTGAAAAGCTAAGAATTGACGAAAACTACTGATGAGAATTTTCTTCAGTGTTTCCACAAACTGCTGTTTCACCCTAAACAGCTGATGACAAAACCATGTCTTCAGTAGTTTCACAACTACTGATGACTAATACCAAGTCCTCAGTTGTTACAACAGCTGAAGACAAAACCAAGGTTTTCAGTAGTTTCACAACTACTGATGACTAAAACCAAGTCTTCAGTTGTTTTCAAACGTCTGATAGTTAAAACCAAGTCTTCAGTTGTTTTCATAACAACTGATGCCAACACCAACACTTTCAGTCGTTTCTTTTCAGCCTTTTCTTAACCTATAAATACCTGCACTTATAGCCAAACGTTTCATTAGCCGTTTTTCAAACCTTTCTCTCTCAACAATGGCGACCATGAAACTCAAAACCCGACACAACTGTGTTGCCTACCTTTCGAAATCGGCTTTCTGGAACAAGTTTGACAATGCCATCGATCTTATGGTGGATTCCCAATACCGAACAGCCTTTCTTCTGAATCCTACCATATACCCTGATTCCTTAACCAGTTCTGGACCAACGTCTCTGTAATAACTGGTGAGAATGATAGCCAACTCACTCTCCAGTCGTTGGTGAACCAGAAAACAGGTGCTCATCACCCCCGACATCATTCGCAAAACCCTAAAATTGCATGATGGCACCTATGTTAAAGAATACCCGAAAGGCACCACTGATATGTCTTTCATCTAATAGGGTATGAAGGCGACTTAAGTGCTACAACCATACTTAAAAAGCACTTCCATGATGCTGAACGACTTATCTTTCATATGGTGAATGTCTGCCTTGCATCAAAGACATCTTCTTGGATCAGATGTCTTCCCGATGGCAACAGGTATTGTACTCTATTTGAACGCCAAAATCTAAATTTTTCTGAGATAGTGTTCATGGAACTAAAGGATCTGGCTCAGAAACCTGTGGCAAACAGATGGCTACTTTATCCCAGGTTTCTGATGGCCATAATTTGAATCAATTAAATCTGATGGCTTGTTGGTCTTGGAGTCCCTGCTCCAGCTGTTTTAGCTGAGGTATACTCCAGACATAACTCAGACCCTACTCTAAAAGGGGCTGCCCGGATGCTAAAACCCAAGCAGAGGGAACCCACAGCCTCCACTTCCAGATCCAAAGTCCCCACCAAACCCAAATCCAAAAAGCCCAAAAAGGCTACTCAGGGAGATGAGTCCCCTGAGGATGCCCCTGTACCACAAACACAGGAATACATACTGGTTCTAACCCCCCAGTTATGTCCAAGACTCAACCTGCTGAAGCCGCACAGGTATCCTCTCAACAGGATCCTGTTGCAACCACAATTGGGGATCCCACATTTCTGGAACCTATCTCAATTGAGAGGGTTACCATTGAAGAGCACCTCTCACCCCGGGTGCAATCTGCTTCGGACCAATCTCCACATGCAACCGCCCCTCAAAGCCCAACACTGATAGTGCTAAAGTGCTGAGTCAGTTGCATTCCTCACCCCTCCCCAAAACCACTTACCACTGGGAATACCTCAACCATTGAGGGGGAGGACCAAAATGCTTCTGATAACCCACAGCACAGGGGTTACAATGTTCAATCTCCAAGTGTAGAAACGGAGGTTAGAACATCTGGTAAGGCTGCCACTTCTACTGATTCAGCAAATGATCAGGATGAAGTTGGTAACATCCATAAGACCTTACCAGAGGCAACTGCCAATGAAGGACACAGTCCTGAGGCAGGAAGTCCCCAGTACCAAGAACAAGGGGCACATGCTTCTACTGATCTACACTCAGAGCATGTACATCCTGATTCAATCAGGAGGTCAGGTGATTCAGCACAGACTGATGATGACCTGGGCTTTTTCTATGATGTATTAGCCCATAATACCATCCTAGAGACTGAGGTGAGCAGACTCAAAGAGCTGCTAGCCAAAATGTCTCAGGATCAAAGTCCATCTACCCCACAAAACCCCCAGATGGCACCTTCAATTGAAGGTTCACCAAACACTGAGCCTACACACTTAACTGAGCCACCAGCCACTACTTTTGGCACCACCTCTCAGGGACAGAACCCCTCTGAGCAGATGGTTGCTATCTTTCAAAACTCCTTACCTCTCATCACTCCATCATCACTGACATAGTGCATAAAGCCATTGATGAGAGGATCTCCTCAAATCTACAAACCCTCATTGATGATGCTGTTCACAAATCTCTTTCTGCCTTTCAAGCCCCTGATCCAATGCAACCAAAAAGGGGGAGACTTCCAAGTCTAAGGCAGTGAAAGAAAAGAAAAGAAAAAGAGTTGATGATGAGAAAGAACCTGCAAAAGAGAAGGAGGTGGAGAAGAACTGATCTCAGAAAGCTGATCACAGATAAGAGAAGGAAGATCAGCTGATCACATATAAAAGAAAGAAAAGTGCTGAGTCAAAAGCTGATGAAGATAAATCCTTAGAAGATCTTGTCAAAGATGCTGATGAAGCTCACAGCAGATCCATGGATAAAATTATAGATCAGCTCTTTCGACAAGGTCATGACACAGCCACACTAGACACTGAGATCAGAAGGCTGGAAATAGAAGAGATTCAAGCTAGATGGGCTGGTTATAGTGTGTTGGAAAGGGAAAGATTGGAGATAATGATCAGATTCATTGCCAAATACCTTGGAAGATCATTGATAGAGATAAAGGCCTGGTCCAGAGACAGTATCTTGGAGATAACCAAGAAAATCTGCTCTGCTGGAGGCTATAATAAAGGGTTGATCATCGAAGCACTGGATGAAGCAGGTGCAGGGAAGAGAACTGAAATGGCAAAGCTCTCCAAAGCCAAACTCACCACCAAAATGCTAAGTCAGTCTTCTCACACTCCCACTCAAACACAACCCTTATCTCTAAAATCTCCCAAATCTATCCCTAAACCAAAGCCACCCACAACTCAACCCCAAAACCAATCCTTTACCCCAAAAACCACCTCAAACCTTACCCAGTGATACACCCAGAAGGAGGAGAAGGGTGTTGAGGGTAGAAGAAGATGAAGAAGAGGATGATGATGAAGATTGTCTGCCAATCTCTGCTGTTCTCAACCTTAAAACACCTGAGCACAGAAGTCAACAAGTGATTACACCTGACTTGCAAATGCAGATGGTGAAGGTAAAGATTGAAGAAGCAGAACAGCAGAAGCAGCACGATGAGCAGTTTCTCAAGATGGTTGACAAGGATTTCCCTCAGTCCTCATCCATTCAAGAAATGAAGAAACAGGCTCTGAGGCTGTACACTCTTAGACATACTTTTCAACATCAAAGAGAAAGAGTGCGGATCTGGCCAGACCCCAGGGTAAGTTCTAGAATTCATAAGAAGAATATACCAAGTAGATATCATGGCCAAGTGAAGAAGACCTTGAATGCTGCAATTACATTGGCCATGGTAGTCTCACCCTGGGAAATCATTGAAGAATTCAAGAGAGCTCACAACTCCAAGACAACCCTCAATCTATTCTTGAGAACAAAATGATCAAGAAGGGGTTGTTATACAAAAGACTTGAAGATCTTCAGAAGAGTGAACTCCAGTTGTTGCTTGAAGGCTCTCACCCTGATGAATTGCTTACAGAGAGATAACAACTGTGGAGTTGAAAAATGGAAAGACAGTGAGATACCTGTCTGAGTATTATGGCCCAGAGTTCTTCTTCGAGGGAGAAGAGAAGAACTCACCAAGGAGGAACAAGTTGTTCTCCTTGAGGCCTATGCTAGTGAGTCTTATAGACTCATTAATGGGAATTAGGTTTCATGGTTGGGACAAGACTCTGTGTCCAGTTTCCCAAGACAGAGTTCCCTTCCATACTTAGCCAATCAAAAGATTAGAAACCTTTTCCGGCCTGTGCTTAACTGATTACCTCTGAAGCTGATCAAGAGGGTGTTTCTGCCAAGAATAAGTGGGATCATCAATAAGTTTAGAGGTTTTGGCTGCATTGGTTCAGGGGGAGTTTGTTGGACCAAAAGAACCAATGAGCCTGATCAGAAAAACCTCTAAGTCCCACAGACATTACAACTGCTGAAGAAGATCACAACAGCTGAAGAATCAGACTGATTACAAGGTCTGAAGACAAAGTCTGAAGCCATCAGCTGAAGACAAAGTCTGAAAGTAAAGTACTGAAGAACAAAGACTGAAGACAAAGACTGAAGACCAAAGTGATCAGTAGTTGTCACAACAGCTGAAGTAATTAACTTCAGTAGTTGTGATGGTTTCCTTTCAGTACTTGTAATTTACTTTTCAGTAGTTATAGTTTCAGTAGTTGTAGTTCAGTAGTTTTATGTTTTTGTACTTAAGCATTCTCTGAGATGTAATCAGTAGTTGAGAACATTCTCAGTAGTTTGCATAGTTTCAGTAGTTTGAATAATTCTGTTAGATGTCACTATCAAGTGACATCAGCAGACGTCACATTTCCTATATAAGGAATGTTGACCTAGTTGTAAAGTGTGACATTGAGCCACCACGAAAGCATATGAATGAAATATTTCTTTTGCAGAATTCTCTCTTTCTATAACCGTTTACTGTTACATTGAATATCAATTGTGTTCTTGTGAATTGTTTAATTCATTGTTCGAATTCCGCTGCAATACTCTCTAATTAATCAAACTTAGATCACTGATCCTAACAAAGACGGATCTTGAGCTGTTGTTGATGCAGAAATCTAAACACTTGTCTTTCTAGAGTCCAACCACTTGGAGTCTTGGTGACCTTCAAAACTTTAGAAGCTTTTGGAATTCAGAGTTTTAGAAGTTTTGATGATGAACCTTCGAAAGATTCTACAAACACTGCAGCAGATTCAGTGCTTCGGAAGAACCCTTTCTTCGAGACCAAATAATTCTTCGAAGAGAATTTTCCACTCCTTCTTGTAGATTTGGAACTTCCAAAGGAAACTGGTTTTCTTTCGAAGCTTGAATCTACTTAGACTCTTTGAAGCCTTTGTTTTGGCCATATGGACAGTACTTTAGGATTGAAGGGATAATCCTTGGCATATGAGTGGTGCTGTCACACATGACACAATTTATTTTCTCTTCACAAGAGCCTTGTCTTGAGAGTACGAGTCTTGGTCAATTCCCTTCTCCACCTCATCTTTGCAGTAGCTGAGACAGTCCTCTTGGGTTGAGGACTGTGCTTGGAGTTGATGGTCCAGGCTGTGCAGCAGTGGTACATAGCAGATCAGTCTTCTTCTTGCTGTTGAGATGAGTTGAACAAGAACCAGAACTCTTAGTAGAAGAGTTTTGGTTGATGTCCTTAGTCCCTACCACTTTAAACCCTGAAGAAATAAAAACTTGTTTTGCTTAGAGTCAAAAGTAGCCTTGATCTCTTGAGCCTTCCTTGCCTTCTTTTGCTCTTTCTGATCAAGTTCTTTCTCATGGACTTTGTCATCACAGTCTTCACTTTCTCCTCAAAAGGATAGTAGCCCTTCTTGGAATCCTCCTCTTCATTATTTGTAGAGGAATTGTTCACTATCTCTTCTTCATCCTCTTCACTCATAGGATCTATGAGAGGAAGCTCATCTTCACAAGTTACACACCTAGGAGATCTTACTGACAAGATTGTGTGTGGAGGAGCTATCTCATTTGATCCCAGTCCCTGCCTATTTTGATAGCACACTTTGTTATGCAAGGATGATGATATCATGTTCTTGAAGGTCTCCTCTTCAAGAACACTCTTTTCTGCCCTGACTTTGCTGATCACAAGCTCAGCCTGGCACTCAATTAACTTGGTTATGAGATCTTTAATTTGAGTCCTAAAATCTATGTGTTCATGTTTTAGAACTGAAATGGTTTTCTCTAAGTCCTCTATTTTCAGCTTATAATCATTTTCAGATTTTCTAAAATCAGATTTTAAAATGTTTAAGGACTCAACATCAGATCTCAGTTCCAAGTTATAGGACCTGTACCTGTTAACTTTAGGAATGCATTCAGGAGTACAGAGATGTTCCAATACCTTGGCTTCATCATGATCTACCATCAGTGCTTGGTTTGGAGAAGCATCTTCTACCTGAAAGCTCCAGTTAAAGCCTCCTTCTTCAACAGCAACAACATCTTGCTGCTTTGACTTCTCAT
Source organism: Flaveria trinervia (assembly GCA_025506515.1). Lineage (NCBI taxonomy): Eukaryota > Viridiplantae > Streptophyta > Magnoliopsida > Asterales > Asteraceae > Flaveria > Flaveria trinervia. The sequence continues at coordinate 9,189,567 of CM046458.1, read as the reverse complement.
TATGGAGAGCTTTGTCAGTGTAGTTTGGTCTGGATTGTGTTTGGCCACCATTTGTTCTAGGTGCCTTACACTCTCGGCAAAGTGGCCCATCAAGTACAGTTGTAACACTTGACTTTGCCTTTGTCCAGTCCAAACTTTCCACTGGTTGCATTGCTTGGAAACTTCCTTCCAGTCCTCTTGTAGAACTTCTTGGCTTTGTGAGTGAGAAGAGCCATCTGCTGGACTATTTCTATATATTCCAAATCATCTGGATGGATACAATCCAGGTCTTCAAGAGTGAAAATAGAGTTGCCAGAGTTTTCATCAGAAGACACAAAAGTTTGAGAAGAGCTTGTCTCTTGGAATGGGCTTCCTTGAGTGTAGTTCTCCTTTGGTGTCTCTAGGAAGGTGATGAAAGGACCCGTGGGTGAGTTGTCAGGGTAGCATAAGAGATGATGTTTGGGTTCTATGTTATCCCTTTCAACCACATGTAGGGCTGAACCCATCTGATTGTTGGAGTTTCCAGATGAACCTTGCATGTTCATCTCCATCTGGTAGCCACTGGGAATCCCATATAACTCTGTCAGAGTAAGAGTTTTGAGATTTTCAGTTCTCTTGATCACCACACAGTAGTGTGTCCATTGCCTAGGATGTGAGGACATGAACTTCCTTACAATGTCTCTATTTTCAAGAGAAACTCCTCCATCCACAAGGGTATCCATAATCTCAACGTACCTGAAATATTGCTGAGTCATGGTCTCACTTGTTTTGAATGTGAAGTTTTCAAACTGCTGCTTCAGGAGATCCTTCTTGTTCTCCTTGGCTTCAGAAGAACCCTCATACATCAGTTTCAGTGCATCCCACAGCTGCTTGGCTGTTTTGCACTTCTAGAAACCTCTGTACACAGAGTTCGGAAGGGCAGTTTAAAGAGCTGTCATGGTTTTTCTGTCTATCCCTACTCTCTTCCTATCTTCATCAGAGTAGTTAGCCACATCTTTGGGGATCATACCAGCACCAGTAGCAGAAGGTGTGCTGGGTATGAAAGGTCCATTCTTAATAGACTCCCACATTCTTGAATCAAGAGACCAGATGAAACCTTCCATTCTTAAACACCAGGTGTCAAACTCATCAAGAGTGATCAGTGGGGACTTGTTCATGGTTCCAATTTCCATATCAGTTTTGGAAATGGCTGCCATTTGAAATGTTTAGTATTTGTGTGTGTGGGGTTCTTAAGATGGTGAGATATTATATCAAGAGCCTGAAATGCTCTGATACCAAATGCAGGATCGTTGAAGGGTATAAGTTATACATAACACAACACCAAGAGGAGATAATCTAAACTTAGATCAAACAGTAAACTGGATTAACCAAGTAGTGACACTAAGAACACAAGTAATTTAAGAGACAAAACACAAAGAACACAAGTGTTTGGTTTTCAAGAATGTAGTATATGGCCTTCTCTATGTTCTATTACAAGTGTTACAAAGAATATTCGAAAGATACAAGAACATGAGATACTTATACAACATCCTATAGCGGCTATACTTTGAAAGCCAACTGGATACAATTGACTAGACACACACAAAATCAATTGTAGAGTCAAAAGGCAGATTGCTTTTTGACTTGTGACTATGACATGCCTAGCTCACATCCTTATCTATTACAAAAAGGATAAAGTACATAAAGTAGAAAGTTACAGACTCAAGACCTTAATGTACAGCTACCAAAAGCATGGACCTTTTCACAAAACCAAGTTAGTTGGTGACTTGCAGAGTTGCAGCGGAAAGGTGTCTAGATTTATGGAACAGTACATCAGATAAAGCATGTTACTAAAAGTCTTCGCAAGAAATCTGTCTTCATGAACTTGAAGCTTCGGAAGACTTTATCTCTGAGGCTTCGGAAGATTTCATCTTTGGCTTCAGAAGATGTTGGTCTTGGCTTCGCAAGATTTCACACTTAGAGTATTTCTGTTGCACATGTGAAACTTTCGAAGCATTCTACTTCAATGCACTTGTGCAGCATGCAGGAAAGACTAAAGATGTTTAGGTTGCATCAGCCTCTTCATTAGACTCTACAATAACTATTATAAGTAATAAAATAATAATATATTTTTGTTTTTTGAATAATTTACTTTAAAAGATGAGTATTAAATGATTATTATATCTATACATATTAAAAAATAAATATCTTATTTTAAAATATTATAGTATGTGAGCATTTTTTTTTGATATATATTGATTTTCACGTAATATGTTATAAATATTTGTAAGCTTATTTTATTTGAAATATATATGATTTCTTAAAAATTAATTCCTTTATAATTTACTATGTCCGAGTACTCCCCGCCTAGACCAAGTACGAGTAACTGTACAGTCGACCGACTTGATAGCACTTAGCGACTTTTGCAACAATGATCATACCCCCACTGCTCATAACATAATATTAAAATTATCATATTATACCCTAAGAAAATTTATTATTTTTAAAATTTGATTTTTACATAAATTTAGTTCAAAAACTTTGAGTTCATAATTCCTTCTTTCTTCATCTCTTGTATAGACCTGCAACTTACATATACGAACACTAATACGTGTTTAAGTTTCTATTCTTTGACCAACTTCTTGGGTTAACCTAATGATACTAGTTGCTTAATGATTTGTTTCAACACTAAAAAAACAAAGAGTTTAATTTCCCATAAGAATAAAAAAGAAATTCAAAACCACAAATCTCATTATACGTGAGAGATGACATATGAATTCTGACACTCGAACATTCGAGAACAAAACTCACTTGCAATTAATATGAAGCCTTTAACCACCTCTACAACCCTAATTAAACTTGCACCTTCAATACTGGAGTATTCAAAGTTGATTGAAATGTAGTATGTAAGTAAGTGAACGCTTAACTTACGTGTGAATAAAATTGAACAAGAGCTTGAATCTGAGTGAATAAAACGAAATATCCAAATCAAATAAATGAAACTAAATAAAGTTTCGCTAGATTTTTGAGTAAAACACAATATTTTGGTTTTGAGACATACTTTTGCCCAAATCAATAAGCAATATGCTATATCACATATGCTTATATCACAATCTTAGATATGAACTTTGAACAACAATCTCAAATATTTTTAAAACAATCTCAAAGTAGTAGATATTTTTAAAAGTTTAGGGGAGGGGTATAACTAGAAAAAATAATATGAAAGGATGAATGTATAGCATCACCCAAAATATAAGGGGCTGTATTATAATTTTTCTATTTTATCTTTACGATATAACTAGGAGAGTTTCTTGCATGACTATACTGGAACTTATCTAAAAATGTTTATGTAGCTATCTTTTGGTATATCCCGCTTCAATTTGTTATGCGTTGCACATATATTGGGAGTTTGTCACTGTTGTTGTGTGGTAGCACTGATCTATAGACTTGGTTGCTTTATAATAATGAAAAGTTACAGAAAATTTTAAGTTTTGCTTCTTTTTAATTTTTCTAGCAAATGATCTTCAAACTTTGATTAGGACTTTGGTGAATGTTGTAAGAACCGTTCATATAAAATAAAAATTCAAACAGTTTTGTTGTTATACTCAATACAAATGAATGTAAATAATTGACTATCAATCATTTTTACAATGCTAAATTTACAGAAATAGAAGAAACAGAAATGTAAAAGCTGAGGATCGTGTTCAACACGGGGCCCTTAAAAAAATTCCAAGCCTCCCAAGAGAACTCGTTTTGTTTCCCAGGGTACAACAACCGAAACAGTTTATACTGCCGAGATTGATCTAGAACCCGAACTTGTTTGTAGAACATAATCCAGAGAGATAGAGAACCTGTTTTGCTACAGGTTTCGAGTTGTGCTAGTGTGTCTTTCTACTGAGCTACACTCAGTATTTATAGTGGAATTCGAACCATAATAGCCACCTAGCCATTAATCCGAAATCGTAACCGCCTATTTAATTCATCATTAACAGTTGTCAGTTTCAATCAACGTGTAACAGAAGCTGTTACGAGTAACTGCGCACCAAGGTCAGTCGCACCTGACCAGACCCTCGAACCAACCTTCAAAAATACTAAGGCGGCTCTCAAGCGGCTCACGGTGATGCGAGTGTGCGAAGTGCAAAGTGCGCCATCAAAGCGCCACATTGTGCCCACAAGCACCCTTCGCGAATCCACTTAGTGTGACACCTTCGAATATAATATAGACAAGAGGTTATAGAATATAACCATTTATATTCTTTCTTTCCTCTAATGTGGGACAACTTCCCACATATTAATTTCTAATGTCATTAACCACATTAATTTTCATTCAACATTAATTTATTGATTAAATATTAATAACAATATAATATTATCAATAAATTCCAACAATCCCGCACATGAATGAAAATCATTCTCTAAAAAATTCAACAGTCAAGTGTTGCAGGATAGGTAGTCTTCCCTTTGAACCTTCCTTTGTGATGTATACTTAGTCTCATAGTGGTGTGTAGACGCGATGTCTTTGAACAGACCCTATTTTATGTAGACGATAATATAATCAACACAACACTCTTCCTGGTTTGATCAACCCCTTAATATCGTGTCCGTTAATAATATGGAACACTTTCTTGGTTCTCGAGAGCTCTAGGATTTGCGCCTCCCCACAAATCCATTCGAAGCAACCCCACTTCTCTCTAACATAGGTATTCGATGAATCATTAAAAGCATCATAGTTATATTGATTCCCATGGACTAGGAAGTTCGTCACTCCCTTTAAGTTTTAGGGTACTCCCTTATAGTGACTCCGTTGGTAATATGATAAGTTGTCCTATTGAACCTAGATATTAGGATCTCTAGTCAACTAGATTAGGTTTCCCTCATATTCCCCTTTTCATGGGCTTTAGTCCCATTCCTCTTGACAACTTATAATTATTTATGTGCTTAAGCCTTTTGTTAACGGGTTTGCAATGTTATTTTTTAACTTGACATGGTTATTCGTGATAACATCTGTTGATATAGTTTTCGTATTGTGTTATGTCTACGCCTGATGTGCCTTGATTTGCCATTGTACATTGAGCTTTGGCTCTACCAATTGCCAACTCACTATCACAATGTATGCAAATAGCCGATAACGTTTTGGCCATCTTGGAATGTCTTCCACAAATTGACGTAGCCTTAAGCCTCTTCTCTGGCTTTATCCAAAGCGCTAAATTCCGTTTCCATTGTGGATCTAGCTATAACGGTTTGCTTGGATGATCTCCAATATATTGTTGCTCCACCAAGTAAGAACACATACCCACTTGTTGATTTGGAATCTTTTATATCCGATATTCAGTTTGCATTAGTATAGCCTTCAATCATAGCTGGATCCATAGTCTCTTATGTATCATATGTATCTAAGCACCATCATTATACTCTTCCAATGTTCTGAACTTTGATATCTAGTATATCTGCTTAGCCTATTCACCACGTATGCTAAATCGGGTCTAGTACATGTCATTAGATACATTAAACTACCAATGATCCTTGAATACTCTAATTGAGCAACCACCTCGCCTCTATTTTCCTTTAGATGTTAGGTGGTATCAATAGGAGAACATGCTACATGCGTGTCTCCCGAGTTGAATTTTTCAAGAAACTTGTCCACATAATGAGCTTGACTTAACACAAGACCATCTTGGGTTCGAATAATTTTCACTCATATTTTCACTCCTAAAATTACATCCGCTAAACCCATATATTTCATGTCAAATATTCCTTTCAACATGTCCTTAGTAGATTTTATTATTTTATCATTACTCATATCATCTACATAAAGACACAAAATTACATAACCTCCCGGTGTATCTTTCACATATACACATTTGTCACACTCATTTATTTTGAAACCGTTGTCAATCATGACACGATCAAACTTTTGGTGCCACTGTTTTGGAGCTTGTTTAAGCCATACAATGACTTGACCAATTACATACTTTACCCTCTTGACCATGGCAGAGAAACCCTCAGGTTGCTCCATGTAAATCTCTTCTTCTAAATCGCATTTAGAAATGAGGTTTTGACATCCATTTGATGTACTTCCAAATTTCTTAATGCCGCAATAGCAAGAACCATTCGTATGGAGGTTATGCGAGTCACAGGTCAGTAAGTATCAAAGTAGTCTAGACCTTCCTTTGTTTGAAACCTTTGACTACTAGCCTTGCTTTGTATTTCTCACTACTTGCATCTTCTTTTTGAATGTCCAACGATATCCAAGCGGTTTACAACCAGGAGGAAGATCTACTAGCTCCCAAGTATGGTTATGAAGAATTGAATCAGTTTCGTTCTTGATTGCCTCTTTCCATGAGGTCCTTCCGAAGAAGTGACCACTTTATATAGATATTAGGCTCACCCTCAACCATATAACTTACAAAGTCTGGACCAATGGATTTCTCAACCTTGCCCTTTTACTTTGTCTAATTTCTCCCTCTTCAACCTCAGGTCGTCCATGTTGACTATCATGAACTATGCCATCAATTTGTGTTGATGAACTTGCACCTCCATCGTTAAACCGCGATGATGAAGATGCATGTGTTTGCCATCGCATGGGAAACACATTTTCAAAATATGAAGCATTCCCCAGCCTTATCTCCATGATTGTGTTCTTTTGTACATCGATTTTCTTGGACTCATGTACAAGAAAGCAATGTGCATTACTGTTTTGAGCATATCCAATGAATATTCAATCAACAGTTTTGGTCCTAGTTTTTGAGCTTTAGGCGTGGTACAATCACCTTAGCTTGGCTCCGCCACACTTTGAGATAATTATATGATGGTTTTCTATCCATCCATAATTCATAAGGGGTTACATCCCTTTTCTTTGATGGAATTTTATTTAAAATATAATTTTCCGAGAGGATAGCTTCCCCCCATATGTCATGGCTCATCCCGGAGCTTATCAACATGGCATTCATCATCTCTTTTAAAGTACGGTTTTCCCGTTCACCAATGCCATTTGATTGTGGTGAGTAAGGTGCCGTACATTCATATATTATACCACTTTTTGCACATAAATCGGCAAACGGTGCAACATATTCACCACCTCTATCATTTCTCACAATTTTAATTTTCTTGTTTAGTTGATTCTCAAGTTCATTTTTATACAAGATAAATTTGTTGATTGCCTCATCCTTACTTTTAAGTAAGTATACATAGCATATCTAGTGCAATCGTCAATAAAAGTGATGAAATATTTGTTGCCACCTCTTGTTGGGTGTGCTTTTAAATCACATATATCGGTGTGAATTAAACCAAGGGTTTCGGTTATTCTTTCAACCTGTTTAAATGATGATATTGTAAGTTTTGCCTCAATGCATGTTTCACATTTAGAGTTTGTGTCAATATGGAATGTAGGTATGCATTTTAAATTTATTAAACGACGAATAGAATTATAATTTACATGTCCTAGTCTACCATGCCAATATTGAAAACTCAAGCATATAAATAGAATAGTAGTCTTATTCATTTCACTTTTGAAAACGGTACATTCATCTTAACATACCATTGAGGGCATACCCTTTCCTATATACATTCCACATTTAGTAAGGACAAACTTGTCGACTCAAACACTAATGAAAATCAAACTTATTAAGCAACCATCTCGAAACAAGATTCTTGCGAATCTCTAGGACATATAAGGTGTTGCTCAAGGTGAGTTCCTTCCCGGAAGTCATGTTCAAGTTCACATTTCCTTCACCTTTGATGTCGCCATAGCTTTATTACCATATAAAGCTTTTCATCACCCTTAACCTCTTTAAAAGTGCTAAAGAGGGTCTTGTCACCACACACATGACGGGTAGCTCCCGCATCAATGACCATCCATGCGGATTGTCTCCCACGAGGTTGACTTCTTCCACCATTGCCGATAACTCGGTGATCATTGCCATTAACGGTTCACCGTCTTGATCCACCATATGCACACACTCACGCTTTGGTTGCTTGCATTGATTAGCATGGTGCCCCGTCTCTTGCAATTGTAGCAATACCTTGGAAGGAGGAGGTGGAGGTTTCTTTTTCACAACTTCTTTCTTGGTCCAAGGTTCACCTTTGGTTTCCTAATTAGCTTTTTCCCTTTACCTTTATAACCCCTTGACGATTGCCTATGTTCAACCACATTTGCCTTTGCCATTAGTTCCACATGGGTGCCTTTTGAGCCATTTTTTTGTCTTCTTCAATTCGAAGACGAACAATAAGTTCATCTAGTCATCTCCTTTTGTTTGAGCTTAAGATAGTTCTTAAACTCTATCCAACTTGGAGGCAACTTTTCATCATGGCTATAACTTGGAAGGTGTCATTAAGAGGCATCCCTCAGCATGAATTTCATGAAGTATAACTTTTAATTCTTGAATTTGTTTAATCACAATCTTTTTATCAACAATCTTAAAATTCAAGAACTGGGCCACAATGAATTTCTTGCTACCTGCATCCTCGGTTTTATACTTCTTGTGTAAAGACTCCTATAGTTCTTTGGTAATGTTTATGTTGCAATACACGTTATACAATGAATCACAAAGACCATTCAAAACGTAGTTGCAACATAGAAATTGCAAATGCTTCCAAGCATCAATTGTAACACCCGGTTATTTTTAAAGTCAAGAAAAAAGAATAAAGAGAAGAAAAAGAAGAAAAAAATAAGACCCAAGTCTAGGGGTTAAAAGTGACAAAAAGGACATAATCTTTGAAAAGTTGGTGAATAAAGGTGATGGCCGCCCATCACCCTCTCTTCATTCATAATCCTCGGATATTTTTAGAGAGAGAAGGAAAAGAGTAGAAACTCTCGGGTAGCTTGAATAATAGAAAGAAAAGTGTGAAATCAAGGTAAGAATTCGTGTGTTTATGATGTTCTTGACTAGTCATATCCTCGGGTTTATGCTTATGTGTGTTTGTATGTATTCGGGTATGTTTTTAGTGGGTTTCTAGGTGGTTGAACTCAATTACAGATGAGTTTGGAAGAAGCCATATTCAAGAGCTGCAAAGGTGAGTTCTAGAACCCCTCTTTTAAATGTTTTAACTGATTTTTAGGGCTGGAAATGCATGAATTTATGCTTTTATAAAACTCGGTTTTATACCCGTATGAATAATCTGTGTATGTTGATGTTATGATGTGATATTAGGCTATGTTCATGCTTGATGATGTTATGGTTGTGTTTCTAAGGCATAAAATGTAAGATTTAAGCTTAGAACATGAAAGATGAGATTTGGGGACAGAATATGATGAATAGTATGCCCTAGGCTGCTCATGCGCCCAAACAGTGGTTCATATGCCTAATTTAGAAACTGCTTAAGTGTTGAAAAATGCGGATGGAAGGTCAATGCGGATGGAAAGTCAATGCGGATGAACAGTTAATGCGGATGAGTATTGACTAAGTATGGGAAATACAGATGAACATTGAATAAGTATGGGAAATGCGGATGAACATTGACTAATTATAGGAATGCGGATGAACATTGACTAAGTATGGGAATGTGGATGAGTATTGGGGGAAATGCAGATAAGTAAAGTCAATGCAGATGACCAAATGAGTTGAATTAAACAAATGCGGACAAACTAAACAAATACGGATGAACAAAAAGGCAAACGCGAAGGAACACTTAGAATATTTTTTGACTCCTTGGGGAAAAAGGTGAAATTTAGGCTTTGACTTGGTAGTTCTCGGGGGCTATGTAAGTTGCCTTTTTGAGGTCATAGATGTTATCATGGGCATGTTATGATGTATGATTGATGCTTATGCATGATGAGTATGATGTATTATGAAGAATGTATGATACCCTATACGATGATGTTGACTGTGTATGATGATGTTCCTTTTATTGTGTGTTTATTTTCCCATGGCTTTACGTTGAATGTTAGTGAATAAAATGAAAGTATTATGTAATGTAAAGTGGAAGATAATGAAAAGAGGAACTGATGAATGAATGCATGCATTAATAATGAAAGAAAGTAATTTAAGTCTTGCAAGCCTTGTATATGGAACACGCCCAATAAAAGGTGTTAGTCCAACAGTTTGTGTGTTAACTACCCTAGAAGGATGCACATCAGGGTCTTTCTTTATGATTGACCATTTGTATAGAACCTTTGTCACTCCCTAGATTTGTGGCAGGCTACTGTGCGCCATGACGTGAGGTCTATGATGGACCTCGGCCGAGTATCTGCTTTATGCATGACGGTGGGTATAGCACATGACATGGTATGCCTGAATTTACCCTTAGGTAGTGTGGCCAGGCTGCGGTGCGCCATGACGGTGGTCTATGATAGACCCCAGCCCAGTTTTCGCTTATGCATGAAGGTGGGGTAAAGTTCATGGTTTTGATTGAGAAAAGAAGTAAGATAATGTATGAATGAATGAATGAAAGTAGAAAGCATGAATGAATGGAAGTTAACGAATGAATGATGAAGATAATATGATATTATCTATGTGTACGTATGATGTGTGATCACATGAGAAAGTAAAGAACGGTTTTAATGAAAGTAAAGTATGTTTTATTATAAAACTAGAACTCACTCAGCAACGCTGACTTTTTATGCATTTTCCAGTTGGCAGGTAAAAGTTGCTGAGGATGGCGCGGGGCAGCTACTTGACATTTTGGATGGCATTCTTTTGTTATTGTTATTGCATTGTAATGCGAACAAATGTATTAACTTGCAAAAGCAATTATCATGAAATGAAAAGTTATTTTAATGTTTTTGCTGTGATGTTTTATGAAGTTAAATATAATTATATCTTTTATATGCAATGATTGACCAGCTGTGAGCGTCCCGGGAACGGGGCCTTACAAGTTGGTATCAGAGCGAAAGTTTAAGTGAAACGGGTAAAATTTTAAAATAAAACTAAATTTAAACTGAAAATGGAACGGAAAGGGAAGGGATGCCAGTCCGAGTAGCTGCGTGCCATCAGGTATTTTCTTAATGTTAACCGGTATTATGTGCGCATGTTATGTGGTTTATGTGGCTTGTAGATTTCGATACTAATGTAGTCCAGATAGGTAATGCTCAGGGTATGAAGAGTAAAGTAAGTGGCTAATCACAACTGACTACTGTAATTAGGGACTTACTATACTTGACATAAACTGAGCTATTCCTTGAATGACCGTGTTGGTGTTAAATCTTTCAGTGTGTATGTTGAGGATGGCTGGTGGTAGATCATCAAAAGCTTGGCGCGGTGGTGGTGGACGTGGTGCTGAACCACGGGTCACGAGAGGAAGGCCTAGAGCCAAAAAGGTGGTTTATGAATAACCAGATACCCATCATCCATAAGGCGGTGATGAGAGTGCTAACTTAAGGGCCTTAGTGAAGAAGGATGTTGTCGAAGAGGTGCATCAGGTCATGTAGAAATCATCGTCTGTGGTGACCGAAGTTATCAACGCTGTGAGGGAAGGAGAAAGGAAGGAAAGAAGTAGACCTACGGGTGAAAGAACACAGCCCGAGACTAAGAAGGTTTTGTCTGATGACGAAGAAGAGGGGAAGAAGAAGAGCTTGTGCCAGAGGCAGCACAGGCTGTAACTACGGGGCTTTCAAAGGTGCAAGCCCCTACTTTTGATGGTAGCGGCACTGCTGCTGCTGCTCATTGGTGGGTGAGAGAAATGGAAGCTGTTTTGAACATCAGCGAGTGCCGGGAGGATCAGAAAGTGAAGTTTGCTGCCCACTCTTTCGTGGACTCAGCTTTATGCTGGTGGGATAATATTGTCCAAGCTAAGGGTAGTCGGGCTATTGGGACGATGAGATGTCTGAGCTGAAGAAGTTGGTGATTGAGGAGTTGTGTCCTCATAGGGAGATGGACAAGGTTGAGAGGAGTTTCTGCGGTTGGAGGCAGGGACAATGACACATCAACAGTACACCACCACGTTTAACGAAATGGCACAGCTGGTGCTGGATTAGGTGATGCCTCTGTCGCAAAAGATCAAGAGATACATCCAATGATTGCCAGCGGATATCCGCAGGCACATGATCGCGCCTGGCCGAGCACGTTTAGGTTGGCGGTTGATCTGGCAGGGAGGTTGTATGATGAGAGAACAATGGTGGTGGTTGAAGGTAGCAAGAAAGGTGGTAGTGATCGAAATTGGAGCGGGAAAAGGTTTGGTCGAGGTGGTGCCCCGACGAGTAACAAGAAGGCATGGGTAGATGACCGCCGTGTGGTCACATCTGGTGCGGGGTCGAAGAAGTGTGGTAGATGTGGAAAGGAGCATATTGGAGAATGTAGGCTGGGATCGAACTTATGCTTCAAATGTGGGAAGACGGGGCATATAGCAAAGGACTATCGTACGGTCCAATGTTATAACTATGGCGTGGAGGGCCATATGAGTAGAGACTGTAAGAAGCCGAGGGCTGAGGGTTCTGGGGTGAAGAAGACTTGTCACACCCCAACCTTGACGGCGAAAACATCGAGGTGTGAGAGATAAGATCGTTCATGGCCACATAACGCTATTATTAAATCAAATATATTACTCATAAATCCAAGGTAACATTACAAACAAAAGTCTCAAATAAAGAATTAACAAGCATAATAAGAAATATATCAAGCTCATTCATTTATTTAACTAGGTCCATTCCTAGGTGTGAACAAGCTTCAAAAGTGGCAAGCGCGCTTGAGCATTTCCTGAAACATGTTAAAAATAAAAGGGTCAACAATAATATTGGTGAGATTTCCATAGTTTTCAATACATAGGTATATAAAAGATGGCAATTCATGTTATAAGTTAGAGAACAAAGTAACTAGGGATGTAAGACAGAAGGCACAATCAAACCTTGACAGATTTTTACAAGTCTCAAACGTTTACAAGTATATACGATTAGCTAAGTATACTTGGATTAACCAAGCAGGCTTGTCCGGCCCATAGATCTATGACGTCGCTAGGCTAGCAATAGTTAATGATTGTACATATAATCGTCAATACATGGTAATTACAAAGATCAACTAACCACAATATATAAGTGAATTTCCATAAGTTTACAAGAATCACACGTTTTACAAGTGCAACGGTTATAAGGTAACATGTTTCACCCTAAAGTGTGAAAATATGAAAAAGCGGTATAGAAATACTCACTTGATCAATAAATATATATTGGATGATTAATAAAAAATAGTATTAAGCATTGTTTCAATGTAGTCCTTCACAATGCATCCTAAAATGTAAATATATTTATAAGATTAAAGTTTAATTATAAGAAGTTTTAACGAATTAACGAGGTCTAGGGTTTTAAGTCAATTTTGTGCTTTGTCAAATATTTATATTTTTAACAATTGGGACTCATTATGTTTCCTTGGAGTCAATATATATTTATATATTTATAGAATGAAAACATAAAATAAGAACCACTTTTCTAATAATTCATAAAATCTATAAAGTTTAATAAGTTTTATAAAATAGGCACGATTTGAACAGTAATTTAAAGGCAATGTGTAACCTAGTATTTCAGATCTAATTTTTGTTTTATAAGAAGAACTAACCATAGTATTAACTTTAAAATACTAAAAAAATACATAAATAAAAAAATACAAAGGTATTTTGTTTATATTATTATATATATATTTTATTATTATTATTATTATTAAATAAATTACAGAAAATAATTATGTGACTTTAAGCTAACCAAAGTTTTAGAAATTGATCTTTTAGGATTTTTAGAATTTTTAACAATATTTTGGAGGCCAAAATACCTAAAAAACATAAAATAAATAAGTGAGGCTCCCCGGGGACCTCCTACATGTGAGGGTGAGTGAGTAACCAATAAACCAAGGCCGTAGCTGCAGTTTATCTGGGTTCTCAAATCTTAAAAACACCAAATGCAAAACCCGACACAATTCACATGAACCCTAGATTCAATTGATCCCAAATTGATATGGTAATCGTTTCCATGGACACTATTAACCATGGGGCTTTTGTCCCCTTGTAGAAACGAACATATGTATGTAAAAAATTACTCGTTTGATAATCGATTAAAGATACGCACTTTGAAGAACATTCCGTGACCGAAAGATGAGCGAACGATGAGTATTTGTTGATGATAATTCAATTAATCTCGTGTGAAGCTTTTACAGACAACCACGAATCAAAACCCTCAATCAATTTCAGGTTTTTAAGTCCAGATGATAGTGTTCGTTTAGTTGCAAATTCATGGTGAGGAGGATGATTAAACTTGATATGTGGGTTTGTTTCAGATGAAATTGAGTTGTTGTACTCGATTAATGATTGGTAGTGTATCGTTTAGGTTACTTTAATTAGGCTATTAAGAAGTGTTAATGCTCGAACGACTATGGTGTTTAAGATGTTTCAGTTATTCATTTGATCAAGTTCATAACCGCTATTTAAGCGCAATCAAAGTTCATAATGGTGTTCAAATCATGTTCATGAAGCGTTTGGTAGGATTTGGGGCTTGATTAGTGGCGTTTTGCAAGGTTTTAACACCTCACCGGAGCTCTCCGGAGGTGGCCGGAGAGGCTGCCGGAACGTACGGGAGGAGGGCGGGGTTTGGGATTAAAAACTAAAATTACACATTTTCCCCTCGAGTTTAGAGTAGTTATCATTTTATGTTTAAACTTCCATTTTTAAGTTTCCAAATTGACATAAAGCCCCCTAGACTTCTTTTAAACCTTTTTAAGTTTAATAAACTTTACAAATTATTATTATTGGTAACAACATTACTATTATTATTATTATTATTATTATTATTATTATTATTATTATTAGTTTTTATTATTATTGTTATAATTTATAGTTGTTATTTCTATTAATAATATAATCATCATTATTATTATTGTGCATTACTAGTATTATTATTATTATCATTATATAATAGTTATCATTATAATCTTCCAAGTTAAATGATTAAGAGACAAATTAAAGCAATATGCAAAGATAACGCATGAGTTTCATATTAGGCAAACATGGTCCTTATAAGAATAAACGATGCAAACTTTTAATTAACCAAAAATTACACAATGTTACAAGACTGGATGTGAAGGACCAAGGGTGAGTGCCAGAGCATTTACAATCACGTAGGAGGAGGCGAGGACGGACCCTGATGTTGTGTCAGGTGCGTTTCTAGTAAACCAAACTTTAGCCTCTGTGTTATTTCATTCTGGTGCTAGTAAAAGTTTCATTTTTGCTGCTTTGTGTGCTAAATTTCTTGTTAGTAGTAAGATATATAGATACATCTTTTGAGGTAGAAACTACCATAGGTAAGTCTACCAGGATTTCTGAGTTGATAAAAGATGTGATGTGGAATTAGAAGGTCATAAGTTTCATGTTAGACCATTCGTGATGACTTTAGGCGAGTTTGATATAGTACTGGGGATGGATTGGTTGGCGGATTATGAGGCGAACATTGTGTGTCGCAAGAAGATGATTCGTTTGACAGCGCCTGATGGGAGTTCGGTAACTATTTATGGTGATCGAGTCACGACGATTCCGAAAGTAATCTCAATGGCGGCGGCGAGAAAGTGCATGAGGCGTGGATGTAGTGCCTATTTGGCTTATGTGAAGGATGTAGAAACACCAACACCACAATTTTCTGATGTACCGGTTGTGTGTGACTTTCCAGACGTGTTCCAAGAAGATTTATCAGGAGTGCCACCTGATCGAGAGATCGAGTTTCAGGTTGATTTGATACCGGGTGTCCAACCTGTTGCTAAGGCACCATATCGGATGGATCCGAATGAGATGAAAGAGTTGATGGAGCAATTGCAAGAGCTGCTTGATAAGGGGTTTATTAGACCGAGTATCTCTCCTTGGGGTGCTCCGGTCTTATACGTGAAGAAGAAAGACGGTAGTATGAGGTTGTGTATTGACTACCGTGAGCTGAATAAGTTGACGATAAAGAACCAATACCCCTTACCAAGAATTGAAGATTTGTTTGATCAGCTTCAATGTGCGAGTTGGTTCTCAAGGATAGATCTTCGATCAGGCTACCATCAATTAAAGGTGAAAGAGTAGGATATTCCTAAAACATCTTCTCGCACACGTTATGGTCACTATGAGTTCCTCTTTATGTCATTTGGTTGACCAACGTGCCGGCTGCTTTAATGGATCTGATGAATCGAGTGTGTCAGCCGATGTTAGATAAATCAGTGATTGTGTTTAGTGATGATATCCTGATTTATTCAAAGAGCAAGGAGGAGCGTGCCAGTCACATACGAGAGGTGTTGGAAATGTTGAGAAGGGGAAGTGTATGCTATATTCTCTAAGTGTGCATTCTGGTTGCGCGAGGTTTAGTTCTTGAGTAATGTGGTGAATCCCGAGGGGATTATGGTGGACCTAGCAAAGGTGGAGGCGGTGATGCAATGGAAGTCTCCAAAGACGCCATCTAAGATTCGTAGTTTCTTGGGTTTGGCGGGCTATTACAGAAGATTCATTCAAGACTTCTCTAAGATGGGTTCTCCACTAACCAAGTTGACCCGGAATGATGTGAAGTTCGTATGGAAGTTCAAGAGAAGGCGTTCGTGGAATTAAAGGCGATGTTGACTCAAGCTTCTGTTCTGTCATTACCTGATGGAAGTGAAGATCTGGTTGTTTATTTTGATGCTTCTTACTTGGGGTTGGGGTGTGTATTAATGAAGAGGGGAAAGGTTATAGCCTACGCATACCGACAGTGGAAGGTTCATGAGGTCAATTATCCTACTCATGACTTGGAGATAGCTGTCGTGGTCTTTGCGTTAAATATTTGGAGGCACTACCTTTACGGGACGAAGTGCACCATATTCACTGACCACAAGAGATTGAAGTACTTCTTTGAGCAGAAGGACCTGAACATAAGGCAGAGACGATGGTTGGAGCTCATAAAAGATTATGACTGCAAGATCCATTACCTCCGGGCAAAGCCAACGTGGTGGCGGATGCCCTTAGCCAAAAAGAGAGACCCGAGCCGATTCGGGTGAAAGCTTACCAGATGATCATGACCTTTGATGTGATGAAGCAAGTCAAGGATTTCCAAGATGAGGCATTGAAAGAAGATCATCTTAACTCTGAAAGAATGAGGGTCTAGTCGCGGAGTTGGGTGAAAACACGCTTGGTGTTAGAACCCGATTCGGACGGATATGAATTTCTTGTTTTAGGGATCTACGTGGGAAGATTATGGATGAAGCTCACAAGACTCGATACTCTATTCATCCCGGTGCTACAAATATGTACCAAGACATGAAGAAAGATTATTGGTGGCCGGGTATGAAGCGTGATGTGGTGGAGTATGTGAGTAAATGCCTTACTTGTTCACAAGTGAACGCCGAGCACCAAAAGCCATATGGGAAGACCCAACCTTTGGATATACCGGAGTGGAAGTGGGAGCATATCACCATGGATTTTATTACGAAGCTATTGCATACATCGAAAGGGTATGATGCCATATGGGTGATAGTTGACCGTTTGACGAAGAGTGCTCACTTTCTACCGATCCGCGAGATATATTCATCTGATAGGTTGGCTAATCTTTTCATTAAGGAGATTGTAACTCGTTATGATATGCCGGTGTCCATTGTGTCTGATTGTGACACTCGGTTACATCGACATTTTGGAAGAAATTCCACGATGCAATAGGGACGAGATTACATATTAGCACGGCTTATCATCCTCAAACAGATGGTTAGTCGGAACGGACGATTCAAACGCTGGAAAATATGCTCCGGGCATGCGTCATTGATTTTGAAGGAAGTTGGGATGACCACTTACCGTGAGCTGATTTCTCATATAACAATAGTTATCATGCCAGCATTGGCATGCCCCCTTATGAGATGCTCTACAGTAGGAGATGTAGGACACACAAGTGTCGAGGTGATCGAGGCTACGACTGAGAAGCTTGAAAAGATCAAGGCCTTCATGAAGGCAGCCAAAGATAGACAGAATTCGTATGCTGATAAACGACATAGACCGATTGAGTTCCAGGTGGGGGACAGGGTTATGTTGAAAGTCTCACCTTGGAAGGGTATCATTCGGTTCAGAAAGCGGGGCAAGTTGAGCCCGAGATATATAGGGCCTTTTCGAATCATTTCTAGAGTAGGAGAGGTGGCTTATAGGTTTGAGTTACCAGATGAGTTAAGTGGAATTCACCCGACATGCCATGTATCTCATCTGAGGAAATGTTTAGCAGACGAGGATATGATGGTTCCACTGGAAGATATCGAGATAGATGAATGGCTCAATTATGTGGAGCAACCAGTGGCAATCATTGATCGAAAAGAGAAGAGGCTGAGGTATAAAGTGGTTCCTCTTGTGCGTGTACAGTGGAAGCACATGAAAGGATCCGAGTCTACGTGGGAGACTGAAGAACAGATAAGGCAGTATTACCCACAATTGTTTAAGGAATAACATGTTTCAGGGACGAAACCTAAATAAGGGGGTGGACTTGTAACACCTGGTTATTTTTAAAGTCAAGAAAGAAGAATAAAGAGAAGCAAAAGAAGGAAAAGAAATAAAACCCAAGTCTAGGGGTTAAAAGTGACAAAAAGGAAAAAATCTTTGAAAAGTTGGTGAATAAGGTGATGGCCTCCCATCACCTCTCTTCACTCATAATCCTCGGATATTTTTAGAGAGAGAAGGAAAGAGAGCAGAAACTCTCAGGTAGCTTGAAGAAAATAAAGAATAGTGCGAATTCAAGGTAAGACTTCGTGTGTTTATGATGTTCTGGACTGGTCATATCCTCGGGTTTATGCTTATGTGTGTTTGTATGTATTTAGGTATGTTTTAGTGGGTTTCTAGGCGGTTGAACTCAATTACAGACGAGTTTGGAAGAAGCCATACTCAAGAGCTACAAAGGTGAGTTCTAGAACCCCTCTTTTGCCTGTTTTAACTGATTTTTTTGGGGCTGGAAATGCATGAACTTATGTTTTTATAAAACTGGGTTTTATACCTGTATGAATAATCTGTGTATGTTGATGTTATGATGTGATATTGGGCTATTTTCATGCTTGATGATGTTATGCTTGTGTTTCTAAGGCTTAGAATGTAAGATTTAAGCTTAGAACATGAAATATGAGATTTAGGGACTGAATCTGATGAATAGTGTGCCCTATGCTGCTTATGCGCCCAAACAGTGGTTCATACGCCTAAGTTTAGAAAACTACTTAAGTGTTGACAAATGCGGATGGAAGGTCAATGCGGATGGAAAGTCAATGCGGATGAACAGTTAATGCGGATGAACAGTTAATGCGGATGAGTATTGACTAAGTATGGGAAATACGAATGAACATTGACTGAGTATGGGAAATGCGGATGAACATTGACTATGTATGGGAAATGCGGATTAACATTGACTAAGTATGGAAAATATGGATGAGTATTGGGGGAAATGCAGATGAGTAAAGTCAATGCAGATGAACAAATGCGGATGAGTAAAGTCAATGCGAATGAACTAAACAAATGCGGATGAACAAAAAGGCAAATGCGGATGAACACTTAGAATATTTTCTGACTCCTTGGGGAAAAATGTGAAATTTAGGCATTGACTTGGGAGGTTCCTGGGGGCTGTGTAAGTTGTCTTTTTGAGGTAATAGATGTTATCATGGGCATGTTATGATGTATGATTGATGCCTATGCATGATGAGAATGATGTATGTATGATACCCTGTATGATGATGTGACTGTGTATGATGATGTTCCTTATATTATGTGTTAATTTTCCCATGGCTTTACGTTGAATGTTAATGAATAAAATAAAAGTATCACATAACGTAAAGTGGAAGATAATAAAAAGAGGAACATGATGAATGAATGCATGTATTAATGAACGAAAGAAAGTAATGTAAGTATTGCAAGCCTTGTATATGGAACACGCCCAATGAAAGGTGTTAGTCCAAAGGTGTGTTGGTTAACTACCCTAGAAGGATGCACATCGGGGTATTTCTTTATCATTGACCATTTGTATAGAACCTTTATCACTTACCCTAAATACTATGCCCAGGCTATTGTGTGCCATGATGAGAGGTCTATGATAGACCTCGGCCCAGTATCCGCTTTATGCATGACGGTGGGTATAGCACATGATAATGGTACGCCTGAATTTACCCTTAGGTACTGTGGCTAGGCTGTTGTGCGCCATGACGGGGGGTCTATGATAGATCCCAGCCCAGTACCCGCTTTATGCATGATGGTGGGGTAAATTTCATGGTTTTGATGGAATGAAAAGAAGTAATGATGTACGTATGAATGAATGAATGAAGTAAGAAAGCATGAATGAATGGAACTTAACAAATGAATGATGAAGATAATAATGATATTATCTGTTAGGATCTGGTATTTGAATGAAACACCAACTGATTAACGTGTTAAACCAAACCAAATAGTGCGGAATCCTATTTGATTGGCGATCCAATCAGTGAGAACGCACGTAGACACAATAATGAATTGAATCTAATGTCAAGAATCAATTAGGAATCGATCTACAGCGTTCTATGAACTTGGAGTACGAACTTAGAGGCTTCTGGACGGCTAGGGTACGTTTGGAATCGAAATGGATCGAATGCTTCTTCAATTGTTACGTTTTTCCACAATTTAAGCGGTATTTATTGGTTTGGGTTGCTCTTTCGGGCGACTGAACCATGAGCATGGTTCATTCGTGCGATTGAGCCATGCGGTGGATCCATTCGTACGACTGAATGTTCAGTCGTGCGACTGAGTCAGTCGCATGAAGTTGTTTAAGCGTATGGACTATTTAGACGCATGGACACTCAGTAGCATGGCCATTCGGACGCATGACCACTGTTTGGGCGCATGGTCCAGTCGGACGCATGTGAACTTCACTTAACCAGAATTTGAATGTATTTTTATTATAACATTATGTATATCAATTCAAACAATCATAAACCTATATAATCTAGTCAATAAGGATTACTCAACTCATTAATGAAATATTAAGCATTATAAATCACAATCAAACATTATCATTTCAATAAGTACCCAACATTACATAAGTGCAAGACATTCAAGACATATTACATTGAGATCAAGATCTAGGTACATAAGTGTATCAACATTATCTATGTGTACGTATGATGTGTGATTACATGAAAAATTAAAAAATGGTTTTAATGAAAGTAAAGTATGTTTTATTATAAAACTAAAACTCACTCAGCAACGTTGACTTTTTATGCATTTTCTAGTTGGCAGGTAAAAGTTGCTGAGGATGGCGCGGGGCGGCTACTTGGCATTTTGGATGGCATTCTTTTGTTATTGTTATTGCATTGTAATGTGAACAAATGAAAATGTGTAATGAATGATTGTATTAACTTGCAAAAGCAGTTATTATGAAATGAAAAGTTATTTTATGTTCCCCTGTGATGTTTTATGAAAGTTAAATATAATTATATCTTTTATATGTAATGATTGACCAGCTGTGAGCGTCCCGGGAATGGGGCCTTACATCAATGACGCTCAAGGATTGGGCATCATCCCCTTCGTTAGGTAGGAGAGCAGTTTTCTCCAAGAACTCTGTTAAGTTTAAGGTCGTCAAGTAGAAGAACATTTTCTGTTACCATCTTTTAAAATGGACACCCGTGAACTTTTCAGGTTTCTCGGTGGTTTGCCACAGTGGTCGCTCCTATAGTGGTTGCAGCTAAAGGGGCGGATAAAGAGGAACTCATAGCACTTGAAGACATGTTGTTTGTTGTTTTACAGAAACAATTTAAGTTAGAACAATTTCCAACAAATTGAAATAACTACCAAAATTGAAAAATAATTCAAACTATTTTCACAATTCTAAAAATTCAACAAGAGATGATTTAAGTCCAACTTTGATGATCACTTGTGAATAAGAAAGCAAAAACAGTTATAACCACAAACTAATTTGAACATTTTTAAAACTTTCAGAATTCAATGATAGTTGTTCTAAGTCCAACTTTGAAGATCACTCATGAATAAAAAAGCGAAAATAAGTTAAAGAAAAATTAACCTTTTAAAAACACAAATTAATATATGAACGGTGTTTTTAAAATTTTTTTAAGTTTGTAGGGACCGTTCATATAAAAAAATTCAAACAATTTTATTGATATACTCAATACAAAATGTAAATAATTGACTATCAATCACTTTTACAATAGTAAATGTACAAAAATAGAAGAAATAGAAATGTAAAAGCTGAGGATCGTGTTCAAAACGGAGCCTTTAAAACAAATTCCGAGCCTCACAAGAGAACTCGTTTTGTTTCCAGGATACAACAGCCGAAGCAGTTTGTACTGCCGAGATTGATCTAGAACCCGAACTTGTTTATAAAAGAGAATCCAGAGAGAGAGAACCTGTTTTGCTGTAGGTTTCGAGTTGTGTTGGTGTGTCTTTCTATTGAGCTACACTCAATATTTATAGTGGAATTCGAACCATAACAACCACCCAGCCATTAATCCGAAATTGTAACTGCCCATTTAATTCGTCATTAACAGTCGTCGGTTTCAGTCAACGTGTAACCGAAGTTGTTACGAGTCACAGCTCTGACCGTGCACCAAGGTCAGTCGCACCTGACCAGACCCTTAAACCAACCTTCAAAAATACTAAGGCGGCTCTCATGTGGCTCGCAGTGATGCGAGTGTGCGAAGTGCAAAGTGCGTCATCAAAGCACCACATTGCACCCACATGGCCAACCCGCGCGCGTGTGCGAATGCGAGTGCGAGTTAAGGGTGCTTCGCACCCTTCGCGAATCCACTTAGTGTGACACCTTATGAAATAATATAGACAAGAGGTTATAGAATATAAACCATTTTATATTCTTTCTTTCCTCCAATGTGAGACAATTTCCTACACTATTAATTTCTAATGTCATTAACCATATTATTTTTCATTCAACACATTAATTTATTGATTAAATATTAATAACCATATCAGTATTATCGATAAATTTCCAACAAATGTTAATCAGTTTTATTATTATGAATGGGTAGTAATCTAAAGTGGTGGCTTGATGAATCTTCAAGAAATCTAGAGATTGGGTAGCGGTTTTAGAAATTTGCTTCGGATGAGGATTCATATATTCGCAATAACACATCAAAAGATAAAAGTATTACAAGAAATCTATGTGTATATTTCTCTGCATGTCTATGCTTTGGAATATCTTGTTGATGTGATTTCATTTTAAATCTTCTTTTTAAAAAAAATACAAATAGCTTAGATGTTAAAATTTCTCAAATATTTGGTTTAGTTTGCTTACTCTTAAATATAACAAGTACCAAATTACTTTGATTTGTGTTTGTTTGCTTTTGTTTCTAACCGTCTTAAAGTCTTTCATATTAAACAAATAAGATGAAAACTTTTACAAGTTCGTATACATGACATTGCATACACAAATGGACACATGTTTTTTTATATAAATATCTAACAGGAATTTGCAGATTTTTATTTGTGATGTATTAGCTACAAATGATGGTTGATCATTAGAGCAAGTTACTAGACTATAGAATATGTTTCTTAAGTTTGTAGAAGATGCTAAAATATAAATCTTTCTCCTATATTTTCTAGATCATGCAAGAAAAAAAGATTTGAAAAAACTTATTTTGTCCTTCAAAGATGTACATAAAGCGGGTGAGTTTGCTTGGAATGTTGATTCCGAAGATGATACAAAATTATAATAGCAGTAACCAAGGGAAGATTATTAGGATTTAATACGTAGGATAATGTTATCAAAATGATCGTGTTAAAGCTCCCAGTTTTGACAAAAAATATTATCATTGTATTTTTCTATTTTACGTTTAGGGTATAAATACCGGAGTTTCTTTGTTTTGTAACTAACATGTAATATAGAGATCTATGGTTTGCATCTATGTAAACCGTCATCTTTCTCTCTACATATGTACACATACCTAACTCTTTGGTTTATAGGGAAAGAACAAATATTAACTTTTTTTTACTGTGATAACTGTGCTTTTATATATATATATATATATATTATATATATATATATATATATATATATATTATATATATATATATATATATAATATGACACTTTTCATCATGTGTTGTGTTTATATACAATGCTACAAAATGATCGAGTTGAGCATACACACAGACAACTTGTTGAAACCGTTTTGATGATGTTATTTCATGGACATGTACTGATCTTTTATTAGGTTGATGTATTCAATTAAGCAATCTATATTATTAATAGGTTGCCCACAGGTTTCTTGGAAGAAAAATTTCAATTCTGTTGTTATATTTCTGAATTCCATCTTATGACAAATTTAAAACTTTTAGGTGATTGATTTTTCCCAAATCTATGTGATTACATAACAATAAACTTTCCCATAGAAGTCTTCCATTAATCTTTATATGCTACAGTTCTACAAGATATATCACCATCTTGTTCCAACTCCATCACAAAGTTACCTTACCAGATATACTTATTATAATGAACCTTATTTTGTTTTTAAATTTACTATTTCTTATTGTTAATCATCCTCACTAGAGTTATCAATCTTTTTAGAAGATGTCCATCCTCCACAAGTTAACTCTCATACAATGCCTTTCTTTTAAAACCCTCGAAGCCAACTTTAACTTTTACAATAAAGCTGACACGCGACTTGTACACCCATATTCCTAGACACAATCATCACAACCACCATTTACCTTTAAACCTGAATGCTTCCCCTTCCCCTTCACCGCCTCGCTTAGACCGTCGCACAACCCACCAATTCCACCATTCCCATCCTTAATTAGACAAGTCTCTCCGAGCTGTAAGGCACCGTTCCTGAGACGCTCACAGTGGGATAATCATCGCACATAAAATATAAAACATACATTTAAATTTGCTAAAGCATCGCAACGGAATACTTAATAAACCATCTCATATATTAATGACCACTTTTTCAAGACAATACAATCATTGTTAACCGCTACAAAATCTCATTGTTTGCATTACATCACAAAATGTCATTTAACATAAAATGGATGCCATCCTAAAAACTTGCTAAGTAGTTGCACCTATGTCATCCTCAACAATCATCATCTGCCAACTATTAAACATACAAAAGTCAGTGACGTTGAATGAGTTCTAGTTTTATAATTAGAATACTTTACTTTCTTCCAAAACCTTTCTTTACTTTTACATATTATCATACATCATACCTACACATAGATAATCTTATTATTATCTTTCATTATTGTACGTCATTCGTTATCGTTCATCATCGTTCATCATTATCTTCACTTTCATCTGGACCAATGCCATGTGCTATACCCCCGCGTCATGCACAAGGCTGGTACTTATTATCTTTCATCATCGTACGTCATTCGTTATCGTTCATCATTATCTTTCACTTTCATCTAGACCAATGTTGTGTGCTATACCCCCACATCATGCACAAGGTTAGTATTGGGCCAAAGTCTATAAATAGGCTCATGTCGTCATGCACAAGGGATGGAACCGGTACTAGGGCAAGCAACAAGGGTCCCGTATATCTTGTTAATCGCAAGGATTAGACCTATGTGTACATCCTCATGGGTTAGCTAAACCGCATATAGTTGAGCTAACAACCCCTTAATAAGTTGTGAACCTTCTTTCATTTGCTTGCAAGACTTTACATTCATTCTTTACGTTCCACTTTTCATTATCTTATTTCTTTCACTTCGTCAAGATAATACTTTACATTCGTTATAGTAACCACACCACGTAAAGTTACATAATAATAAGTAATAATGAACATAAAGAAAACACAACATACCAAGTTAATCTATCATAAAAACATAACCAATCCTGCGCAGGACAGTGGGGGTTTGGGGGGTGGCATGCCCTGACAACGGGTTCCTAGGGGCAACAACCCTTAGTGGGGTCCAAGGGGCAACGCCCTTGGGCGGGCTACCAGGTCAATATGGAGAAATTTTATTTTCAAATATTTATATAGCATATTTTGTTATAGAAAAATTTAATCTTCTTGTTATTGTCATTTAAAAATATATATTTAGTATACACAATAGCCCCAAAATATGGAAAAACTTATAAAACAAGGGGATCTAGAACTCACCTGGAGGTAGTGAGTAGCTTATCAACTAAGCTTTCTAAGCAAGGGTCATACTACATAGCCTGCAGATAACTTAACACTCAAAGGGGTTAATTTCTGCCTAATTTCGTTGCTAATTTCACTGCCAGAGCAACAGATTCGCTACCAGTTTCGCTGGCAGTTTTTCTTCCGTCTTCACTGGCGGTTTCATTGGTAATTTTGCCTAACTTCCGTTGGAGTACTAAGTATGCGAAGCTATAGTTTCACCGGAAGCTCCATAGTTTCGATGGACGACTACACAATTTCGTCGAACGAGCATGCAATTTCACAGAACGGACTGAAATTACGAACCAACCCATATTTGACCCAAATCATCAACTTTTTACATCCAAATCCTTGGTTTATCATCCAAGAAGCTATATCTAAGCTTTTTACATGTTTTCTTACTCAAAAACACGAGTTTTGGATATATAACCCCAAACCCTAGAATCCGGGTTTAATCTAAAGAAATGATTAAATGATGTTTCTTACATGGATTCTTGGTCTTTCCTTGTTGTTTGGATATCCATAAACACCAATCTTCAATCTCTTGATCAATCGAGCGTTGGATCTTCATCTCCTCTCTACTTTCTCTTTCTACACACTCTTTCTAGAAGTTGGGTGTTAAGTTGCAAATGAGAATGGCTCTAGGTGTTTCGTTTATATATATCGCGCATTTCCCGGGACCTTAAACTCATCTAAATCATAACCCATAAGGTTAATTCGGTCCATAATCCACTTCCCTCTTATTTTCATTAAATAACCCCGTCTAAGCCCATTATTATTAATTGACTCGTTTCGACTTTATTTTGGGCGTTACCTGAGTCCAAACCTATCATTGCAGTCTTCCTCTGTATAATTATCACAACAACCAGCTCCCCTACTACCTTTTGCTTTCGTACACCTAATGGTTACACATGCTAACGATGAAATCTATAAGCATAAATGTGACATTTGTCACTAAACTAGCGCATTTGATTTGACTTTCTGTTAACTTTGATATTATGTTAATTTTTACTTTCGCCATGATATTGACTCTAACCAAAAGCTGAATTTGACTTGCTTGGACTGTGAATTTTAAGTTAAACATGTGTCATAAAGTATTGTACATATGAATGTATGATACAAACTCTAAAAACGATTTAGACCTTCGACATATTGACATTTGATAGAATTACCAATTTGTCTTGCAATGATGGT
The DNA here is from genome assembly GCA_025506515.1 of Flaveria trinervia. Lineage (NCBI taxonomy): Eukaryota > Viridiplantae > Streptophyta > Magnoliopsida > Asterales > Asteraceae > Flaveria > Flaveria trinervia. Next base: position 9,162,433 of record CM046458.1, on the reverse strand, counting down.
TTTGTGCCGTAAACTTGTTAAGAGCTTGTAAATCACAAATCATGAAGACCTGTGTCAAAACATAACGGGAGCCATACTATGGTGGACTTTGTGTAACGTCCACTAATTATGACCTTTTTAACCAAAAACTTGATAATATAAGAATTTAATGGCGTGCAATAGCACAAGGCTCGTAAAAATACAAAAATTAAATACATGAAATTTAGGTGAACATGGGACAGGAATGAGTCTAATTTGATGAGATAGGCCAAGGGCCTAGGGCCCTTGCCTCTCTCCTTGGTCACGACCAAGAATCAACAAAGGGGGATCCTTATTTTGTTTTTCATTATTCAGAATATTATTCTCTTAAATTTTCTCAAATAGAAAACCCTAGTCACCATCATCTCTTATTCATTATGACTGACCCACCCTATCCACCCATCCCATTCTATTAATTTTGATCAAGAACTAACATCAAGATTAAAAATTTTTAAATATTAGATTGTCGACGGTCTCCAATAAGTTTTATTCATTAGGTTTCCCTGATTTGACAACTAATAAGTCATGTTTTTTAGGTCTTTTATCATATATTCTATTAATCATCTGATAGTCTTGTATTCTTTGTATTATGGGCTGATCGTAATGTACTGGCGACATGGTGTTAATATCATCAAAGACTTGGTAAAACCCAAGTTAGTTTGTGTAACACCCTGAATTTTCTATTTAAATGAAAGGAAAAGAAAAGTAAATAGAAAGAACAAAAACTTTGTACAAGTAGAAGGGAAAAAAGTATACAAAGTACACTTTTATTATTTTAAGGATTTAAGGGTATGGGCGCCCATTCTTCCTTTATCATCTTCTTCTTCACGGCTAAAAAGAAGAAGAGAGAGAGACTCTCGGTTCTAGAGAGTGAAAGAGAAAGAAGAAGCTGAAAAAGGTAAGTCTTCTCTTGTTTGAGCTCGTTTTCAGCTGAGTATTGAGTTCTTGACCAAACATCTGGTTGTTTAGAGTTTACTTTTGGAATTCAAAGAGCTGAATTGAAGTGGGTCTTGAACTGGAAGAGCGTTGTTCAAAAGCTGCTCAAGGTGAGTTTCTAGAACCCCTCTTTTATTGATTTTTAATTGATTTGGGGCTATTATGCATACTAACTAAACATTTTGAAGGAAACCGTGGGTTTAAAGCTTTATGTTCGAATGTTGTATGTATGTATGTATGCATGTTATAGTGTTGATTATGGGTTAGAGATGATGTTTTGCATGCTTAGATGGCCTTAGTATGTTAGATCTGTGTTTGGGTATGCTTAGAATGATAGTCGGATGAATTTGGTAGCATAGAAAAGATTGCAGAATGTTTGATGAACATGAACAGTGGTTCATGCACCCAAACAATTGCCCATGCGTCCAGCATGAGAGACCAGATGCCTAAGTGTTGGCCATGCGCCCAAGAATGGGTCATGTGGCTGAACAGTGGCCCATGCGCCCAGCATGTTGGCCATGCGGCTAAGTATTGGTCATGCGCCCAAGTGTGGCCATGCGCCTAAACAGTGCCCATGCGTCCCAGTGAATGAAATGGCTAAGTGTGGACCATGCGCCTAAACAGTGCCCATGCATCCCAGTGAATGAAACGGCTAAGTATTGGCCATGTGCCTAAACAGTGCCCATGCGCCCAAGTGCTCGAAACGGCTAAGTATTGGCCATGCGCCTAAACAGTGCCCATGCACCCAAGTGCTCGAAACGGCTAGGTGTTGGTGATGCGCCTGAATAGGGCAGAAAGGCCCAAACAGTGCCCATGCGCCCAGACTGTTTTATACTTAGAATTTTTATGCTCATGCCCCTAGAAGGACCCATACGCCCACTTTGGACTTGAGGTTTTCTAAGTGGATTTCAAGGGGTAAAATGGGAAGATAAGCCTGGTTATGATGTGATGGCTTATGTTTGATGTGTGTATGATGTTGAGGGTATATGTTTATGTTTATATGTGTTCCTTATTATGTATGTATGTCTTCCTTTGGCTTTGCGTTGAACGTTAATGAATGCAATGAAAGTATTATGTAACGTAAAGTGGAAGATAATGAAAAGAGGAACGTAATGAATGAATGCATGCATGAATTAATGAATAAAGAGAGAAGTATAGAGAGTCTTGAAAGCAATATGTACAGAGATGCACAGCTCTTAATGCCTTAAGCTCTACCGTGTGAGGTTTAGCAAATCGTAAAGTGTGCACGCGCGGGTTCCAGTCTTTGTGACTGACCTTCAGAGGTGTTACAAATTTCTATGGGGGTGTTGTTACCCACTTCGGTGGGGGTGTTGTTACCCACTTCGGTGGGGGTGTTGTTACCCATTTCGGTGGGGGTGTTGTTACCCGAGTTATGTATCACTTCTGGGGTGTGGCATAAAGCCAAGCATAGTTATGAGGTGAGCGACTCTGTGTCGCAACAGACTCGACAGAGGTCTTTGACCATGAGACGAGATATGAGGTGAGTGACTCTGTGTTGCAACAGACTCGATAGAGGTCTTTGTCCATGAGACGAGATAATAAGACGAGCGACATTGTGTTGCAACAGACTCGGATGGAGTTCAATCTCTGTGATTGACTCATATGGGGTCTTTGTCATGTATCCCGCTGTTGTGTCAGTCTTCAGACATGAGCCAGGGGCTTGTGAGCAGGCCCCGACACAACATCAGCTCTCGAGCATAAGTTGGGGATATTGCAAGAGACAAGATTTGAGTGATAAAGACTAATGAACGGAAGGTCATGTATGAATGAACGAACGTATGAATGAATGTAAATGAATTATCGTAATAATGTACTGAACAGGATCCTTGTCATTCGACCTCAGTAATCGTGGCTGAGTGCCACGAAGAGGGTAAAGTCTGACCGGATCTGGAAAGAGAAGTGAATGATAATGTTATACGTTGAATGAACAAAGTTAATGAACGTAATGATGAAGATAATAATGATATTATCTGTATGTACCTATGATGCATGATCATGAACGGTTGTAAAGCATAGTATGTTTTGAAATAAAGTAAAGAACGGTTTCAACAAAGAAAAGTATGTTTTATTATAAAACTAGAACTCACTCAGCGTCGCTGACTTTTGTATGCATGATGGTTGGCAGGTATATATTGATGCTGAGGAGTTGTAGGCATGGATGCATAAGCTACTAGGAGCATTTTGAGGCTAGCATCTGTATTTTGACATGTCTTGTATTTTAAGATAGAAACAAATGTTGTAAATGACATGTTTTTAGTTATTAATGAATGTTTTAAATTCCGTTGCAAAATAATGTACATTTTATAAGGTTTTAAGTGCAATGAATGACCAACTGTGAGGTGCCCGGGCACGGGGCCTTACAAGTTGGTATCAGAGCAAAAGTTTAAGTGAATTGGGTAAATATTTTGAAAAACCTAATCTTAAATTGAGAATGGGACTAAAAGGAAAAAGGATGCCAGTCCTAGTAGCTACGTGCCTACAGGTAAAGGTTTTATGTAAACATTTTATGTAAGTTAATGTTAACCGGCATTATATGCGCATGTATGTGGCTTGTGTGCTATTTTGTAAATTTAGATACTGATGTAGTCGGGATAGGAAATGCTTGGGCTATGAAGAGTAAACTAAGTGGCTAATCACAATTGGCCACTGTAATTAGGGACTTACTATACTTGACATAGACTGAGTTATTACCTTGAATGACCGCGTTAGTGTTGAATCTTATAGTGTGTTAGAAGATGGTTGGCGGTAGATCTTCGAAAGCTTCACGAGGTAGAGGTGGTGGTGCACGTGGTGCTGAACCACGATCACAAGAGGAAGGTGTAGGGCTGAAGGAGCAGCCCATGAGGAACCCGAGGCCCCTCATCAGGAGGGCGGTGATGAGAATGCTAATCAGAGAGCCTCTATGAGAGAGGCGGTCAGAAGGAAGTGCATCAGGTCATGCAGACGATCCTACCGTCTATGGTGACCGAAGTTATAAAGGCTGTTAGAGATGAGGAGAGAATGGAAAGGGGTAGACCTTCGGGCGAAAGAAGATGACCCGAGACTGAAATGGTTTTCTTTGATGACGAAGAGGACGAAGAGGAAGAGCCTGCACCGGAGGCGGCACGAGGCTGTAACTATGAGGCGTTTCAACGATGTAAGCCCCCAACTTTTGATGGAAACGACACTGTTGCTACTGCTCACCGATGGGTGAGAGAGATGGAAGCGGTATTGAATATCAGCGAGTGCCTGGAGGATCAGAAGGTGAAGTTTGATACCCATTCTTTTGTGGACTCAGCCTTGTGTTGGTGGGACAATATCGTCCAGGTTGAGGGAAGCAGGGCTATCAGGAGGATGCGATGGCCAGAGTTGAAAAGGCTAGTGATTGAGGAATTCTGTCCTCACCGTGAGATGGATAAAGTTGAAAGATAGTTCTTGCAGCTGGAGGCGGGAACGATGACACATCAGCAATATACCGCTAAATTCAACGAGATGGCACGTCTAGTGTCGGATCAGGTGACACCACTTTCACGAAAGATCAAGATGTACATTCAAGGCTTGTCGGCGGACATCCGTAGGCACATGATCGCTGCCCGACCGAGCACGTTTAGGTCAGCGGTTGATTTGGCGGGGAGATTGTATGATGAAAGATCTGTGATGGTGACTGAAAGTAGCAAGAAATGAGATAGTGATCATTGGATGGAATGGGAAGCGATTGGAATATGGCGGAACTGCTCCAGGTGACGAATGTGCACGAGTGGATGATCAGCGTGTGATCATAACTGGTGCGGGGTCGAAAAGGTGTGACAAGTGTGGACACAGGCACCCCGGGGAATGCAGGCTGGGGGCAATGTCTGTTTCCGTTGTGGAAGGACCGGACATGTGGCGAAGAACTGTGGTATGGGGAGGTGTTATTCCTGTGGTGAGGAAGGTCATATGAGCAGGGATTGCAAGAAGCCGAGAGCGGAAGGTTCGGGAACGAAGAAGATCGGAGGAAGCTCCGGTACGAGGAAGGAGAACAGAGGGTGAGGGCTAGAGCCTTTGCTATGACCGGGAGGAGGCTAGGTCAGACTCCGAGGTAACGTCAGGTACGTTCTTGCAAGTTTAGATTTATGCATCTATGCTTTAATTGTGACGCTAGTAGTAGTTTTGTTGCCGCTATTTTCTGTGATGTTGCAAGTTAGGGGTAGGGAGATCGATGAGCCCTTTGATGTAAGAATTGCTATTAGTAAGTCTACCAGGTTACCTAATGCCCTAGAGTATTGCGTGATAGAATTGAGAGAGAGCACTTGTTCCTGCTAGGTTGTTCAAGACAAACATAGGTAGGTAGACATGCATCTCCGGGTGAGTTGATCAGTAGTCTATGACTCAAACCCCAAGTGTTGCAAGAAGATGGATTGATCAACCGTGCACAACTAGAGTTCGGTGACGACCTACAATAATGAAGTACGAGGAAGGCTTCAACCAGGAGAGCGGATTGCTTGATTTGAAATCAAGTAAACCTAATACTAAAGTGGAGAGGGTCATTCCCAGTTGTTGCTCAGGTAGGAGAAGTGACACATCGACTGGAGCTACCTGATGAGTTAAGTGGAATTCATCAGATGTTCCATGCATCTCATCTAAGAAAGAGCTCAACCGATAAGGATATGATCATGCTACTAGAGAATACTAAGATGGACAGAGTATCGAACCACGAGGAGCAACAAGTGCCCATTACTAATAAGAAGAAGAGAATAGACTAAGGAGGATGATGGTTTCACTTGTGCGGGTGCAGTGGAGCCTAAAGGGATCTGAGTTTAAATGCAAGATCAAGAAGAGGTGAGACAGTGTTACCCGTAACTGTTCGAGAAGCAACAGGTTTCAGGGACGAAACCTCCTTAAGGGGGTAGACTTGTAACACCCCGAATTTTCTATTTAAACGAAAGGAAAAGAAAAGTAAATAGAAAGAATAGAAACTTTGCACAAGTGGAAGGGGAAAAAGTGTACAAAGCACACTTTTATTATTTTAAGGATTTAGGGCATGGGTGCCCATTCTTCCTTTATCATCTTTTTTTTCACGGCTGAAAAGAAGAAGAGAGAGAGAGACTCTTGGTTCTAGAGAGAGAAAGAGGAAGAAGAAGCTGAAAAAGGAAAGTCTTCTCTTGTTTGAGCTCGGTTTCAGCTGAGTATTCAGTTCTTGACCGAAGTTCTAGTTGTTTAGAGTTTACTTTCGGGATTCAAAGAGCTGAATCGAAGTGGGTCTTGAACTAGAAGAGCGTTGTTCAAAACCTGCTCAAGGTGAGTTTCTAGAACCCCTCTTTTACTGATTTTTAACTGATTTGGGGCTATTATGCATACTAAGTAAACATTTTGAAAGAAACCGCGGGTTTACAGCTTTATGTTCGAATGTTATATGTATGTATGCATGTTATAGTGTTGATTATGGGTTAGAGATGATGTTTAGCATGCTTAGATGGCCTTAGTATGTTAGATATGTGTTTGGGTATGCTTAGAATGACTGTTAGGTGAATTTGGTAGCATAGAAAAGATTGCAGAATGTTTGATGAACATGAACAGTGGTTCATGCATTCAAACAGTTGTCCATGCGTCCAGCATGAGAGACGAGACACCTAACTGTTGGCCATGCACCCAAGATTGGGTCATGCGCCTGAACAGTGGCCCATGCGCCCAGCATGTTGCCTATGCGGCTAAGTATTGGCCATGCGCCCAAGTGTGGCCATGTGCCTAAACAGTGCCCATGCGTCCTAGTGAATGAAATGGCTAAGTGTGGACCATGCGCCTAAATAGTGCCCATGCGTCCCAATGAATGAAACGGCTAAGTATTGGCCATGCGCCTAAATAGTGCCCATGCGTCCAAGTGCTCGAAACGGCTAAGTATTAGCCATACGCCTAAACAGTGCCCATGCGCCCAAGTGCTCGAAACGGCTAAGTGTTGGTGATGCGCCTGAACAGGGCAGAAACACCCAAGTAGTACCCATGCGCCCAGACTGTTTTATACTTAGAATTTTTATGCTTATGCGCCTGGAAGGACCCATGCGCTCACTTTGGACTTGAGGTTTTCTAAGTGGATTTCAAGGGATAAAATGGGAAGATAGGCCTGGTTATGATGTGATGGCTTATGTCTGATGTGTGTATGTTGTTGAGGGTATATGTTTATGTTTATTTGTGTTCGTTATTATGTATGTATGTCTTCCCTTGGCTTTGCGTTGAACGTTAATGAATGTAATGAAAGTATTATGTAACGTAAAGTGGAAGATAATGAAAAGAGGAACGTAATGAATAAATGCATGCATGAATTAATGAATAAAGAGAGAAGTATAGAGAGGCTTGAAAGCAATATGTACAGAGGTGCACGACTCTTAATGCCTTAAGCTCTACCGCGTCAGGTTCAGCAAATCCTAAAGTGTGCACGCACGGGTTTCAGTCTTTGTGACTGACCTTCAGAGGTGTTACCCATTTCTATGGGGGTGTTACCCACTTCGGTGGGGGTGTTGTTACCCACTTCGGTGGGGGTGTTGTTACCCACTTCGGTGGGGGTGTTGTTACCCACTTCGATGGGGGTGTTGTTACCCACTTCGGTAGGGGTGTTGTTACCCACTTCGGTGGGGATGTTGTTACCCACTTCGGTGGGGGTGTTGTTACCCACTTCAGTGGGGGTGTTGTTACCCACTTCGGTGGGGGTGTTGTTACCCAATTCGATGGGGGTGTTGTTACCCACTTCGGTGGGGGTGTTGTTACCCACTTCGGTGGGGGTGTTATTTCCCGAGTTATGTATAACTTCGGGGGTGTGCCATAAAGCCAAGCATAGTTATGAGGTGAGTGACTCTGTGTCGTAACAGACTCGACAGAGGTCTTTAACCATGAGACGAGATATGAGGTGAGCGACTATGTGTTGCAACAATTCGACAAAGGTCTTTGTCCATGAGACGAGATATTGAGACGAGCGACTTTGTGTTGCAACAGACACGGATGGAGTTCAATCTCTGTGATTAACTCGTATGGGATCTTTGTTGCGTATCCCGGTGTTGTGTCAGTCTTCGGACATGAGTCGGGGGTTTGTGAGCAGGCCCCGCACAACATCAGCTCTCGAGCATGAGTCGGGGATATTGCAAAAGACAAGATTCGAGTGATAAAGAGTAATGAACGGAAGGTCATGTATGAATGAACGAACGTATGAATGAACGTAAATGAATTATCGTAATAAAGTACTGAACAAGATCCTTGTCATTCGACCTCAGTAATCATGGCTGAGTGCCACGAAGAGGGTAAAGTCTGACTGGATCTAGAAAGAGAAGTGAACGATAATGTTATATGTTGAATGAACAAAGTTAATGAACGTAATGACAAAGATAATAATGATATTATCTGTATGTACGTATGATGCATGATCACGAATGGTTGTAAAGCATAGTATGTTTCGAAATAAAGTAAAGAACAGTTTTAACAGAGAAAAGTATGTTTTATTATAAAACTAGAACTCACTCAGCGTCGCTGACTTTTGTATGCATGATAGTTGGTAGGTATATGTTGATGCTGAGGAGTTGCAGGCATGGATGCATATGCTACTGGGAGCATTTTGAGGCTGGCATCTGTATTTTGACATGTCTTGTATTTTAAGATAGAAACAAATGTTGTAAATGATATGTTTTTAGTTATTAATGAATGTTTTAATTTCCGCTGCAAAATAATGTACATTTTATAAGGTTTTAAGTGCAATGAATGACCTAGTGTGAGGTGCCTGGGCACGGGGCCTTACAGTTTGTTCTTCTTTTAATATGCGCATTTTGTTTCATTACACTCCATGTTCTGGTGGTCCTTATGGCCAAATTTGAAAGATTCTTGTCGTCAGACATGGTAAAAAAAGTCAATTTTAGATAACTAGACAAGTGTAGTGATTTGGATAGAAGGTCAATATAAGTTGAACTTGTTGTTTAAATGTAATTTTAGAATCTTCTTTCAAACCCAATGGTTTCACCTTAATATGAAAAAGTTTGGTTCTCCAAACAATCAAAACAAATTCAATGGTTCAATCTAAAAATTCTGGGCATAATATTGGTTTGTGTTCACAAGGTCAAAACTTTTACATACTTAATCCATTTGAGTTGATTTTTTTCTTAAAGTTAGCTTTAGGTTTTATATTTCCAATGATTTTATATTTTTTTTATCGTTTCGATCTCCAAGTAGCCTATACAGATCAGTGCACTCACAACTCTACAAGTTGTAATGTTACACTAAACACATAAACTTCATGATTAACATATAAATGACAATAAAATGTTAAACATGAACAAGAATTGAACATAAGATGTTTAATGATAAGAATCCAAAGGTTAAATAATCTTTAAATCTTAAGCTAAGACATGTGCGTTAACGAATATAAACTATCACAAAAATGTAAATTGAACAACAAACATAACAACATGATGTTATGAACTCTCAAGACGAGACATTGAACATGAACATACCATGAACTGCGTATTTCAATAATTAAGTTATTGGTTTCACATTAAGGACTGGACCATGTGGATTACAAGCAATCAGATTAGTCTGATCCTTTAGTAATCTAACCTTTGTTCAAATAATGTAGTTATTCAGTGACTTATGGAATCATATATCATATTGCTATTTGATGTAAGTTTCATGAGCCTTTATAATTATAGTTTTACTTAGGAAAAAATCTGTTCAACCATTTTAAACCGTCTTGTGCTTTTGACTTATTTTTGGACTACTGTGTGGTTTGAGTTATAAAATTAAGTCTAGATGTCCTTCATGAGTTGTATACTATTCCCCATGTTCTATTTCATGGTTGTTTAAATCTTTTTTGAGAGGCGTGGAGAGGTATGTTAGTACTAATAGTTGGTGCCCCATCCTTGTTTTCAGTACGCTAACTAAGGCTAATTTTTCCAGGATGAGCTATTGGGTTAATATAATCAGTATGACTTTTGTTTGTTCTTGGGGTGTGTACATCGATAGGTATGGTCATGAACTTATGTTAGTATCTTTTACTACTTATTTACATATTAACACACAACTATTGTACTTGGCTTATATGCAATTATCTTGACTTATTAAACATGTAAACTCACCAACATAAGTTGACTTTTTAGAGCATATATTTTCAGATTATAATGTTTAAGATTGACTAATCTAGCTAGAGAAAGACCGGTAGACAAGATGCTCACTTTTGAGGTTATTGAATTATTTATGAACTTGTGTGTTGGTTTGGTTTGTTTTGTATTTAGTTGGGGGTGTTTTACTCTAGTTCTCTTGATTTGGAACTTTTAGATATTGTTTGACATTTTATCATGGTAATAGCTACCCTTGACACAAGTTCTTTATGTGTTGATTGATGTCAAGATCCATTAATTGAATCAATTTCATGATTTTCTTAAACCTTTAATATGTTATGACAATCCGGTTTGTCGCATACTCGTGTTTCCATAATCAGTGGGGTGGGGTGTGGCACTAAAGATTAGACTAATTAGGCATCTATCTAGACTCATGCACTTCCATTTACTCTATTTAATCAAAATGAACTAAAAGGCTTTAAATCTACATCAAAAGATGTCTACCGGATGGCCACAATGAGTGGAGAGATAGCTGCCTTGCAACAAAAAAATACATAGCAATTGTTGCCTAAATATAAGTTTGACGATTCTTTTGATCACCTTAAGGATCATTTGGTTTCTTAGGGCTTTATTCAAATTTCAAGCTTCAGTATTCTCATACATTCAACCTAATTGTAAATGTGACAACAATTCATGTTGTTCTCTCCTTGGTATAACTAACTGATGGCATTTGCACTAGTTGCTCCCAAGCATCCTCATTATGTTTGGAACTTCAAAAGGGACTCTATGATTTAAAACAAGTACCACGTGCTTGGTCTCTTTGGCTTAGTAAATTTCTTCTTACTAATGGTTTTGTTTACAACCAAGTCAAAATAATATTATTGCATTATGAATGTATTGATCTATCTAGATAATGTGATTTTAACAAGAAAGTAAAGGATGTTATTTATGCCATTATGTCTCATTTGTATAAAGAGTTTGCAAAGATCTTAGTGACCTTAATTACATTCTAGGCCTGCAAGTTGCTTATAATAAGAATGACTTTATTTTTAAGTCAATCTAAATATGTAGACGGCATTTTTAACAACCAAGGCTTCTAATTCGAAGCAAGTTAGCACTATACTTCTGGTTAATGAATTCTTTTACCTCAACGAGTACACCATTTTCATATATTACTATAGAACTATTGATATGGGCTTTTCAATATGTATATATCACTCATTGAGATGTATCTTATGTGGTTAATCAAGCAAGTTGTTGATACATGTATGTCCTTAGATCATGATATGTGATGTAATAGATCTTGTTTGGTATGATTAATGAAATGATATTGATAGTTTGTTAGTTATAATGTTTAATGTTTCATTAATGTGTTGACATTAAATTGGTAAATTAGGTTAGTGATTGCTTGAATGATTACATATAATGTTTATTAATTAATACATTCAAACTTAACAGAATGAAGTTCTCATGCGAATGGCTCATGCGAATGAACCATACGCATGAATAACTTCACACGATTGACTCAGTTGCATGACTAAACCAGGAGACTGGATCAGTCGTACGATTGTAACATAAGATTGGCTCAGTCGCACGACTGAACACTCAGTCGTACGAATGAATCAACCGCATGGTTCAATCGCACGACTGAACCATACTAATGGTTCAGTCGCACGATTGAATAATACAAACCTATAAATACAACTCAATTCGTGAAAAATAGGAGACTCGGTTAATTACGATTCCAGACGTACCTTAGCCGTCTAGAAACCTCTCATTTCGTTCTCCAAGTTCATAGAACACATTAGATCGATTCCCAATTGATTTCTAACGTTAGTTTCAATTCTTGATTGATTCTTTGTGTGTTCTCAATGATTGGATTGCCAATCAAATAGGATTCCGCGCTATTTGATCTGGTTTACACGTTAATCTCTAGGTATTTCGTAAAATACCAGGTCCTAACAAGTGGTATCAGAGCTATTGGCTCTTGATTACGTGTGATTCAATCAAGATTGATAAAAGGTTTTGTTTTTGCACTAAAAACGCAATCTTTTGTGTCAAAAGTGACCTTGGACGTTCCCTGCTCATCAAAGTTTGGTTTCTATGGACTTAGGCAATTCAACCTTGCGAAAGTTCGAATTTTTACGGCTAAAACACGTTTAACCTAGAAATTTTCACATAACAGCAGCTTCAGTCGCACGAGTGAGCCATTCGCACGACTGGACTCATTCGCATTGCTTAGTCGCACGATTGGACATAGTTCGTATCTCCATTCGTACGATTGAACCGTTCGGTCGCACGGTTCATACGCATCAGATTCATTCGCATGACTGAGCTAATCACTTATTTCAGCCGCACGATTGAACCAGTCATAGAGTTCATACGCACGACTGAGTGTTCATACGCACGCCTAGTCCATTCGCACCCTTCAGTCGGCCGACTCAAAATTGCTTATTAGACTTAAAGTTATTTACAATGGAAGATCAATTGTCAGCCTTTACTGTTGGGAAGGACTCTAGGATCCAGAACCTGCTGCTACTTGAGAGTGAGGTGGGTAATCATAATAAACCACCAAAGCTTTTAACGTTAGATGAGTTTCCCCACTGGAAACAACGTTTTGAGATCTACCTCAATGGAGTGGATCCGAATCTATGGGAGGCGATCGAGATTGGATATAGTACACCGGTGGGAGCCGATGGAGTAAAGTTAACCTTAGGAGGGATGACAGACGCGCAGAAAGTCAATATAATGCAGAGAAGAGGGTCTATGCATTGATTACACAGTCTATCCCTAAAGAGATATTCCACCAGTACTCAGAAAATAAGTAGTCCAAGAAACTATAGGATGAGCTAGAGAAGAGGTATGACGGGAATGCTTCGTTGAAGGCAATCAAGGCTAAGGAGTTAAAGAAGGAATTCGACAACTTCTCATCCATGGGAAACGGGAGTTTGGACGATGTTATAGATAGATTCTACCATCTGATGAGTGAACTGCATACACATGGGGTGGCTACTACCATGGAGGAGAAAGTTAATAATTTTGCAGACGGATTGCCTGAAAAATGGGTTTCATTCGTGTCTAATCTTAGACAGAATGGAATGCTGTCAAAACTGGATATTAATGACTTCATTCTGAAGTTGCAAGAAGAATCACTTAGAATGAAGTACAGAGCTCAGAAGTCTACGTATAATCAAAATCCAGCTTTATACAATGCCACTCCTCAAGCTAAGACATCTGGAGCACCCCTCCAGACTGCATTCGTGTCTAGCTCATCGAGTCCTACACATGCACCTGCTCCAGGTTCGGAAACGTCAGGGTCTTCTTGTACCCAATACATTGGATCTGAAGCTAATGCTACTAGACTGAAGACCGAGAACCTCGGTAATGTGACTGTGGAAGTAGCTCGAGAGCACATGGATCTATTAGCAGCAATGGTCCATTCCTATGATGAACTTGTTGCTGGTAAGATTGGAAACTGCCATCTGGCAGACGAGGACTACGAGCAGGTGGACGAAATGGAGCTTGAGAGAATGGACATAATGTGGGCCTTAGCAAGTGCTGTCCGGAGGGCGAAGAAGTTTGTGAAAAAGACTTGACAGAACTTGGTTGCTACTAAGGATACCACCTTTGGCTTCGACAAGAGTAAAGTGACCTGCTTTAACTGTGGTGAAAGGGGGCACTTCAAGAAAGAATGTGTGAAGCCAAAGAAGACTGGGAATGGGAACCCGTTCTCATCCTTCACTCGTCTAGACAAGCAAACTACAAGTTCTACTTCCTCAAACAAGGACTCAAAAGCCTTGACTGCTCATGATGATGAAGGACAGGATTGGAGCTTTAGGTTTGTCTCACCAGGGGAATCAAACATTGCAAATGTAGAAGATATTGACAGTGATTCCGCTAGTGAAGGAGATCTAGCAGTTGAGATAGAAATGTCACATAGTGAAGAAGCAACTGCAACCGAGGTCAGTTACAAGCCAAAAGTGGAGACTACCATGTCAGCGACAGAAAAGACAGAAGCAAAAGAATCAGAATCATCTGATACTGCATTGATGGCAAACACTTCTGAATCTGCTCAGGTAAGTACTACTAACACAATGTTTAATAATCATGCTTGTTCTGATTGTGATGCCTTTAGGAATAGAATAGATGCTAAATTTGCTAGGTTATTAGATCATAATGATAACTTGATAAAAGATTTGCATCTATGCACTGAGGTAATAGGGTACTAAAACAAAATGAGCTTAGTTATAAAGAAAAGATAGACTTTTGACTAAACAGCTTAGGGAAACCGAAGTAGTTGCCTTTAATCAAGCTAATGACATAGGTATTATCTGAACTCCCTAGAAGACAAGAAGGACCTGAGCTACCCTCACCTTCTAAGGGTCAATGGGTTGAATTTCTGATGTGTGATGCCTCTGGGAAACCCAAGCCAGTAAAGGCTTGGGTTCCTAACCTAAACTAATCCTTTACCTTGTATGTGCAGGTTGTTCAATACAGTGCTGAAACTAACACGTGGATAGTAGACAGCGGAGCATCCAGGCACATGACAGGAAACAGAGCCCTTTTATCAAATGTCAAACAAATAAAAGGAGGGCATGTTTCGTTTGCTGGAAACAAGGGAGGATATATCACAGCTCAGGGAGAAGTTGGAAATCAGAAAGTTAAGTTTGATAGGGTGAACTACGTCCAGCAACTTCAAAACAACTTACTCTCTATTTCACAAATATTTGATAAGGAATTTAAAGTCATCTTCGACAACAAGAAGTGTTATGTACTGAAGAAAGACTACGTGATCCCAGAGGACCAAGTTTTGATGACTGCTTCAAGATATAAAGATCTTTATGTCTTGGATTTGTCAACAGCTTCTACAATGGATCATGAGGTTCAGTGTTTTCTATCCAAAGCTACTGAAAAAGACTCCATCTCCTGGCATAGGAGAATGGGACACATCAGTCAAAGGAAAATGAATCACTTGATTCAGAAGGATCTGGTGAGAGGTGTAAATGTCAAGAACTTTCAGCTTCCTGATTTCTGTATAGCTTGCAAGAAAGGTAAACAGACAAAGAAGTATCATAAGGAAAAGAAAGTTAATTCAATAGAACTTCCTCTTGAACTTCTACACATGGATCTGTTCGGTCCAGTCAGTACAAAGAGCATTGCAGGCGACTTGTACTGTTTTGTGGTCACCGATGACTACTCAAGGTTCACTTGGGTAATGTTTCTAAAATCCAAATCAGAAACATTTGAATCATTCAAGGAATTGGTAACCACACTGGAATCTCTCTACAAGCTGAAAGTTAGACAAGTATGCTCAGACAACGGAACGGAATTCAAGAACATTGGATGGAGGAATACTGCAAGGAAAAGGGATTGTGCATCAATTCACTTATGCTTACACACCTCAGATGAATGGCGTTGCTGAGAGAAAGAACAGGAGCTTGATAGAGACAGCACGGACTATGCTGGCAGACTCGAAACTGCCTATCCAATTCTGGAATGAGGCAGTGGCAAATGCATGTTATACACTGAATCGAGTCCTGATAGTCAAGCGCCACGGAAAAACATGTTACGAGCTACTATAAAGACGCAAACCAAACTTGGAGTATCTCGAACCATTTGGGGCGCCGTGCACACTTCTGAAGAAGACACAAGAGGGTAAATTCAACGAGAAGGCAGATGTAGGCATCTTTCTAGGATACAACATACCTAACAAGCGAGTTTACAATAACTCAACAGGTCTAGTAGAAGTTTGGTGTAATGTTGATGTTCAGCGATTCACCACACCGCCTACTGGCAAAGGAGCCGCCTACTTCTTTGACTATGATGGATTCTTCAAGTCCTTCAACATTCCTCTCTCTCCCTCGGATGACGAATTATCTACACGAATGATGTATGATAGCTTGAATCCACCAACATTTAGCTCACAGGGAGAATCATCTACTCATTTAGGGGGAGTAATCGACGACAGTGACACGTCCTCTGAAAATGAAGCTGAAGAAGATACCCAGAACAGTCAGGAGGAACAGGTTCCAGTTCCTGAAAGTCCACAAGCATCTACCAGTGGTGCACCTTCGACGTCAGAGCCTCAAACTCCAACTACGTCAGATGAAGAAACAAATGTTCATCATCTTGGCTCTGAGGTAGCTGTTCCTACTACTCCAGGATCACGTCTAAACGTTTATCATCCCTTATACAATGTCATTGGGGATGTCCGATCAGGAGTACAAACCGAAATCAGCTGTACTCAGCTGACTATGCCTCTGTTATGGAAAAGGGATATATTCATGATGGTGCCTATCGGTGTTTTGTCTCACAGGTTGAGCCAAAATATGTCAGTGAAACACTAAATGATGAGGCATGGGTCAGTGCAATGCAAGAAGAACTTCTTCAGTTCAAGAAGTTAGGTGTATGGTCTCTGGTTGATAGACCTAAAGGTGCTAAGGTCATTGGCACCAAATGGGTTTTAAAATGCAAGAAAGATGACCAAGGGGTCATTATCAGGAACAAGGCTCGACTGGTTGTTCAGGGATTTCGCCAAG
Source organism: Flaveria trinervia (assembly GCA_025506515.1). NCBI lineage: Eukaryota > Viridiplantae > Streptophyta > Magnoliopsida > Asterales > Asteraceae > Flaveria > Flaveria trinervia. The sequence goes on along the minus strand of CM046458.1, from coordinate 9,145,872 downwards.
TCGAGGGAATTGATTACAATGAGGTTTTTGCACCCGTGGCAAGGATGGAATCCATTCGTATCTTCCTTGCCTATGCATCGTACATGAAGTTAAAGTCTATCAATTAGATGTGAAGAGTGCATTTCTTCATGGGGAAATTAGAGAAACAGTTTATATCAGTCAACCCAGGGATTTGAAGATCCTTATCATCGGGATAGAGTCTACAAGCTTGACAAGGCTTTATATGGGCTTCATCAAGCTCCAAGAGTTTCGTATGAGAAACTCTCGACTCATCTTGTGAAACACGGCTTTCGCAGGGGAGTCATTGACTGCACGCTGTTCATTAAAGAAAAAGATGGCGACCTACTGCTCGTACAAATCTATGTTGATGACATAACTTTTGGTTCAAAGAACGAAGAGTTATGCAAAGAATTTGAAGCAGTTATGCAGAAAGAGTTTGAGATGAGTGCTATGGGGGAGATGAAGTTCTTTCTCGGGCTACAGGTGGATCAAACACCAAATGGGATCTTTCTACATCAGACCAAGTACGTAAGCGACATTCTCAATCGTTTTGACATGGAGAATGCATCTGCTGCAGGTACTCCACTGGCTACGAATCACGACATAGCCCCTGATGAAAATGGAGATCTGGTGGATGCCATGATGTACCGAGGAATGATTGGATCCCTCATGTATCTCACTGCCTCTAGACCTGATATCATGTATGCGACATGTTTATGTTCTAGATATCAGGCTAAACCTAAGGTTAATCATCTGATCGGGATCAAAAGGATTTTTTGCTATCTAAAGGGTACACCCACACTGGGGTTGTGGTATCCTCATGATGATGATTTTGAGCTCACGGCGTATAGTGACTCGGACTACGGAGGCTGCAAGATGAACTACAAGTCTACATCAGCAGGGTGTCAATTCTTTGGGAGAAGATTAATTACCTGGCAGTGTAAGAAGCAGACATCGGTTGCATTGTCAACCTGTGAAGCCGAATATGTGTTGCTGCAAGTTGCTGTTCACAAATCATCTGGATTCAACAACAAATGCGGGATTACGGTTTAACGTTCCATTCTACCCCTATTTTTGTAGATAACTCTGCTGCAATTGCAGTAACTAAAAATCCGGTCCAACATCCTAAGACCAAACATATCGGTATTAAATATCACTTCATACGAGATGTTTCGAAAAGAACTTAATTGATGTGGTAAAAATTAATACTGATTTTCAACGTGCTGACCTCTATACTAAAGCCTTTGATAAACCACGTTTTCAATATCTGCTAGAGGTCAACGGCGTTAAAAAAAGAAGTGATGTTATTCCTGATGATGATCATGAGTAGTCCGATGTAGTGTAGTTAATTTTTCTTTTTTATTTTATTTTATTTGTTTATTTTAGTCTGTTTAAATTAAACTCATGTTATCCTGCTGTTTTATTAAAATCCTAAAATAATTAAACCAGGTTTGATTTTAGTATTTTAGGGGGAGAATAAGTCAGCAAGCAACATTAAAAAAAAAGGAAACCGAGGGAGAAGGAGTGGAAAGCTGATACAAGGTAGATCGTATCTGTGATACCGATTCAAACCTTTGAAATATGATAGTACACAGGAACAAGTCAAGAGGGACTTTAAAATCCTAATTTAGAAAAGATGAAAAAAATTCAAAGTATAAGTCTGTGTAGTCTAAGCAATATAAAAGGGAAGATGATAGAAAAACTGGTAACTCCTAAGGTAACACAATGAGAGTAGACCTAGAGGTTGCTAGACCACAATTGATATGTCGGTAGATTCAACACAATAGATGATTAGACCGGACTGGTGATCTCAAGATCAAACTAACTGTTCAACTGACTGTGGACTTCCATCTTATCACTGGTTAACACAATCAAAAATATTCCAATAAGGGGTAATGAGCATGTAAACGCCACGAATGTGTGCAGTTGACCATAAATAGAGCAAAGCACGAAAAAAAATGAAAGAAAAATGCTATCAAGCTAATGACCTATGTTGTTGGTGCATTTGGTGCAAAATAAAAGCTGCTCTAACAAGGAGATAGGTTGTGTGCCTCTCTGCTATGCGATGGCACTGACCTGAGGATAAGCATAACCTAGATATTCTAGAATTCATTGTTGTTTGCCGCCTCTTTGTTATGCGATGGCACTGACCTGAGGACTGGTTTCTCTATGAAAGATCTAAGAATAGTCTCTTCTTGTAACAATACCCGTAGACCGCTCAAAAGCTCCTGAGGGATGTTGATTACCATATAAGTGTGGGATCCACAAATGTTCGTTGAATTAAATAAACCAAAAACAATCACCGGTTTGAGTCAAGAGTCTGTGTATGGATTTAAGTGGACAAACATATTGACAATCATTGTGGCTGCAATTCTTGGAAGTTCAAATCAATGTGGTAATCTAAGAGTTCTAGTATGATTCCCTAAAGCTGCTGATGACTCTGGATGAACACCAAGAATTGAGCATCGAAAGAGTTTGATAACAAGTCCCAAATGATTTGATGTTCCTGTATGATTCCAAAATTGAATTGGTCGAGGTGTGGTCAATCTAAGTTGAAACTTTCGATTCCGGAATCAAATCCCGTAGATTTCCATCTTAGGGTTTTATCCTCACAAAAGGTTCAAAAACAAATTTTATTTGTGTATTAGTTTAAGTGTCTATGTTAATCTTTTAGTGTGTGTGTCTGTCAGACTCCATCAGGAAAATCAGAATGGAATTAACTCACCTAAAAGGGTCATGTCTGAGATGGCCACATGTTTTTCAAAGTTTAAAGAGTCACGTCAGAGGTGACAATGTGTTTTAAAAGAGTCACGTCTGAGGTGACTGATTTGGTTAAGAGCTTATAATGTTATTGTCAAAAGTTAAAAGGTGGTAAAAGTAAAATGTTCAAAATGACTGTAAACTCACTAAGTGTGACCCATTCGCATGATTGAATCATGTTATGGACCAACTATGCGAAGGGCTCCCAATCGGCCGAATGGGCATGAGAATGATCCATTCGACCGAATAGAAGGGGGAGAATGAAGCAGTCGACCGACTGAGGCTCAGTCGGTCAACTGAAGATGCGAATGAAAGAGACCGAATGAGGCAGTCGACCGATTGAGACTCAGTCGGCCGACTGAATGCGATTGACTAGGCCAATCGTACGACTAAGACTCAGTCGCCCGAATGAACTGAGCGAATGAGGCCAGTCAGCCGATTGAACTTAAGTTCAGTATTTAAGGGCCTCAGTCGATCGCATGTTCCTCATCACACCAAAATCGCACTCAAATCGCATTCTTCCCGTTACTCTGCCAAAAAAATTGCTACAGATCCTGATTTACATTTTTGTTGAGTTTCTTACATTCGACTGACGATTTTACAGGTACATTACTCTTGAATCTTACCAAAATCAGAAGATTACCGAACCTACATAAGAGACACTCAATTGAATCAAGAACCGAACTGTGAATGACCTAATCACCTACGTAAACTAAGCAAAATGTTAAAATTAAGTTTAATAGGTTATTAGTGACAAGTAGGCGAGTCTAATGGACCATTAAACACTGTTAAATGACTTAAATTGGTCAAGATTCGACCCACAGGCGATCGAACAGTGGGGCAAGCGACTGGTCGTTCGAATGAACTCCAATCGCCCGATTGAACCTTGCGATTGGGTCATTCAGCCAAATGAACCACCCGAATGAGTTCAGTCGGCCGACTGAACCAATCGAAGACTCAGTCGGCAGATTGAACTCAATCGCATGTCTCAATCAACCGAATGAACTCAATCGTACTTAAGAACAACCGAATGACTCCAGTCGCATGATTCATTCACATGAATGAATCAGAATGGGAGTGAAACACTACACTTAGAACTGAATTCTGATGTATTATGTACTAATGATCATGTGTTGTGTTTCAGGAAAAATGGCTGACAGATGGTCTCTTAATCCAAAGCACAACATATGTGCCCATTTGGACCACACAACTCGGAACGGGGCCAAGTTCTCCGAGATTATAGCCTTCCTCAAACGTTCACGGATACATAAGGCTATATCTACACCGTGCACGCCTTACAAATCACTACACCAGGCATTCTGGGAGAATGCCTCAGTGGATCGCTCTCGTGAGCCATACAGCATCCGAAGCACCATTTTGGGTCAAGCTATCGACATTACCGCTACAGTCATCCAGAGAATCCTTGAGTTTGGGGATGACTCCACTCACCCCACTAAGTTACATCCTTTGACAGTGAGAGGGTGTTTCCTCCGAATCAAGTATGCGGTGGACATTAACTCGGGGGTGCTAAATAAGAGCAACCTGTGCCCACAATACAAATATCTGGCACATGTGATTCTTAAGTGCATTGCTTCGAGAAGGGGTGGTTTCGATGACCTATCAGATCAGATACAAAATGCCTTCGTGGCTCTGGTGCTGAACCACCCTTTCAGCTTCTCTAATATGATCTTTGCTTATTTGGTAGAGAACATTGAACAAAAGGGAAAGAAGGTTTTTGTATGTATCCAAGGTCCTTCAGATGATATTCAATGAGAAGCTGCCTCTGCTCCCCAAGGAAAGTGACGATCCAGTGACTTTGGGACTTATGGATGACACTACTTTGGGTAGGATGGTGGTGTACCGGGGCAAGCAAGTGAAGCCCCAGGCAAAGAGGCTGATTGGCCATTTAGCAGATGAAAATTATATGGCACCGGGGAGACGCCAATGGCGTCACGAGGAAGTGACTCCGACGTGGAGCCAATTGTCCTACCTACTGATGATTCAGATGATGATGATAGGGGGGTGTCGGAGACAATATACCTGTTCCACAGAGAGGCACTACGTCTGATGTCGTGCCTCCAGCATCCTCCCCGACTGCAGAAGTTACCAAATCAACTGGGTTTCATCATGATTTTGTCCTTGAGACAGAAGTAGAAGAAGAAGAGTCTGATGAGGAGCCCCTCACCAAGACTGTGGAAGAAAAGTGGTTCCCACAGTACATGGGCTTCGGGTGGTTGGTGAGCACCCCAGAGACTATGGAGAGACAGAGACCGACCTGACCTATGTTCCAGGGTCAATCGGCAGGATAGGAGGGGGGGCATCCACCTCGAAGAGAACGAGGAGGAAAACGGATGGCTCAACCCCATGGGCAGAGAAACCAAAGAAGAAGTGCCGTTTGACCTTCATCACTACTACCTCAGCCACTACAGCCACTACCACCACCACTACCACCTCTTCAGACACACCATCCATAACCATAGCCACCACAGCCCCCAGCAAAAACACAGACACCACCAGACCTACCACCACAATACAGATCCCAGCCACCACTACATAATTCACCCCTCACTCACCACCACTATCATCCCGACCTGACCCGATATTCACCACAGCCACCACCACCACTAGCCACTAAACCGAGCCCTCAGCCTATCCCTCATTCACTTACAGATCACCTCTACCTACAGTTACGGTAGAAGAACAGTTGTCGGCACTAAACAGAATGGTAATGCGTTTGCTGGCTGCCGATGAGGAAAAGGCCTCCCAAATCCGCCAGCTTACTGACCTGACTGCTACACAAACTCACCAAATTGCAGAGCAGGCTCAAGTGATAGAAAGGCATGCCTGACAGATGACTGCCCAGAGCAACGAGATAGCCTTCTCCAAGCTCAAAGCGTCACCTCAAAGAAGAAAATAGAGGAGTTGGAAAAGGCTAAAAGACCATTTTGCTAAAGCTGAAAGGATCGAAGGAGGAGCCATTAAAGATAAGGGATGGGGACAGAAATGATGATAATGATGAAGACGATGATGATGATGAGAGTGAAACTGATGAAGAGAAAACTGAAGAATGGCACGAAGATGATGACACTAACGGAGGAGAAGCAGCTGAATCTGTCTCAGCTCCAAGGCAAGAGAAAAGATCAAAGAACAAACAAGATCAGTCAGCTTCTGCTTCTACACCTTCACGTGATGAACCGAGTATTCAGGATAAAAGTAAATAGTAGATGCTTATGTATTTATTTACTTTTGTATTCTGTATTGAAAAACCATGTATTAAATGTTTATATTAAGTTAATGCATTTCGTTTGATAAATTACTAATGATTTGAGTGTGAAATGTGTAAATCAAACAGATCCAAATTACAAAAGAGATGAGTTTGATATTGCTCCCCTTCAGCAGGTCAAGTCTCAACTCACAATGGTTCTTGATCTGTAAGGGATTGTCAGAAGGTCAGTGAGTTATACCCTTGAAGAAGGGGAAATAATTCACGATCTATCAAACGAGCAACTGGCAGAAATTTTCAAGCTCAATCCTCATGAAATAGTGAAAGATGCTCCGACATGTAATGCTACCTGTGGTGACGAGATAAATGAAGTTGATGAAATAGAGATAGAAGATGTCACTGCAGAGCACTATCCTCAGTATGCTGACAATGAGGGCAATGTGGTTCCCAATCTGGGTGAATCCCTTGTCATGATACATTTGAGATGTTAGACAAAATGGAGCAAGAGTCAGAGAAGACAGAGGGAACGACCAAGCCGCAAAGGATGATGTTGATATCCGTAAGACTGAATGGGCTGAATGTTTTAAAGAAGTTAGAGCCCAACGTGCTGCACCAAAGAGGGATGCCTACACCAAGCTCTACAGAGTCAAGAAACATCTTAAGGCGTCAGGCAGGATTATAGCATGGGCATAGTTTGATGATCTTAACGTTTATGCCGTTAAGAGGGAGAAGGGCATAGAGTACTTTAGATTTCCACATGATCTAAAGACTCTACCAGGTTTTGAGCTCAACCAGCTAGCCAAATTGAAGCTGTTGTATGCTGACCGAGAAAGATGTTAGGCTGGTTTGAGGCTACCCTAAAGAAAGAGTACCACACCAGGTGGATTAACTTCAGACCTCAACAACCTACAAGGTATATTAGAAGGTCTGAGATGGATGCCATTACTGGAAAAACCAAAGATAGTGTTGAAGTGGAATCCTCCGCGCACAATGTCAAGAATCCCACTTCGGGAAATGACTAAGGATTTCACACCACACTTTAAGTGGTGGTACTACGATTGGAGAACAGCAGAAGCGGTCATAGTTCTAAATAAAGAGGGCCAATGGATACAATCAGAGTATTCGACCCGATGTGGCTTACCACTTGTCTGAAAAGGATGTTTATACACTATACAAGTGGCCACTGTTCTATGATACGCAAGATATTGTACAGGCCCTCCAGTTCTAAAATGTCATAAGACTTTGTTTCGCGTTTGATATTCACGCGGGAGTCACAAAAGAGAACAAGTACAAGAAATATGAGGAGGTAATGAAGAAAACAAGACATTAGAGAGATCTAGGTCCAAGGGGGAGTTTGTTGATACATGTATGTCCTTAGATCATGATATGTGATGTAATAGATCTTGTTTGGTATGATTAATGAAATGATATTGATAGTTTGTTAGTTTATTGTTTAATGTTTCATTAATGTGTTGACTTTAAATTGGTAAATTAGGTTAGTGATTGCTTGAATGATTACATATATGTTTATTAATTAATACATTCAAACTTAACAGAATGAAGTTCTCATGCGAATGGCTCATGCGAATGAACCATACGCATGAATAACTTCACACGATTGACTCAGTCGCACGACTGAACCAGGAGACTGGATCAGTCGTACGATTGTAACATAAGATTGGCTCAGTCGCACGACTGAACACTCAGTCGTACGAATGAATCAACCGCATGGTTCAATCGCACGACTGAACCATAGTAATGGTTCAGTCGCACGATTGAATAATACCAACCTATAAATACAACTCAATTCATGAAAAACAGAGACTCGGTTAATTACGATTCCAGACGTACCCTAGCCATCCAGAAACCTCTCAATTCGTTCTCCAAGTTCATAGAACACATTAGATCGATTCCCAATCGATTTCTAACGTTAGTTTCAATTCTTGATTGATTCTTCGTGTGTTCAATGATTGGATCGCCAATCAAATAGGATTCGCACTATTTGATCTGGTTTACACGTTAATCTCTAGGTATTTCGGTAAAATACCAGGTCCTAACACAAGTAAGTTTCTACAAGCCTTTACAATTATTGATTTTAAAAAAGTCAAACGGGTATGCTATGTGAAAGGGATTATTTCCTTTAGTATACATTTTTAGCATCCTCCATATACAACCATTTTGGAGTATATTGGCGCGGATTGGGCACATTGTCTGGAAACTTACTATTTCACCTTTTGCTACCCTCTTTTTCTTGGGGGAAATCTTTTCTCTTGGAGTGCCAAGGAATATCATGCTATGAAATATACATCTATAAAGAGTATTGGGATTACTTACTTACATCAAGAGTTACATTAATTCATTGAAACCTGATCGTGCAACTCTTTATGTGACAATTGTGCATTGTTTTTAATTCAAAATCTTGTCTTTCACAAACGAGCAAAACATGTTATTTGGATCATCATTTTATTTGGGAACTTGTTTCACCTGGAACATTGCATAGAAATATATTATATCAAGTTTCAACTGGTAGACATCTTCACCAAAATTGTTTCCCTTGCTCAAGTTGAACACTTTCGGTTGACTTGGTCCACCTTCGTTTCACTTTTGGGAGGATATTAGTCGTACACGAAAATAAAACGGTATCGTTTATATATATATATATATTAACAAGATTGATGCAAATCAATAATGTAACACCCGGTTATTTTAAAAAAGTCAAAGAGAGAAAAGAATAAAAGTGAAGGAAAAGAAATATATGCTATTTAACCCAAGTTGAGGAGTTAAATATGTAAAAGGTACAAAATTTATTTACTTTTGTACAAAAGTAGCATGGCCGCCCATGCCATGCCACTTTTCACCTTTTTGAAGATCGGATTCTAGAGAGAGAAAGAGCAAAGCTTGGGTTTGAAGAAGAACGGAAAGAAAAGTGTGAATTAAAGGTAAGAATTCATGTGTTTATGATGTTCTTAACTGGTTTTATCCTTGGGTGTGTGCTTATGTATGTTTGTATGTGTTCAGGTATGTTTTTGGTGGGTTTCTAGGTGAGAACATGTAGCAATCAGGTTTTAAAGGAAGTCTTACCAAAGAGGCTGCTAAGGTGAGTTCTAGAACCCCTTTTTTACTTGTTTTTAACTGCTTTGGGGCTCGAAATGCTTGTATGAACTTTTTACAAAAGTTAGGTTTATACCCGTATGTATGTATGTGTGTATGATGTGGATGGGGATTGATCTTGGGTTATGCACATATTTCATGTTGTTATGACTATGTTTCTAAGGCTTAGAATACATGATTTAAGCTTAGAATAAGTTTGAGAATGATTGGGGGCTAAATTATGACGTTTAAGTGTGAAATAGGCTTCTCTTGCGCCTAGTATGAGAATTTGTCTAAGTGTCCCATACGCCCGAAACCTCATGCGCCCGTATAGTATTCATGTGCCTAGAAATAGGAAAATTTGACTAAGTGTTCATGCGCCCAGATAGTTCATGAACCTAGGCACTCATACGCCTGCATAGTGCTCATGCGCCTAGAATTGCCCAAAAATAGACTAAGTGTTGCTCATGCCCCCAATAGTGCTGATTTGCCTGAAAGTTTCTCATGCGCCTAAGTGTTCCACATGCGCCTGACAGGCCATGCGCCTGCATAGTGTTTATGCGCCTAAAGAATTAGAATATTTTCTGAATTTTTGGGGAAAAGTGATAAATAGGCTTTGACTTGGGAGGTTCCTGGGGGCTATGTAAGTTGACTTTTTGGAGTCATAGATGATGTGATGGTCAATGTATGATGATGTATGATTGATGCTTATGCATGATGGTGTGTATCTTGTATGTATGATGTGCCTTGTATGGTGATGATTGTATGTTCATGTTTATGTTCCTTGTTATTTATGGTTATTTTCCCATGGCTTAACGTTGAATGTTATTAAATGAAATGAAAAGTATTATGTAACATAAAGTGGAAGATAATGAAAAAAGGAACATAATGAAAGAATGCATGCATTAATAAATGACTGAAAGTAAGAAAGGCTTGCAAGCAAATGTATGGAGGTTCACACCCAATGAAAGGTGTTAGCTCAACCGTGTGCGGGTTAGCTACCCCACAAGGATGCACACTAGGGCTTAATTAGTGCAATTAAGCAAATGTATGGAGGTTCACACCCAATGAAGGGTGTTAGCTTAACTGTGCGGGTTAATTTACCCCTAGAAGGATGCACACAGGGGTTCAATCCTTGTGATTGACCATATGTATGGGATCTTTTCCGCTTACCCTAGGTACTGGAGTCAGCTTTATGACAATGTTTGGGGTCTATGAAAGACCTCAGGCCCAGTACCCACTTTATGCATGACAGTGGGGTGCGCACATGACATTGATCCGGATGAAAGTAAAGACTTAACAATGTATGAACTGAATGAACGAATGAATAATGAAGATAATACGATATTATCTATGTGTATGTATAGTGCATGATAACGTATGATTGTAAAGAATGGTTTAAATGAAAGTAAAATATGTTTTATCTCAAAACTAGAACTCACTCAGCAATGCTGACTTTTATGTGTTTCCAGTTGGCTGGTAAAGGTTGTTGAGGATGGCACGGGGTGGCTACTTGGCTATTCTTGGATGACATCCATTTTTATAATGCTTTTGTGATGTAATCCAACATGTATTTTGTAATTTGAAAACGATGTATTATTTTGCAAAAGCTTTTATAATGAAATGAAATGTCATTTTAAATGTTTCCGCTAATTTTTTTTTAAGTTAATGTAAATATATGTTTTATGTGCGATGATTGACTAGCTGTAAGCGTCCCGGGAACGGGGACTTAGAAGTTGGTATCAGAGCCAAAGTTTAAGTGAAATGGGTAAATTTTCAAAACAAACCTTAACTTAAACTGAAAATAGGATGGAAAGGGAAGGGATGCCAGTTTGAGTAGCTGTGTGCCATCATGTATTTTCTAAATATTAACTGACAATATGTACGCATGTTATATTGTTTATGTGCTGTTTGCAGATTTAGATACTCATGTAGTCAGGATAGGTAATGCTTGGGGTATGAAAAGTAAATTAAGTGGCTAATCATAACTCACCACTGTAATTAGAGACTTACTATACTTGACATAAACTGAGCTGTTCCCTTGAATGACCGTGTTGGTGTTTGAATCTTATAGTGTGTTAGAGGATGACCGGTGGTAGATCATTGATGGTCTGCGGATAGTATATATATTTGATAAAGATTTATTGCACAGATTCAGTTTTAATTGGTTGTTACTAATACTAAACCACACACACAAAAGGCAGTGTACCTGACGTGCGGTAATATAGTGTTGATAAGAACCGAGTATCAATCCGTGGACACACCTAGCCTACTCAAAAAATTGATGTTTGACTATCAGATTTGGTTTTTGTTAAAGAAAGTGATGTTTTGTATTGGAAAGATTTTTTTAGGGTTAAAAGTAAACAGTAATAAAAAGAAAGTAAAATAAGAAATGAAGCGTTTGGATTTAAAATCAGGGAATAAAAGTTATCATCCTAATTAGAATCCTCTTATGTAATTGTGATGAATTGGTGAGGTGATGTGATTATGTTAATGTTTATAAAGATGAGCTGGCGTGATTTCTCGACTATCCTGCTGCCATAGTGACTTGATCCTGTCAGGCTGATTTTACTGCTCAGATCAAAGCCCTAGTAATGTAGGTAAATCTTTTGTGTCCTATTTGACATACGATTTCTGAGAACATAATTTAATGTTAAAAAGAGATTTGATCAGGTTCCTTCCTAACATACCATTAATTTTAGAAAACTGTAACAATTACTGAAGTTTCGAACTAATAAAAGGGAACCCGCAAATGATCAGAAAGTTAAAGTGATATGATTTCTAATAACCATTTCTAGTTCATTAGCCATGGATTTATTATGAAGACCGGTTTCACGAATGAAAGTTAATCATACGGTTTTCAACCTTGTATGACAATTACAATCACAAACCATAAAGTTATAACTTCTCGTTCAAATGTAGATGCTACCCATCAATAGTTTTCCCAAGACCACCATAACATTGACATAATACTTATCACACCATTAGTTCATCACAAATTACATAAGTTTCATCTGATTAGGATGATAAATAGAGTTTAGCTCATGATGAGCTTTAACATAACAACGGATAACAAAGAAGCTAGATAAATGATCATCGGTGAAATGGAACAATCAAACTGATAATCCACAATGGATGACGTTTAGGTGATCCCAAGCTTCTTCCAAGTGTTGTATGCACCTCCCGAGCCTCCGAATGACCTTGAAGTCTTGATTCCTGAGAGAATTCAGGAGACTAATTCTCCCCCAAAGCTTGCCAAAAACAGTGAGCTTAGGCTTCTATTTATAGGCTTTCTGGAGTGTTTAAGCACGGCCCCGTGCCTAAAAGACACGACCCCGTGCTAGTACAATGCTTACGAAAGTTGGTCGGCTCTTACGTGCAGGTTATGTCGGGTACGGCCCCGTGCTAAATGGGTCACAGCCCCGTGTTAGTGGTGGGGCACGGCCCCGTGCCTTATGGGGCACGGCCTTGTGTCTACTTTTAGGGGAGAGTACCTTTTGTCCTGCAGATGTCCAAGCACGGGGGTGTGTTAATTTAGCACGGGGGTGTGTTTCTGGCAAGTCATGGGGGCGTGCTTAATGAGGCACGGCCCCATGCTTGGAGTACAAAGCTCGGATTGCTTCAATTTCTTGTTAAATATGCTCCTTTTGTCCATCTTGCCCTTTTAAACACCTGAAAACACATTTAACACTTTTAAGTACATTTTCATCATTTTAAGGAAGATATTAAGGAATAATTGATGTGCTTTTGATAGGATTTTTATGTATAATTTGGAGCACATCAAACATCTCCACACTTGAACTTGCTTGTCCTCAAGCAAAAATCACTTAAAATGACAATTCCACCAAAAACCAAATAAATCAAATTATAAACATGTCTTTCGAGAAGCATACAAGTAAATACTATTCAATATAAAATTCTAAGCATATGTACATGATATCCTAGCAAGCAATAGGTTGGTCAGTAAAGATTATTATCATGTAAAAATCCACACTTCTCACAAGATGCACTCACATTCAGCTAAATATGTGGAGTCATAATCAAGATTAAGTGTGACTAATACACTCAATTGCCTAGTATGAATACGTGTGAAATCATATGCTTGTTAAGGGATCAAATCTCCACTACTTAGATATTTATTTGCATAAATCATTAGGTCTTTGATGGGTTGTAACTTGGCTCGGGCTCGGGTATGGAATATTTGGAAAGAGTGGCTAGTTGCTAAAGACGACGGTCTTGGCTTATTATTCTAACATAAGTATAAGGAAAGTAATAAAGGTTCCCTATACAATACTTCAAGATAGAAGGGATATGCTAGCTTGAGGACTCGTTTAAGGTCAGATTGTCAAGACCGTATTTTCTTTCAAGAATCGTACTTCATCTTTTACCCGAAGATACACAAAACTATCCATCTCAAGGATCGTTCGACTTGAAGCCTAATAGCACCCAATCAGATTGATTCTGTGTATTCGTATTGAAATTCAGTTTGATTATTTTTGCATTTTCCATTATGGGACCAATTTCCACAATTCGAGCATCTTTCATATCTTTTCGCCCGTCTCTTTATAGCACCTTTTGCAATCCCACAAAATGGCGGAACTTGTTCCTTTTTCGCCATTTCTTTCTGCGTTAAATGCGAGATTGAAAATTTGTTCGCAGATTTCCGGGGGAAGTCCCGGTTTTGCGTGATGAAGGCAACAAAGCAAATTGAAATCAAAAGAATGCATTCCAGTTCTTTAAGGTCTGTCGGTAAAAGACCAATTTTTTTTATAAGCCAAAAACGTGTCTTTAACGAAAACGGGTTTCTTGAAGGCTTTTGGTTAAATGACTTGGTGACTCGGGTGATTGAAAGATAAAAAAACGTTTAAGCTCAACGGGGCTAACTAGGGTTGACGTTCGGGTAAGGAAAATTAAAGACAATGGTTGGGGCTTGAATGGTTAAGGTTTCCTAGTGCCTAACTCATTTTTATGCAACAAATACTAATTAAGGTCTTGAAATGTATACCCAAAGTAAGTTCTAATCACAGTATCATATGGCACCCTCAATTAAGTCCAGAATGAAAGTAGAATTGCAACTTGCAAAAGCTTGTTTAAAGCTCAAAAATAAACTCACATACGGATGGAATTGGGTAAAAGTGTTTCATTTTACATGATTAAATATTTTACTAGATTATTGCTTTTAAGGATATCACAAAAAACATTTTCAATTTTTATTTGGACGTCATGGATTTACTTCTTTATTTCCCAAAAACGTATATTTATAATTTGGTTTATCAAAAATTATATTAAATTTTTGGTTTCTTGTCAAAAAAATTATTTGATAAGTGATCATTTCTTAAAATTTTAATTTGGACCTCTTTAGCAAAGTCAAATGCATTACTCTCATCCCCACACTTAAAATTCACATTGTCCTCAATGTGATTAAAATATTCATGATCGAGAAAGGGTAACGAAATAACTCCCCTAAAAATGATTAATTTTTCACTTGTGTTTGGTTGCCCTCGCGTTGTTAGAATCCTCAATATCACCTAAAATGTCACCTTTATTGAAAGCATTAAAATCCTAAGCACACAAAATAAAAACAAAACGATATAAATTAAAAGATAGATTGGCACAAAAAACTGTGCCGGGGCCTCGAAAATGATACGGTTTTTAAGGGCTTTGTGGTGGGACATCCCCCACTCGTGGTACATTCGGTTTTGATGTATGTGACATCTCTGCTCAATTCATCGACTCGGGAATTCAGATTTTCGACTCGATTGAAGGCTCGTTGGGCATATTCAAATGATCGCCTTGCATGGGTTTCGGTGGTTTGGATTGACTCATAAAGGTCTAACATGGTTGGAAATTCCCTTGTTCGTGAACTTGAAGATCCAGCTCTGGCTCCTTCCGGTTGTATCGGCATGTCGAGGTCCATGATAATTTCTTGGGATCCGCCGGATCCCAGATTTGTCCCTTCTTATCCATGAATCTCGGCTGCCCATTTGGTAAACTTGTCACCATGTACATACTTGTACAGATGCTCAAGTCCAACAGTCTTGGCATCACTCCTTCGGTCCTTCAGTGTTATAACCATAGCTTTCATACAGGTTCAAAATCCAGCTTCCTCCGAACATGGGTGTTGGAGCACCTGCAATCGCGTTCATGGCAAAAAGATTACAAAACAATACCCAATATTACATGGAAACTGATTAACCATACAATATAAAATAAACAAGTCCCTCAAATTAACAACTCCCTCGCTTTGACCACGATCTGTTATGGAATGGCTGAGTAACCGATGAATGTATCGCAGCAGCGGGTCTCGTATCTGACTACATTTTGTTTTGCTCGAGTTGAACCCTCCGGTTCCAATCCGCTCCCAAAATGCTTTCCTCATTGCACCACTTTCTGCGTCTCTACTTTCCTCGTCCGGGAAGGTATGATACGCCGGCATTCCAGATATAGCCTCCTCCTCCATTTCTTGTTCCGTGTATATTCCAAGATAGACCCTGAACAAGGCAATGGATGTCTTATGCGAATTCCCAGCTAGTCTGAATGAAACTGCATTTTCATCCCAAGGATCAAAGTCTTTCATGCTAAATTTAAAGATGCTAAAAATTCAAGAGTCAATTCATAAACGGAAGGTCTATTTTGTGAAAATAGACGTTTCCACGGGACACTTAATAAATTATTGTATCTTTCTAGCTACCCGACTGCCGCTAGTGTTTCTTCATCCGCTTGTAAGTGGGATCGTTCGACCCTTTGTAGCAATCTTTGAAGTCTATCATGACACCCGCTCTCGCGGCTCCCTCTAAAATGTAAGTAGGGATGCTCCATGATCCTGAAATTTAAAAATAAATAATCTATACAAAACAAATTTCTTAAGCAGTCTCATGATGTTAGTGAAAATCATATGTTTTTCAAGACATAACACCATAATGATTTAATTCATGTTCAAAAATAGTTAAGAATTTATCATCCAAGGAAAAAAAAAATTTTTTGAACATGGGGGTGCACTTTATACAACGTAGAGGTGCGGTTAACATGTTTGGGCATGAAATCTTGACTCGAGCAATCGTGGGTTTGTTTGTAAATCGTTTTATTAACATGGGTTTAACATTTTCTTGCTTCAAAAATCAAAGATCATACGTTGAACATGTTAATCATTTGCTAATAAATCAAGATACTAAAAATATATATTGTTTTACATTACTTGAGAATTCTTGTAACTTGAACATGATTAACAAAGGTTTCACCACGAGTTATGAAGATAGTCATGTTAAAAATAAAATAAAACAACTAACTAACCAACTAAACATGCTAATATCTAACTAAACACACTAATTAACACTAATCTACCACAAGAATAAACATGAACAAGTAGGTTAAAAGCATTCAACATTCCATAACACGTTTAAGAACAAGTGTTTACACATAATTGCTGGGACTTCGGTTGTTTAGAGACCTAATCACCTAACTACATGTAAATGACTTTCATAATCAAAGGAATTAGTATGCTAACCTCTTGGCTAAATACTCTTGCAAGAACACTTGAACAAATGAAAGAAAAATGGAAAAGAAGATAGAATTGAAAGTGGATACTACTTTGCAGGCACATTAGCTCGGTTTTTATCATGCAACATTGAATGGAAAAGGACAAAAGGCTGAAAATTGGTAGGTGGTGTCAATTCTTGTCGAACACGGGGTGTGCCCCTTAGAACACGGGGGCGTGTTCATGTAAAACGTTCGGTTTCAGTCTTTTGTTGTTCCGTTTTTCAGTTTTGCGCGTTGTGTAATTTTCCCGGTTAAGTTTTATCACTTTTAAATCATCAGAAAAGATACGAAAATAGTCTTATAGTTAAATAAAACAAGCCAAATTGAAAATTACATTCCCTAGAATCCTACAGTTATACGATACGTTTAAAGCTGAGAATCTGAAACAGCAAAACCAGACTCTTTAACGCGCAACAGCGTACTTAACACATCACGGAATGTTTCTAAAAGAAACCTCCACACATTTCATGTGAGAGGTTTGGCATGGGGTAGTGAGAAGCGCGGTTGCTCAATTCCGCAAGCTGCTGGTTGATGGAAATGAGTTCCTCGCTCATCTACTGAACTTTTTGGATTAGTTCAGCTAAGCGTTAGGAAGCAACGAGGTTCATTTCAGTCAGTTGCTTGATTAGTTCATGCATCTTGAAGAAATATTCTTGAGTCGTAGGTTCTCACGGTTTCAGAACGCGGTTTCTTCGCAGGATTCCAGTTTGAGCTTTCGTGACTTGATTCTTTCATTTTTTCAGACGTTTTTAAGCAGGAATGGGTGTGATGAAAGAATGGAACAAGTGTGGTATTTATACATAGGTCGTGGAAAGTGAACACGGGGGCGTGCTTGGCTACGCACGGCCCCCATGCTTGTCAAAATTCATCTTAAATTCGACCTGCAACGTTCCAGAGTCGTCAGCGGAGATCGTGGAAAGAATTTGTCAAAGACACGGGGGCGTGCTTGATGGAGCACGGCCCCGTGCTTATGCTTGTGAAGTCCTAAAAATTTTCTAATAAATGAAAAAAAAATGTATGTACACGTGCCGCTTTTAAGTTTCGGGTATTCGGCATGACCCTTCCCTACACTTAGTTTTCGTTGGGGTGGAGGTTAATTCCTCCGAAGAGATCTTGGTTGGTCCATTATTATACGGTTTCAAACGATGACCATTTACTTTGAAACTTAAACCTGCGTGGTTGTAAATTTCAATGGCACCATTCAGAAACACGTTTTTGATCGTATAAGGTCCAGACCAACGTGATTTCAGTTTTCCGGGAAATAAACGTAAACGAGAGTTATACAGTAAGACACGTTCCCCCACATGAAATTGTTTTGTGCTCTTTAATCGAGCGTCATGGAATCTCCTTGTCGTTTCTTTGTAAACCCTAGCGTTTTCATACGCTTGTTCCCTCAATTCCTCCAATTCGTGAATTTGTAGGAATCGATTCTTTCCTGCAAGGTCTTGGTCCAGGTTTGCTGCTTTAAGTGCCCAAAAGGCCTTATGCTCTAGTTCTACAGGTAGATGACACAACTTCCCATAAACTAGTTTGAATGGTGTTGTGCTGATGGGAGTCTTATAGGCTGTTCGAAAAGCCCATAATGCATCATCTAACTTGATAGACCAGTCCTTATGATTTTGACCTACAGTTTTCTCAAGGATTCGTTTGATACCTCGGTTAGTGACTTCAGCTTGCCCATTCGCTTGGGGATGGTAAGCAGTTGTAAAGCGATGGTGAACTCCATAACGTGCCATTGCTCTTTCAAGCTGATTGTTACAGAAATGAGTTCCTCGGTCACTAATCAGAGCTTTGGGAGTACCAAAATGAGAAAATAGTTTCTTAAGGAATTTGACAACGTTCCTGGCATCATTAGTAGGCAGGGCTTGAGCTTCAGCCCATTTTGAGACGTAATCAACTGCTACCAAGATGTAACGATTGCCAAATGACACGGGAATGGCCCCATGAAATCAATACCCCATATATCAAATATCTCGCATACTTGAACTGGTTTCTGAGGCATCTCATCCCGTGTCGAGATATCGGTTGCTCGTTGACATGCATCACAGGTGGGTACCATGTTATGAGCATCTTTGAAGATTGTGGGCCAGTAGAATCCAGAGTCGAATACTTTCTTGGCTGTTAAGTTGCTCCATGGTGTCCTCCTGTGGGTCCTTCATGACAGTGCCTTAGAATTTGTTCTGCTTCACTTTCGTATACACATCTTCGAATGAGTTGGTCTGCACCGATTTTGAATAGATACGGATCCTCCCAATAGTAATGTTTGATATCAGTAAAGAACTTATTCTTTTGCTGATAAGTCATTCCTTTGAGAAGGATTCCACTTGCTAAGTAATTCGCAAAATCGGCGAACGAAGGGTGTTCATTGATTGAGGATTGAATGTGCATAAGAAATTCATGAGGAAAATTGTCGTTTATTTTGGCTTCCTCAGTTCGTGAAGGACTTGAATCCTCAAGACGCGAGAGATGATCAGCCGCTAGATTTTCCGCTCCTTTCTTATCACGAATTTCGATATCAAATTCTTGAAGCAGAAGAATCCAACGGATCAATCTCGGCTTTGCATCTTGTTTGTTGAACAAATAACGAAGGGCTGCATGATCGGTGTAAACAATTGTCTTTGAAAGGATGAGATATGAGCGGAATTTATCAAACGCGAAAACTACCGCAAGAAGTTCTTTTTCGGTGGTAGTGTAGTTTTCTTGTGCATTGTTTAGGGTTTTGCTCACATAATGAATTGGGTGAAATTTCTTGTCTTTCCTCTGTCCTAATACAGCTCCCACCGCGAAATCGCTTGCATCGCACATGAGCTCAAATGGTAGTGTCCAATCTGGGGAAACCATGATTAGAGCAGTTACCAACTCTCCTTAAGCAATTTGAATGCACTAATGCATTCATCAGAAAATACGAATTTCATGTCTTTCTCCAGGACTTGAGTCATTGGTCGAGCGATTTTTGAGAAATCTTTAATGAAACGACGGTAGAATCCTACATGTCCTAGGAAACTTCTGATGTCTTTCACGGTTGTGGGATGCTAAAGTTTAGAAATAGTGTCGACTTTGGCTTGATCGACTTCATGCCCCGCTCAAGAGATTTTGTGTCCTAACACAATTCCTTCCATAACATGAAGTGGCACTTTTCCCAATTTAAAACAAGGTTGGAGCCTTCACAACTAACCAGCATCTTTTCTAGGTTTTCAAGACATTGCTCAAATGAGTTTCCAAAGATGAAGAAATCATCCATGAAAACTTCCATTGAGTGTTCAATCATGTCATGAAAAATTGCTACCATGCATCTTTGAAATGTAGCCGGAGCATTACACAAGCCAAAGGGCATTCGCCGATAAGCAAATGTGCCATATGGACAGGTGAATGTTGTCTTTTCTTGATCTTCGGGGGCAAAAGGAATTTGAAAATAACCTGAGAAACCATCCAGAAAACAATAGAACATTTTTCCAGACAATCTCTCAAGCATTTGGTCGATGAAAGGAAGAGGGAAGTGATAGTCTAGCAGTTTGATTACTTCTTGTGGCGTTATTGAGTTTGCGATAGTCTATGCAAACTCTCCATCCTGTAACCATACGAGTAGGAATAAGCTCATTCTTCTCGTTAGTTACAACAGTCATTCCTCCTTTCTTTGGAACAACTTGGACGGGACTGACCCAAGGCGAATCAGAAATAGGGTAAATCAAACCGGCATCTAGCAGTTTGATTACTTCTTTCTTCACCACCTCTTGCATGCTCGGGTTTAAACGTCTTTGAGGTTGAATGACGGATTGAAGATCTCCTCCATCAAATTTTATGAGTGCAAAAGGATGGATTGATTCCCTTGATGTCCATGATTTTCCATGCAATTGCTCGTTTGTGTACCCTAAGCACATTGAGCAACTTCTTCTTCTCATCAATTGATAAGGAGGATGAGATTATGACAGGAAGTTGAGATGTGTTTTCAAGAAAAGCGTATTCGAGATGAGATGGAAGCTCTTTGAGCTCTAAGACTAGAGGGTCTTCGATAGAAGGTTTGGCTTTTGGTTCTAAGTCTTGCTCAATGATCTCAAATGCTTCTTGATGAAATGATGTTTTGTCAACTTCAAGTTCTGGAATGAGTTGGTTCTCACAGATGGGTTCGGTGATTGTGACTTCTATTAATGAGTATTACAAGCTTCACTTTGAAGGGCTTCCTTCAAATGACAACTTATGATTGAATCGCAAGCATCAACGTAATAAAGTGAGTCATCATGATGCTCAGGGTGTTTCATGGATTGGCCTATATCGAAAGTAACTTCCTCCTCGTCTACTCTAAGCGTGAGTTTGCCTGTACAAACATCAATGAGGGCCCGAGCAGTCGCTAAGAAAGGTCGACCTAGGATAAGAGGAACATTTTTGTCCTCATCCATGTCTAGGATCACAAAATCAACGGGAAATACGAATTTGTCAATTTTAACTAAGAGATTTTCAACGATGCCCCTCGGATATTTGACAGAACGGTCAGCTAACTGGATGCTCATACGGGTAGGTCTAGGCTCAACTAAGTTTAACTTTTCAAAAACCGCATAAGGCATAAGGTTAATGCTAGCACCTAAATCAGCTAACGCATTACTGACAGAAAGATTTCCTATTAGGCAAGGTATGGTGCAACTTCCTGGATTAGTCATCTTTTGAGGTAGTTTGTTTTGAAGAACTACAGAGCATTCTTCATTCAAAACTACATGTGATAACTCTTCCAGCTTCATTTTGTTTGACAAGACACCTTTTAGAAACTTAGCGTAGTTTGGCATTTGTGCTAAGGCCTCCACCAAAGGCAGATTGATGTGGAGTTGCTTGAACAACCCAAGGAATTTGCCATATTGTGCCTCCATTCTTTTTTGTCTCAAACGACCTGGATATGGAGGTAGTGGAACATAAGGTGGTGGTAAAACGTATTTCTTTGTTGGTTCTTCAATAACAACGGGTTGCTTTTGCTTATCACTCGCATTGCTTGGAGTTTCAGTTTCTATTCTTCAAGGATGGGTTGTAATGCAGGTGCATCACCTTGAGTGGTTTTGCCACTCCTGGTGGTGATGGCTTTGACATGAGCATTAGGGTTTGTCACAGTCTTTCAAAGAGTTGTTGTGCTATTTGACCTACTTGGTGCTCTATGGTCTGTAATGATGCTTTGTTGCTTCTGATGTCAGCTTCGTTTCTTTGGAACCTCTCCTCATTTCTTCGATCAGATTTCCGGATGTACTCATTTGTGGCTTGTGTGGTTAACAATAATTGCTGTAATAAGTCTTCCATTGATGATGCTCCACGGTGTTGGTTACTACTGCTTGGACCATGGTATGGTGGTTTCTGTTGTTGGTAAGGTGGCCTTTGGTTGAATCCAGACGATTGTTGGTTACTGCCAGCATCTCTGTAATTCGAGTTGTTTCTCCAATTTGAATTGTATGAGTTGTTTGGGCCTCCTACGTAGTCAACATCTTCAACCATCATAATGCCTTGTGGGCACTCGTTGGTCTTCTGTGAATTTCCACATGTGTTGCATCGTGTTGGAGTTTTCTTTAGCTCGCTTTGCAATTGTTCAAATTTTTAGGTTAGAGCTTCTAATTGGGCTGCAATTAGGGTTTCAAAGTCTACTTGATGAATACATTTAGAACTGGGTTTGGTTCTTAAAGGATTGTAAGCAAAGCTCTTCTTAGCTACTCTTTCTAAGGCTTGATATGCTTCTGTTGGCGTGACACTTCCAAAATCTCCTCCTGCACTTTGGTCTACTGCTTGCTTGTGGGCTCCACTAATCGCATCGTAAAAGGTTTAACACTGCAGCCACAGATCAAGTTCGTGATGCGGGCATCTCCGAAGGAGACCTTTATATCTCTCCCATGGTGCGTGTAATGATTCATCGTTGTCTTGATGGAAACTTGTGATGCTGCTTCTTAGTTTGGCAGTACGATCAGGTGGAAAGTATTTCAAAAGGAATTGTTCAGCCATTCCTGCCCATGTGGTGATGGAACCAGGCGGGAGTGAATCAAGCCAATCGATGGCTCGGCCTCGAAGTGAAAATGGAAAAAGTCTTAGTCGAATGGCGTCGTCTGAACAGTTATTGATTTTGAAGGTCGCACAGATACGAAGGAATCATGATATATGAGCATTAGGGTCTTTGTCTTGTAACCCATGGAACTGAACAGAGTTTTCCACTAGTTGGATAATACTAGACTTAATCTCGAAATTGTTGGCCGCTATTGCTGGTTGGACAACACTAGACTCATAACCATCTATTGACGGTGTGGCATAGTGTGTCATCTTCATTCCTCGTCTTGGTTAGCCATGTCTTCTTCGGATGGTGTATCTTCCAAAATGTCTTCTTCAATGACTGGTGCTTCTTGTTGTGATCCTTTGCGCAATTTTTGACGGAAAATTCGTTCGGGTTCCGGAAGAGGCGGAACAAGTTCAGAACTAGACGAGTTGGACATACACTAACTTAAGGAAGCTTAAACTAACTAAGGCTTAAAATGAATCAGGCAAAAATAACTAAACTAACTAAGGCAAACTACCTACGAATGAAGTTAAACAAAAATATATTAACAGGTTATATGCAAGATAGTCAAAATTTTAGTTTGTCTTTCAAACTGCCGTGTGTCCCCAGCAACGGCGCCAAAAACTTGATGGTCTGCGGATAGTATATATATTTGATAAAGATTTATTGCACAGATTCAGTTTTAATTGGTTGTTACTAATACTAAACCACACACATAAAAGGCAGTGTACCTATCGTGCGGTAATATAGTGTTGATAAGAACCGAGTATCGATCCGTGGACACACCTATCCTACTCAACAAACTTGATGTTTGACTATCAGATTTGGTTTTTGTTAAAGAAAGTGATATTTTGTATTGGAAAGATTTTTTAGGATTTAAAAGTAAACAGTAATAAGAAGAAAGTAAAATAAGAATTGAAGCGTTTGGATTTAAAATCAGGGAATAAAAGTTATCATCCTAATTAGAATCCTCTTATGTAATTGTGATGAATTGGTGAGGTGATGTGATTATGTTAATGTTTATAAAGATGAGCCGGCACGATTTCTCGACTATCCTGCTGCCGTAGTGACTTGATCCTGTCAGGCTGATTTTACTGCTCAGATCAAAGCACTAGTAATGTAGGTAAATCTTTTGTGTCCTATTTGACATACGATTTCTGAAAACATAATTTAATATTAACAAGAGAGTTGATCAGGTTCCTTCCTAACATACCATTAATTTTAGAAAACCGTAACAATTACTGAAGTTTCCGAACTAATAAAAGGGAACCCGCAAATGATCAGAAAGTTAAAGTGATATGATTTCTAATAACCATTTCTAGTTTATTAGCCATGGATTTATTATGAAGACCAGTTTCGCGAATGAAAGTTAATCATACGGTTTTCAACCTTGTATGACAATTACAATCACAAACCATAAAGTTATAACTTCCCGTTCAAATGTAGATGCTACCCATCAATAGTTTTCCCAAGACCACCATAACATTGACATAATACTTATCACACCATTAGTTCATCACAAATTACATAAGTTTCATCCGATTAGGATGATAAATAGAGTTTAGCTCATGATGAGCTTTAACATAACAACGGATAACAAAGAAGATAGATAATGATCATCGGTGAAATGGAACAATCAAACCGATAATCCATAATGGATGACGTTTAGGTGATCCCAAGCTTCTTCCAAGTGTTGTATGCACCTCCTGAGCCTCCGAATGACCTTGAAGTCTTGATTCCGAGAGAATTCAGCAGAGTAATTCTCCCCCCAAAGCTTGCCAAAAATGGTGAGCTTAGGCTTCTACTTATAGGCTTTCTGGAGTGTTTAAGCACGGCCCCGTGCCTAAAAGACACGGCCCCGTGCTAGTACAATGCTTACAAAAGTTGGCCTGCTCGTACGTGCAGGTTATGTCGGGCACGACCCTGTGCTAAATGGGGCATGACCCCGTGTTAGTGGTGGGGCATGGCCTCGTGCCTTATGGGGCACGGCCCCGTGTCTACTTTTAGGGGATAATACTTTTTGTCCTGTCAGATGTCCAAGCACGGGAGTGTGTTAATTTAGCACGGGGGTGTGTTTCTGGCAAGGCATGGGGGCGTGCTTAATGAGGCACGGCCCCATGCTTGGAGTCCAAAGCTTGGATTGCTTCAATTTCTTGTTAAATATGCTCCTTTTGTCCATCTTGCCCATTTAAACACCTGAAAACACATTTTAACACTTTTAAGTACATTTTCATCATTTTAAGGAAGATATTAAGGAATAATTAATGTGCTTTTGATAGGATTTTTATGTATAATTTGGAGCACATCATTCAACTAAGCTTCGAGGGGTGGAGGTCTTGGTGGACGTGGTGCTGAACCGCGGCCCAAAAGAGGAAGGCCTAGAGTTGAAAAGGTGGTTCATGAAGAACCCGAGACCCCTCATCTGGAGGGCGGTGATGAGATCACCAATTTGAGGGCCTTAGTAATTGAGGCTGTTGTGGAAGAAGTTCATGAGGTCATGCAGACGGTCTTACCCTCTATGGTGACTGAAGTAATAAAGGCCGTAAGGGAAGGAGAAAGGAGAGAGAGGAAAAGGTCCTCAGGAGGACGGGAACGACCGGAGCCTGAAACAGTTCTCTCCGATGACGAATAGGAGGAAGAAGAAGAGCCTGGGCCAGAGGCGAAACGAGGCTGTAACTATGGGGCATTTCAAAGGTGAAAGCCCCCTACTTTTGATGGTAATGGCACTACGGTTGCTGCTCATCGATGGGTGAGGGAAATGGAAGCTGTTCTAAACATCAGCGAGTGCCGAGAAAACCAGAAGGTGAAGTTTGTTGCCCAGTCTTTTGTGGACTCGACTCTGTGTTGGTGGGACAATATTGTCCAAGCCGAGGGTACTCAGGCAATTGGGAGAATGAGGTGGTCTGAGTTGAAGAAGCTGGTAACTGAGGAGTTATGTCCTCACCGGCAGATGGATAAGGTGAAAAGGGAATTCCTGTAGTTGGAGGTAGGAACGATGACACATCAGCAATAGACCATTAAATTCAATGACATGGCACGGCTGGTGCCAGATCAAGTGACACCCACGTCACGAAAGATCAAGAGGTGTATTCAGGGCTTGCCAGCGTATGTTCGCAGGAACACGATCACTGCCCAACCAAGCACGTTTAGGTCGGCAGTTGACTTGGCAGGGAGGTTGTACGACGAGCAAGAGGTGGTGGTGGCTGAGGTAAGCAAGAAGGGTGAGGGTGATCGGAACTAGAATGGGAAGCGGGTTGGACGTGACGAGGCCACTCCAAGCAACAAAGGCGCATAGGTGGATGACTGACGTGTGGTCACATCTAGTGCGGGTCGAAGAGGTGTGGCAAGTGTGGAAAGGAGCACACCAGGGAATGTAGGTTGGGATCGCACGTGTGCTTCAAGTGTGGGAAGACTCGTCATATGGTGAGGGAATGCAAAGCAAGGAGGTGTTGTAACTGTGGCGGGGAGGGCCACATGAGTAGGATTGCAAGAGGCCAAGGGCGGAAGGATCGGGAGTGAAGAAGGCTGGAGAAAGGCAGAGGGCGAGTGCCAGAGCGTTCACAATGACACAGGAAGAGGCTAGGACGGACCCCGATGTTGTGTAAGGTGTGTTTCTAGTAAATCAAACTTTAGCCTATGTGTTATTTGATTCTAGTGCTAGTAAAAGTTTTATTTATGCTGCTTTCTATGCTAAATTGCCTATTAGTAGTAAGAGTATAGATACATCCTTTGATGTAGAAACTGCCATAGGTAAATCTACCAGGATTTCCGAGATGATAGAAGGTTGTGACGTAGAACTAGAAGCTCACAAGTTTCCTGTTAGACCATTTGTGATGACCTAGGAATGGATTGGTTGGCGGACTACGAGGCGAACATTGTGTGTCGCAAAAAGATTCTATGGCTGACAGCGCCTGACAGGAGTTCGGTGACAATATACGGTGATCGAGTCACGACAATTCCGAAAGTGATTTCGATGGCGGTGGCGGAAAAGTGCATGAGGTGTGGTTGTAATGCCTACTTGGCCTATGTGAAGGATGCAGATACGCCAACACCACAACTGACCAACGTACTGGTGGTGTGTGACTTTTCAGACGTGTTCCCTAAAGACTTACCAGGAGTGCCACCTAACCACATGATTGAGTTCCAAATTGACTTGATACCGAGTGCCCAACCTGTTGCTAAGGCGCCGTATCGGTTGGCTCCGACTGAGATGAAAGAGTTGATGGAGCAATTGCAAGAGCTGCTTGATAAGGGGTTTATTAGACTGAGTCTCTCCTTGGGGTGCTTTGGTCTTATTCATGAAGAAGAGATGGTAGTATGAGAATGTGTATAGACTACCGTGAGTTGAATAAGTTGATAGTGAAGAACCGATACCCGTTACCAAGAACTGATGATTTGTTTAATCAGCTCCAAGGTGCCAGTTGGTTCTCAAGGATAGACCTATGATCTGGCTATCACCAGTTGAAAGTGAAGGAGCAGGATATTCCTAAAACAGCTTTTCGCACTCGTTATGGTCACTACGAGTTTCTCGTTATGTCATTTGGTTTGACCAATGTGCCAGCTGCTTTTATGGACTTGATGAATCGAGTGTGTCGGCCGATGATGGATAAATTAGTGATTGTGTTTTCGATGATATCTTGATTTATTCCAAGAGTGAAGAGGAGCATGCCGGTCACATTCGAAGGTGTTGGAGACGTTGAGAAGGGAGAAGTTGCATGCTAAATCCTCCAAGTGCGTATTCTGGTTGTGCGAGGTTCAATTCTTGGGTCACATGGTGAATCCTGAGGGGATTATGGTGGACCCGACAAAGGTGAGGCAATGGAAGTCTCCGAAGAAGCCATCCGAAATTCGTAGTTCTTTGGGTTTGGCAGGCTATTACTGAAGGTTTATCCAAGACTTCTCTAAGATCGCTTCTTCACTAACCAAGTTGACCCGTAAGGACGTAAAGTTTGTGTGGGGTCAAGCTCAAGAGAAGGCGTTCGAGGAGTTAAAGGCGAGGTTGACTCAAGCTCCTGTTTTGTAATTACTCGATGGAAGCGAAGATTTGGTGGTCTATTCAGATGATTCCTACTCGGGGTTGGGATGTGTGTTGATGCATAGAGGAAAGGTTATAGTCTATGCATCCCGACAACTAAAGGTTCATGAGGTTAATTATCCTACTCATGATTTGGAGCTAGCAGTCATCTTTGCGTTAAAGATATGGAGGCACTACCTATACGGGACGAAGTGCACTATATTCACTGACCACAAGAGCTTAAAGTATTTCTTTGAGCAGAAGGACTTGGACATGAGGCAGAGGAGATGGTTGGAGCTCATAAAGGATTTTGATTGCGAGATCTATTACCATCCGGGCAAAGCCAACGTGGTGGCGGAGGCCCTGAGTCGAAAGGAAAGACCCGAGCCGATTCGGGTGAAGGCATACAAGTTGATTATGACCTCTAAGATGATGAAGCAGGTTAAAGAGTTTCAAGATGAAGCATTGAAAGAAGATCATCTTAACTCTGAAAGAATGAGAAGTCTAGTCGTGGAAATGGGTGAAAACACACTTGGTGTTAGAACCCGATTCGGAAGGATGTGCATTCTTCGCTATGGGGATCTACGTGGAAAGATTATGGATGAAGCTCATAAAACTCGATACTCTATGCATCCCGGTGCTATGAAAATGTACCAAGACATGAAGAAATATTATTGGTGGTCGGGCATGAAGCGTGATGTTGCAGAGTATGTGAGTAAGTGCCTTACTTGTTTACAAGTGAAAGCCGAGCACCAAAAGCCATATGGGAACATCCAACCTTTGGATATACCGGAGTAGAAGTGGGAACATATCACCATGGACTTTATTACGAAGCAACCACGTACCGCGTGAGGGTATGATGCTATATGGGTGATTGTTGATCGTTTGACGAAGAGTGCTCACTTCCTACCGATCCGCGAGACATATTCATCCGAGAGGTTGGCAGACCTTTTCATCAAGGAGATCGTAACTCATCATGGTGTACCGGTGTCTATTGTGTCTGATTGTGACACCTGGTTTACATCTAAATTTGAAAGAAATTCCATGATGCTATGGGGACGAGGTTACATATTAGCACGACTTATCATCATCAAATGGATGGTCAGTTAGAAAAGGACAATTCAAATGCTGGAAGATATGCTTCGGGCATGCGTCATTGATTCCTGAGGACTTGGGATGATCACTTACCATTAGCTGAGTTCTCATATAACAACAGTTATCATGCCAGTATTGGTATGCCTCCTTATGAGATGCTATACGGTAGGAGATGCAGAACACCGTGTGTTGGGGTGATATTGGTCATAAAGAGTTAGGGAGCATCGAAATGGTTGAGGCTACGACTGAGAAGCTGGATAGGATCAAGGCCTTTATGAAGGCAGCTAAAGATAGACAAAAGTCGTATGCTGATAAACGACGCACCCTGATTGAGTTCCAGGTGGGTGATAGAGTTATGTTGAACGTCTCACCTTGGAAGGGTATCATTCGGTTCAGAAAGCGGGGCAAGTTGAGCCCGAGATACATAGGGCCTTTCCGAATCATCGCTCAAGTAGGAGAGGTGGCCTATAGACTAGAGTTACCAGATGAGTTAAGTGGAATTCACCCGACATTCCATGTATCTCATCTCAGAAAGTGTTTAGCAGATGAAGATATGGTTGTACCACTGGAAGATATCGAGGTAGATGAATGGCTCAATTATGTGGAGCAACTAGTGGCGATCATTGATCATAAGAAGAAGAGGTTAAGGAATAAAGTGCTTTCTCTTGTGCGTATACAGTGAAAGCACAGGAAGGGATCTGAGTCTACGTGGGAGACAGAGGAGGAAATGAGACAGCATTACCCATGATTGTTTGAGAAATAACAGGTTTCAGGGACGAAACCTATATAAGGGGGTGGACTTGTAACACCTGGTTATTTTAAAAAGTCAAAGAGACAAAAGAATAAGAGTGAAGGAAAAGAAAGATATGCTATTTAGCCCAAGTTGAGGGGTTAAATATGTAAAAGGTACAAAATTTATTTATTTTTATACAAAAGTAGCATGGCCGCCCATGCCATGCCACTTTTCACCTTTTGGAGATCGGATTCTAGAAAAAAGAGTAGAGCTAGGGTTTGAAGAAGAACATAAAGAAGAGTGCGAATTCAAGGTAAGAATTCGTGTGCTTATGATGTTCTTAAATGGTTTTATTCTCGGGTGTGTGCTTATGTATGTTTGTATGTGTTCGGGTATGTTTTTAGTGGGTTTCTAGGTGAGAACTTGTAGCAATCGGGGTTTGAAGGAAGTCTTACCTGAAGAGGCTGCTAAGATGAGTTCTATAACCCTCTTTTTACTTGTTTTTAACTACTTTGGGGCTGAAAATGCATATATGAACTTTTTACAAAAGTTGGGTTTGTACCCATATGTATGTATGTGTGTATGTTGCGGGTGGGGATTGATCTTGGGCTATGTATATGTTTCATTTGTTATGACTGTGTTTCTAAGGCTTAGAATGTATGATTTAAGCTTAGAATAAGTTTTAGAATGATTGGGGACTAAATTATGATGTTTAAGTGTGAAATAGGCTGCTCATGCACCCAAATAGGGTTTATGCGCCTAGTATGAAAATCTGCCTAAGTGTCCTCATACACCCGAAACCTCATGTGCCCATATAGTAGTCATACGCCTAGTGTAACGTCCGTATTTTTTGTTGTTTCATTTCTAGTCCTTATACTTTGTAATTCATCAATTTATACCCTTGTACTCTTGAGTCTTGATCAATGGAAGTATTATTAAAAGTTATTCTATATACTTATATGTTACACATGCTTAAAGGAAACGTTATATGCATTCAAATATACTTACGACACGCTATAAATATAAATTCAGTCGGAATCATACATAACCGGGTGTTCATGAACGAACCCAACCAACTTGTAAACAAGCCCAAGTTTTTAAAATATAATTAAGGGTCTTAAAACACGTAAAATAACCCAAAAGAAAAGCCCGAAACCAAGTCCAATGGTCCAAGCTCAACACAAACACAAGTTTGTGATCGTAACTCTCGAACCGTATCAAGATCAATGCACCAAACCCAATTCTCAGTACCATGACTGTTAAATTACTCTTCTCCATATGAAAGTACTCTGAAAATGGTGAACGTAGAAAAAAATCACGTGCGAAACGGAGTTATAACGAAGCGGGAATCGCGAAAACAAGTTTGATGGTTTTGTTGACTAGTCAAACTGAAACCCACTCGGGTTTAAGCCCATTTTCCTTTTTTTTTAACCTAATTAAAGACCATCAAATCCAACTCCTTCCCTTTATAAACTAGCCTCCACCCCCACCAAACACTTGTACATTCTACATCCCACCAAAACACTCTCAAATTCTCTCAAGGTTCTCTTCTTCTTCACAAAAATTCTGCACAAAACCTTCAAGGTTAGAACACCATTCTAACCCATTTTTCTTGCTTCTAACACTTAAACCTTGCATCTAGCTTCATGGATACACCTCTAGGACTATCCCCAATGACTTTGCCTTGGCAACATTGAGTGGAAGCCATCTATAATGAGGTCCAAAGCTAGTTTTACAAGGCTGAATTTTATTTTGTTTCTTTGTCCTTGAGTTTTTTTTTATCTTTTAACAAGCTTAAATCTTATTTTAAAACATACTAAACCACTTGGAACAAACCATGGACTATCCTCTAGGTTTACAATGGTAAACACTAAGGGGGAGGCACCTAAAATGGTTCCCAAGTGGCTAAACTTTATGAAATTGTTGCTCTTGAGTTTACCTTGTTCAAACTTGGATTTTCTTTGAACCAAACTTTGTCTCCAACAAACCTCATTGTTGGGTGACTTGAGTTAAGGTAAAAATTCTGAAATGAATGAGTTTTGAACTTAACTTTATATCTTTTTATTACTCAAGTAATCTAACATAACAAGTGTGATAAACCAAACTAAGTATTCAACTTTACCATGTTCAAAAGTTTATGTTAAGGTTCCAATGGAAATATTGAAGAACTTTGGTTCTTCAAGTAGGGCTTTCCCACCATAACTCACCCGGATTACTTGAGATATTATTGTAGTATATCTATACTTTAAATACTTAAACTATTATATGAGTATTTACAAAGGTTTGTGGATTATTATCCTACCTTCGTATCTCATGACCTCCTTCGAGGAGGGTACACTAACGTACTAACTTTACCATCCGAATCTCCAACACTAGTTGGTGAATTGTGTTTTGGTCCGCCATTGGCGATACACAAATTCTATGATTCTATATACATACGTACAAGTACTCTAATCCGACTCTAAGACAAACCCGTTTTCCTTGTTAGGTTAACCGGTGTCTAATCCTACCAAATCCACCTACTCACGACTCGGAACTTTTCCTATCGAAACCGTGATAATACTTCACCCCTTTTTGTTTCATCACTTTTGGGTTGCAACATGTTACTTATTTAAATACACCCACTTATACATTCAAGCAATACATTCAACACTCAATCTAAATACATGCTTAGTTATGCTATTTGTGAATACATGCTAGTTATACACTCTTATGCATTCTAATACAACCGTCCTTAACATTTATAGCGCTATAGGACTAGCACATCCGCCTATTTGTATAATGGTTTTATGTTAAATTTTCATTCAATCGATACTTATTCGTTGCGACAATGTGGTACATATACTTGTGGACACTACGGTTGATTATTAGGTAATGCATGCTAGTTTTGATCTCAAATTAGTATACTAAACATGGGATTGAGATTTTATTCATACTTGTGCTATGTATTTAAACTTGTATGCTCACCAACATATTTGTGTTGACGGATATTTAATGCATGTTGCACAAAATGAATGATGGTTTATGCAAGAGAATACTTAGGTGGACTTAGAAACACACCTAGATTTTATCCAAATTTTATGTTATGATGTAACTTGTCTTTTTCTTGTATTGTACTTCATTTTAAGACTATGTAATGTTCGTTTTATAATCAATAAAATGAATTTGGAATTTAACATATTGAAACTTTAAATACTATGTTGACTTTGAACAATCTATCACTTATCCCGCCCCGATATTTCCGCCATCGGTTGGGGTGTGACAGATTGGTATCAGAGCCATAGTTATAGAGAATTAGTAAAACTTTCATGTTTGACCGAGACTATAACTTAGGACTCCGGTAGACATGCTTAGGCTTATTTGATTTATTTATTATCTATTGCCTAACAATACTCGAAATCCTACCTTACACTACTTTCATTATATCTCTTGACCTCAAAAGATACTTTCTTTGTGCGTGAAGGAGACAACTACAAGAAGACACTCATATCTCACAAAAGAAACGACATCACCGAAAAAAAGGGTGATTCCTATATTTGGTGACGACTTTCAATCCGCCTACATTGGTTTTTCTTTTGTTTTTGAAATTTCATCATTGAGATAGGAGTGAGTTCCTTAACTTAATGATAATTTCACGCATCTCTTTCTGGTGGACCCTTAACCATTGAGTTAAGTAACAACCACAACTTCGGAACGACACCATCAAGCTAGGAGTGAAATCCATATCTTGATGACTAGTTCCATTCCATGATTTTTCAATCCCTCTAAAGTCTCAGATTTTCTAATGACTAAGGATATGTAGTAACCAGAAGGGTGAATATCGATAACCGACTTGTCGGCGAGAATATTCTACCTATAGACCAAAGCATGAATCCCGAACTCAAAGGTTTTTCTGACCACTTTGGTTAGTCAAAAGTTCTATACCCAAACTACTCCAAATGCAACCAAACCTCTTTTGTACTTAAATTTGTTTCATATGTTTTAATGTTTTTTTTTCATGTTAAGCTTTTATCCTTTACAACCTCAAGCTTCACGCGTCGAACTACTCTTCCGTAATCTAAAATACTAATAATACTCATAAGTAAATATATATATATATATATATATATATATATACACACTAAGTCTCTATATTATTGTTTACTTTTAACTTTCAATGTGGCCTATGTTTTATTTATGAGAGAATGTGATACATACATGCTTACGTGACATACTATCATGACTAAAATGTGTAAAATTATTTTTCTCCAATGCTATTGATTCAAGTCTCATCCTGTCCATTAAACTTTTTATAGATGGATCGCCGTTCGAAAAATAATTCCAACAAGAAAATGATTGCCTTCATGGCAACCCAAATGGCGCGTGTCATCCCGGATATTGTAATACAAGTCCAAGCTACTCCTAGCCCAAATCACTCGGCTGACTCCCAACTTAATACATCAAAAACCCCTACCTTCAACTATAAACACTTCAAATCTTGTGGCCCTGAACCCTTCACCGGCGAAGAAGGTGCTTCGAAGATGCTTGAATGGTTTGATAGCATCGAAGTAACTTTTGTGAATAGCGAATGTCCCAATGAACTAAGGACTCGCAGTGCCACCGGTGTCTTCCAATCGAGGGCACTTGAATGGTGGAAAAGCGAAAGAACCACCCGTGGCAACGATGTCGCCTTTGCCCTACCTTGGAGAAGGTAAAAGAACTCATGCTTGAGGAGTTTTGCCCCTCTCACGAGACGCAAGGTCTTGAGGAAGAGTTTTGGAACCTTAAACAAACCGGAGGGAACAACCAAATCTACACCACTAGGTTCAAACAACTTAGCATCCTTGTTCCCCACCTTGAAAACACAACCGATAGGGCCATTGCTAAGTATATTAGAGGCCTTCCCCCACTTGTTCGTGACTCCGTCACTGCAGCCGAACCATTCTCCCTTGAGAGAGCCATTAGGTTGGCGGCTACCATTTCCGATAATCTTGTAAAAGATGGAACCTTGTCCCTTAAAGGTTCCTCAAAAACCGTCCACCAAGTAATTTGTACCACACCCGATGAAACCAAAGATACCAAAACCTCTTCCAAACCCAATAATCGTGGAAAGAAACGTAAGCTACATAGCCGCAACTATGCCATGACCACCCCAACAACTCAAGCTCTTATCCAACCCACTCAAGAACAACCCAAACAAAATTACACCGGTTCTTTTCCCAAATGTAGCACTTGCCAATACCACCACCCGACTACTTCCAAGTGCCATCATTGCACGACGTGCAATAGGTTTGGCCACTTTGCTTCGGCATGCCGAAATGGCGTGAATACGCAAGGAAACCTAGCTCAACCTACCAATAACCAAAAACCCCCGGTGAATACCAATATCCGTGCATGTTACAAATGTGGAGATCCAAACCACCTTGCCAACCAATGCCCACCCAACAATCAACACAAAGTACCGGTTACGCGGGGACGTGCATTCAATATCAACGTTAATCAAGCTCGAAATGAAAATGACGTGGTAAACGGTATGTTTCTTGTTAATGGTATTTACGCTTCAATGTTATTTGATACGGGTGCTGATAAAAGTTTTGTATCCGAAAAATTTGAACCAATGCTTAAATGTACACCCTTAAATTACCAAAATCTTTCACCGTTGAAGTCGCTAACGGCAAATTCGTGTATGTTGATTTCATTCTTACTAATTGTGTTCTTAGCCTCAACAACCATGATTTTCCTATCAAGCTCATCCCAATGAAATTAGGAAGCTTTGATGTCATAGTAGGTATGGATTGGCTTGCCAAAGTCCGTGCTGAAATTGTTTGTTTCGAAAAGTATATTCGCATTCCACTTCCGTCTGGTGACACTTTAAAAATCTATGGGGATAAACCAACTAAAGAGCTAAAACTCATGTCTTGTATGGAAGCTCGAAAATACATTCGTCAAGAATGTGTTGCCTTTTTGGCCCATGTTGTTATGGAGAAAGAAACGGGTAAAAGTGTAAAGGATATTCCCGTCATTTGTAATTTTCCCGATGTCTTCCCCAAAGACCTACCCGGTCTTCCTCCTGCTCGTTCCATGGATTTTAAAATCAATCTTGTTCCCGGTGCTACACCAGTTGCAAAATCTCCTTATCGGCTCGCACGACTCGAAATGCAAGAACTAGCTAGTCAACTCCAAGAGTTGGTTAACAAAGGTTTTATACGTCCTAGCTCATCCCCTTGGGGTGCTCCGGTCCTTTTTGTCAAAAAGAAGGATGGTACTTTTCGTATGTGCATTGATTATCGCGAGCTCAACAAACTCACCATCAAAAATCGTTACCCTATTCCTCGCATCGACGATCTCTTTGACCAGCTCCAAGGAGCAACGTGCTTTTCAAAAATCGACCTTCGTTCGGGTTATCATCAACTTCGTGTCCACGAATAGGACATTCCAAAAACCGCTTTTCGTACTAGGTATGGTCATTACGAGTTCATGGTTATGCCTTTCGGTTTGACAAATGCACAGACCCTATCTGGATTGTTTTGTCATTATATTCATTGATGATATCCTGATTTACTCAATCTAAAAACATGCTTAGTTATGCTATTTGTGAATACATGCTAGTTATACACTCTTATGCATTCTAATACAACCGCCCTTAACATTTATAGCGCTATAGGACTAGCACATCCGCCTATTTGTATAATGGGTTTATGTTAAATTTTCACTCAATCGATACTTATTCGTTGCGACGATGTGGTACATATACTTGTGGACACTATGGTTGATTATTAGGTAATGCATGCTAGTTTTGATCTCAAATTAGTATACTAAACATGCGGATTGAGATTTTATTCATACTTGTGCTATGTATTAAACTTGTATGCTCACCAACATATTTGTGTTGACGGATATTTTATGCATGTTGCAGAAAATGAATGAAGGTTTATGCAAGAGAATACTTAGGTGGACTTAGAAACACACCTAGATTTTATCCAAATTTTATGTTATGATGTAACTTGTCTTTTTCTTGTATTGTACTCCATTTTAAGACTATGTAATGTTTGTTTTATAATCAATAAAATGAAATTTGGAATTTAACATATTGACACTTTAAATACTATGTTGACTTTGAACAATCTATCACTTATCCCGCCTCGATATTTCCGCCATCGGTTGGGGTGTGACACCTAGAAATAGGCAAAATTTGACTAAGTGTTCATGCGCTCAGATAGTTCATGCGCCTAGGCAGTCATGCGCCTGCTTAGTGCTCATGCGCCTAGAATTGCCCAAAAATAGACTAAGTGTTGCTCATGCGCCCCAATAGTGCTGATGTGCCTGAAAGTTTCTCATGCGCCTAAGTGTTCCTCATGCGCATGAAAGGCCATGCACCTGCATAGTGCTCATTCGTTTGCATAGTGTTAATGCGCCTAAAGAATTAGAATATTTTTAGAATTTTTGGGGAAAAGTGATAAGTAGGCTTTGACTTGGGAGGTTCCCGGGGCTATGTAAGTTGATTTTGTGGGGTCATAGATGATGTGATGGGCAATGTATGATGATGTATGATTGATGCTTAGGCATGATGGTATGTATGATGTATGTATGATGTGCCTTGTATGGTGATGATTGCATGTTCACGTTTATGTTCCTTGTTATGTATGGTTATTTTCCCGTGGCTTTACGTTGAATGTTAATGAATGAAATGAAAAGTATTATGTAACATAAATTGGAAGATAATGAAAAGAGAAACGTAATGAAAGAATGCATGTATTAATGAATGACTGAAAGTAAGAAAGGCTTGCAAGCAAATGTATGGAGGTTCACACCTAATGAAGGGTGTTAGCTCAACCGTGTGTGGGTTAGCTACCCCAGAAGGATGCACACTAGGGCTTAATCAGTGTGATTAAGCAAATGTATGGAGGTTCACACCCAATGAAGGGTATCAGCTCAACTGTGTGCGGGTTAATTTACCCCAAAAGGATGCACACAGGGGTTCAATCCTTGGGATTGACCATATGTATAGGATCTTTGCCGGTTACCCTAGGTACTTGAGTCAACTTCGTGCACAATGTTTGCGATCTATGAAATACCTCAGGCCAAGTACCCGCTTTATGTATGACGGTGGGGTGAGCACATGGCATTGATCCGGATGAAAGTAAAGACTTAACGATGTATGAACGAAATGAACGAACGAATAATGAAGATAATAATGATATTATCTATGTGTATGTATAGTGCATGATCACGTACAATTGTAAAGAATGGTTTTAAATGAAAGTAAAATATGTTTTATCTTAAAACTAGAACTCACTCAGCAACACTGACTTTTATGTGTTTTCAGTTGGCAGGTAAAGGTTGCTGAGGATGGCACGGGGCGGCTACTTGGCTCTTTTTGGATGACATCCATTTTTATAATGCTTTTGTGATGTAATGCAACATGTATTTTGTAATTTGACGATGACATATTATTTTGCAAAAGCTTTTATAATGAAATGAAATGTTGTTTTAAATGTTTCCGCTGCAATATTTATTTTAAGTTAATGTAAATATATGTTTTATGTGCGATTATCAACCAGCTGTGAGTGTCCCGGGAACGACGCCTTACAAATAAGAGATTATATTTGTAATCTCTTATTGATTGCAACAATCTTGTTAATATAATATAATCGAACAAGCTTTTATTTTTGTGACTTTTGCCGTCATCCACAATGATTAACAAATCTATCTTATTTCTACTACTAGATTTTAATTAAAGTATAGTACCATCATAATGTCTCATATATGTGTTAGTGGTTAACGCTAATATAAGGTCATGTGTCCAGGCAACCTTGTAATTGAATTTAAATATTAGAAAGACATAATTCTTAAACCTCAAATAACCATAATCATAGAAGCTGAAATTTAATTGTCATTACATGATTCATCGTCTAATACTACAACATTTATCTATATTCAACTATCCAATCCACAAAATGCTAGTCTTGAATTTAGCCAAGTAACTTCATTTTATGTGCCAAACTAACATACTTTATTCATCACTTTCATATCTGCTAAGCTAGTATGCATATGAAAGTTAGCTTTCCTAAGTGAGTTCTAGTTTTAAAACTTAAGAGAAAACACTTTGGCATATTAGTCAATTGTAAATATGTAACTTTAGCAAAACTTGATCATTAGTAATTTACACATAAGTAGCATAATACTTATGATTCTCTATTATCTCATTATGATTCACATATATTAGTCTTGATAGTACTTAGGATTCATATCAAATTAGCATCTACCGTCATAATTATTTCAAGTATGTGTCAATGCACATAACTATATCAATACGGGTAAAAATCAAGGCAATACGGGTTACGGTAATCAAGCAAATCATATATATAAACAATGTGGATGAACATGTCAAAGGGGTAATGGTAACATGGCAATGCAGGTAACAACACTTAGGCAGTATGGCTAACAATAATAGGACAATGTGGGCAGCATCACTTAGATAATATGGTTACTTTACTTTACTCGTCCTTATTAGAGCATACTTAGAACATTTCTAGGTAGCCACTTCAGATATTATATATTGCGGGTAAATCAATTACTCATCCACTTTGATATACTTAGTGTATTCCACTGTCAATACAAATGACCAATGCTAATGCGAGTGAGGATATTTCGTTTGCAATAGTCCATACTTAAATAATTTCATCTGTACATGCAT
Source organism: Flaveria trinervia (assembly GCA_025506515.1). Classification (NCBI taxonomy): domain Eukaryota; kingdom Viridiplantae; phylum Streptophyta; class Magnoliopsida; order Asterales; family Asteraceae; genus Flaveria; species Flaveria trinervia. Next base: position 9,106,735 of record CM046458.1, on the reverse strand, counting down.
ACAATCAATCTAGGGTTCATACAAATACTTATTGTTCATTATATCAACTTTATACAAACATTTTAAAAAGTTAACTTTATCATCATAAATATTTTTAACTTTAATAAGACAGTTATAGTATGTATACTTGCCCTAAAACACATAGAAACTAGAAGGAATAGGCATCTAGAATTCATATTCTTCACGTAAAACTCAACGAAACCCTAACTTGAATAGAAAATATGGAGATCTACATAGTCACAAATAAAGTGTTAACTTTATCCATCAAATTCGTGTATAATCACCCATCAAACATAGATGTAGCTTAGATTTATCGAATCTTAGATAAAAATCATTATCTTTGTTTGAATCTTGACTTTCTCTCACTAGCTCTCTTTGGAGACCTAAAAAACAAAATATAAGGTGCATGATGACCACCTTCTACTTGTAGGGGCTTTTAGGGTATCAAAGTTTCCATTTGTCCACTTTTAGTCCTCATTTTCTTTTAAAAATTGCTGTCATCCATTGTTTCCTTTAAATTGGGTGTTATCAAATTTTAGGATGCTATAACTAATCTCAATTAATGTAATTGAGTGCCTACAGTGTTAATACATATGATCACAACCTCGCTTCTTTATCTCCTCGATCACTTGAATATATCCTTCATCATGAGAATAAATATATACTAATAAGCAAATGGATCTCAAGTGCGATCAAGTGTTAGATTTATGGGAGATATAAAAGAACGTAAGCTTATAAAAATGGTTCGGTAAGACCATAAGAATGCAAAACACTTTCTTAACTTTTAATATTATGGTTCTAAAGGCAAAATATGTTTTGAACCATATCTCCTAATTTATGCCTCAACGTCATATAATGATATGACGTAAGTAAACATATTTTTACTTTGTTTGCCATTTAAAATAATAAATTCTCTAGCAAATAGATATACAGAATAGTAAAAAGTCACCTATATTTATACCCGTATATTTAAACGATATGTATAGATTGGTGTTTTTCTTATGAGATTGAGAAATATAACAATAAATAATAGTGTAAATTTAAAAATATGATTAGATAGACATGTTTAAAGATTAAAAGTTTAAGTAGTAACTTTTTAGACCTAAAATGTGTTAATTCATAAAAATAAGAGTAAATTACTGTTTTGGCCCTAGGGTTAGGGTCATTTAGTTCTATCAATAAATTTTTTTTGACATATTAACCTTTAAAATTTTATTTTTTAACTGTTTTAACCCCTGATGTTAATTCTGTAATTTTTTTTGTTAAATGTAAGAATATTTTTGTCATTTTAAGGATAGTTTATGTAAGTTTTAAATTTTTAGGGTTATTTATGGATATTTGTAAAAGTACCAATACAACCACCACACCTACCTCATTCCGACCATTGTCACCACCGACACATCATTGGCTGCCATTGTCGGCAACACCAAATCAGCCGACGAATTGATCAACTTAGATCTAGTCAATTTCTGATTAGAAGCAATATGGAATTCAAAGTTGGATACAAACATGGATCGTCGTGAAATATGTTGTCGTCGATGGTGAACACCGTCATGTTGTTCAACCACATCAGATCGAGGTTTTATGGAATCAAAAGGGCGATAATGGAGTAGCCGTGGAGGTGGAGGCGGTAGATTGCATTTGTAAGCAAGCGGATGGTGGTAGGCGGTGGCGCGATGGCTGGAAGAGAGGAATGTCATGGATTCGATCCGGAAAGATGACAGCGAGAGGTACGTGAGGTTGCCTTGGATGCCGTGAATGATGAGGTTGACGTCCTTATAGAGGTCCAATCGTGTGATCTAGACACCATAAACGAAGACTTTGGGAATGTGGTGGCGTTTGGTGGTGTTGATTAGGTGAGGGTGAGGCAGAAGCGTAAGAATATATATAAATAACCCTAAAAATTTAAGATTTTCATAAATAATCCTTAAGGTTTAAATAATCAAAATACCATTATAGAAAAAAGTTAAATGAGTTAGCATCAAAGGCCAAAATAGTTAAAAAATAAAATGTTAAGGGTAATATATTAAAAGATTACTTTTTGAGCCGATAGGATTAACTGGCCCTAACCCTAGGGGCAAAATAGTAAATTACTCTAAAAATAATTCTTCTTATTTAGTGTATACCCATAAAGAGTTATCCACCTGATTTTAAAGCGCAAGTATTCGGGTTTTATTTAACAAATTTTCATATCGAAACTATTTACCAAACTGTAAAAAGAATGTAAGAAAGACAAACGTAAAGATTATGTGTACTTCATTTCATCACTTCCTATCATTTCAATTCTTATTAAGTCATACAACTTTGTAATTCGTACAAAGTATTCTTATTCCTTTATCACTATTCTTCCTTGTTACAATCTTCTTAATATAATCTTATATAAAGAAAGATACTATAAAACACTATACATGCTTTCAACATGTGTTTATAAAGTCGTTTGCATGCCATTGACATGACTAATTTCTTCTTTATCTCCGTCGTCCACCGAACCCGCTTTCACGTTGGCAGTTGAAGTAGACCGCAGCCACGGGAGACCCGAGGTTGTACAGCTCTGCAAAGTCTCTTGTATTGAAGTTCTGGCGCCACCCAGGGGCGTACACTGTTTGTCGACCCAACTGTCGAAACAACACAAAAACCATACGATGAATTCCCATTGATGGCCTCGGGCTCTCGTAGCACACGACCTCTTGACCTACACAAAATTTACAACAATCAAATAAGATGTAACATCTTACAATTTTAATAGTTTGGATGTGAAATAACTAAAAACAAAAGATTACCAAAACGTGCTCCTGTGGTCGCTGGAATATCAGTCACCAACCTATGTGGTTCAGAGAGAATAAAGTGGTATAAAAAACAAAAGACAACAGGGATCGGAATCAACATAAAATATGAGATATAAAAGTTGTGTGTATTTTGATTGTCCTAAGAATACTTTGCCCACATATATGAGTTGAAGCAAGAACCTTTGTATATTAAAAGGTAACTTTTATTCTTTCCATGCGGCCATGATAGTTTTGACTCCTTATATCAAGAGTCAAGACTAATCATTCCACAACAATTAAACATGTTTTTTGTTTGTGTCATACACCCATACAATATGTTTAATACAAATAAACAAATATACCCAACAACTCCTTGGAAAATGTTTTTTAAGTAGGCAATTTTTGTATGGATCAATAGTTTCTAGACGAAAACTGAAAGTATTTTGATTCCTATGTGCTCCGTTAGTAAAGGTAGCGAATGTTGCCTACGTGGAGTGGACGTAGGGGTGGTAGAAGTCTACGATGATGTGGTATGGGGTAGAAACCAAAATGCTTTCGGTTTTTACGTAGAAAACATACATCGATGCAAAAGTTTTCTAATTCAAAAAAATAAGTTCACAACCTATCATACTACTCAAGTTCGGTAAGATAAAAGACAAATCTTACCTAGATCTTATAAGATAAAATAATTATGTTATAAAGACCACCGACTCGGGAAAAAAGAAATGTTTTATAAGAGGCGTAAGTTACTTATGAAGAATTAGAGCTTACCAATGCAAGTATTCCCTAAGGTTGGGGTCACTCGGGCTTGGAGCATCAGGATCAACCATAACCTAAAACATTAATAATTCATCTATAGTCAGCTTAGTAAATCTTCTGATCATTTGAAAAGGGAAACAAAACATCTTGCATGATCATCGCTGTTTAAAAAACAAAAAAAAGACAGAAACAAAGAAATAGAAACAAACAAACTAAAGTGTGAAAAACATAAAAGAGAGAAACGAATAAATAGAAACAAACTTACTAAAGTGTGAAAAGCGCGCAGGTCGTCACCTCCAATATCAACCCTCGGCTGGTTTGCAACCTGAGAGGGCCTTAGCGTGCACCCGTTGGTAACTTCCCTATCATTGAAAGAAACAGTAAGGTTAATCGACTTTGTGAAACTGTCGACAACATCTCCTATAACACGTCCAACCACCAACGGATCCCTCTCTCTCGGCATCATATAAAATTGAGAACTTTGATCAATATCTTTGATGGAATTTGTTTATGTACTGGTTTGCAAGAATTATAATATACAATCAGGTATTTATAGGAGATCAGAAGCAAGGCACCAAACATATTCCCTAGGATAGACCAGTGGAGGCATCTTGGATTATGTATGTCATCAAAACAAATAGTCATTACAAGACTAGCAGTTAGATTACATATGCTGTGAATCTTTCTCCATATGTTAAAAAAGGTAATTTGGATAGGTGTATGGATCATTATCACTTGTTATCGTACGTATGGCATTTATTAATCTTATCTCATCAACAACCACTATAAACCCGTCTAACTCAAACTTTCCACAAGAAGAGAGAAGTGGATCGGTCGGGTTAATGATACGTTTTTAAGCAATTGGTGGAGTTCACTGATATTCGGTACATCTTATAAATAATCAATGTGTTAAATATTAATACACTCTAAGCAAAATTAAAAGGTTTGTTTTGCAATGAGAATATTTTATATTGCAACGAAACGTAGTCGCTATGATCTATTGCGACAAAACGTAGTTGCTATTGGTTTTTCACCATTTCTCCGTCATATCAGGTCTGTATTTTCGTAGCAATACCTGTCGCCGATATACATTATACCTATTACGATGATTTATTGTTGTAACAGGTCTGCTATAAAAACATTTCTTTGATTAAAATTACTTAATTTTATAAATTTAATACCTATAGAGACGAAATGGAGTTGCTATTTATATTTTCTAATAAAAAAATTATAACACCTATTGCAATTACTGATATTTTCTAATAAAAAATTCATAACACCTATTGTGACGAAATGTAGTTACCATTATGTCTTAAGAACATGACTATACTACCTCTACATTGAAAAGCAAGAGTTATTTAAACTAATTCATCAAAGCCATAACTTTAGACCTTCATTTCTAGTATGAAAACATGTTTTGATTAAATAAACATAATTTAACATGAATGTTTGGTAGTAAAGACTTTTCAACAAGATTACCTAAAACAAACACAATGTCAGCGACTTAAATAAGAAAGGTTTAAAAGCTTACTTTCAATGATGAAAGTTCATAGCTTGAAATCACTAACACAAACCAAACTCAAGTCCGTATATTAATTTAGAAAATCAAATAAGGCTTATATCACCCATGTAAATCAAGAAGTTTAGCCAAGCATTTCAATAGATTATAAGATAATGATAATCAATCTTGTATCAATATCATTATAAGATTTCAATGTTTGTTGATCCTTTCGATAACACTTACAAGATATGCTAAAGTACTAGAAATTACGATAATAAAATGTGGTAGTAAGTTCTAGGAGTGATGTCTTGCAACGAGGCTTGAATTCTATATATAGACATCACTGGAGCCACGACCATGCTTGCTGAGGCATGGACCTATGTTGTTCTTCTTGCACTTCCCCTCTACTCCACTAAGTCTATTATCACGGATTCTAACATCTGTAGTGGCCATGGGGGCGTGTGTACGATAGACATGGAAAGTGATCACATGACATGGGGCGTGTTGGGCTAGGCATGGTCTCATTTCCAATTTAGCTTTTCATTTTCTCTTCAAGAGTGAAGCATAGGGTTATGCCTTATGGTGCATGGCTGGTTCTTTTCTTTTGTTTCAACATTTTATTTGATTTTCTTCGTGTATTCCTTTGTTTTTAAATCATATGCCCATTATTCCTACAATTGATAATAGAACCAATTAAGTATCAAATACAAAAAATAATGACAATTTAGGGTATATCATGTGTATTTTTGTGCACAACAACAATCGTGACTCATCAACAACATCCTTAAACAAGTTTGACTTTAACAATTTGTTCTGAAACCTTTTATATAACTGAAAAGTCCAAACCCAAGTTGGTTTAACAAGAAAACATTTAAACACTAGAAAATTAAGACCCGGTAATGCTTAAGTAAACATCTTAACACCATGTTTATAACATCAACTCTATAACCCTGTATAGCTTTCAAATTGATAAAATTCATGATGAAATGCAACCTAACATATATACATACATATTTATATGTTAAAACCCTAGAGAGATTAGCATTTTAGTCTTTAGATAAGTTTTGTCATAGTTTAGTGACTTATTATGTAAATATATGTTCCTTATTATTTCTTGTTATTAGTATAAATAGGATTTCCTTTTCATTTGTGTAGGTAACACTTGTAAGACTTTTGCAGATTGTTCTTTCAATTGCACATTGTAATCCTACTAATATCAATAGAAACTCTATGAATTCTTTTGATATTTGTTTGGTTTGATTACATTGTTCATAAATTGTTAATTGCTTGATAACAATCAAATATCGATACATTTGAACCTATCAAATGGTATGAGAGCTTTCGGTTCAGTGATTGAAGTTCAAAAACGATTTTTTAAGCATTTTTGATCACTTGAATCTGTGATTTGATTGCAATTGTGCAATTGCTTGATGATTTAGTTATGTTTCATCACTAGAAACATGATTTGAATCTCAATTGAGTGAATTTACATCATCAAATCTAAGTTTTTGTCAAATTTATGTTCAAACAAGTTCTTCAAACTCAAACACTGATTTTGCAAAATTAAGTCTCAAAATATTGTTAATTGAAAGATATGAAGCTAAAGGATTGATTATCAGTGCAGTTGTGACTTGATTGAATAATTTTAGATCCTTTTATCAAGTTTTGGAAAATTTGTTAAGATCAGGTTGTTAGAAAGAAGATGAATTAGGCATTTGAGATGTTGAAATCATCTGAAAATCACTTAAGTGTTTAGGCGTATAAACACTGTTCAGATGCTTTAATACTGTTTAGGCATTTTCAGAGTAGTCGTTTTGACATTGTGTAGGCATTTTAGCAATGTTCAGACGTTTTTCAGAAGTCTAAGTCCTAGGTGCTTTAGAACTGTTTAGGCGCATTGCAACTGTTTTCAGGCGCATCAATACTATTTGGGCATTTGACAATTGTTTAGGCGTTTGACAACTGTTCAGGGTTTCTACTCTTGGAAACTTCATAAGTACACTAAGGCAATCCCTTAGGCATTTCTAAGACAAGTTGGGAGGTTCTCTACTGATTAGACGTTTTACTACTGTGCGGGTACATCACCACTATTCAGGCACATCTAATTCAGACTTTTCTCTCAACACTTAGAAAATTATTCAAAGTCTAAAATCAAAAATAATTTCATTTGTTTAATTCATTTATAATCTAAAAATAACAAAAATATTATATTTTCTAAAATTAAAAACTTAAACATGGTTAAGTCTGAAGAATCAAAGTACAGAGTACCAAAGCTGAAGAATAGAGCCGAGAATTGGTCACTCATGTCACACCCCGACCGACGGCGGAATCATCGGGGCGGACGAATGTGAAACGATTGTTCATAGCACATTGAACTAAATAAGTTGAAATATTATTAAATATCATTTTCATAAAACATTACAAGACAATTAAAATTATTACAATACAAATAAGACATAAACAACAACATAAGATTTTCAATTAAACTATGTCCAAATCCTATATGAGCACGAAGAGATGCTCAAGTATCAAACTTGAAACATGTTAAAATAAAGGGTCAACTTTGAAAGTTGGTGAGTTTCCATGGGTTAAAGACACACATATATACATACATATATACATACATACATATATATATATATATAAGTTTTACAAGTAGCAATTTATGTTAATGGTTATGAGTTAAGTAAGTTTATAAAACACATATAGCTACAATCAAACCTCGACTTAATTATAAGTTCATATGATTGGTTAAGTGTACTTGGTTCTCATGATTAACAAGTCATACGTCATCAAGAGCAGGCAACTTTAGCACCAAATAAACTTGTCAGGCCCAAAGATATAAGATATCGCCAGGCTAGCAATAGTTAGTAATTGTAAAAAAAATATGTATCTCATAGAAGACTTACAATAACAAAATAACCATGAAAAATAAAAGTATGAATTGCAAGTGCTTTATAATTTTTAAATGTTTAGAAGTGTATGTTGATACGATTAACATGCTTAACCCCAAAACGGTGTGAAATAATGTAAAAAGGGGCAAGGAAACTCACTAGGTATAATAATGGTAGTAGTGTACATAAAAAAGCTTGGATGATCAAGAATCAAAGGTGATGTCCTAAATGATAAAAAGAAACAATAACTTCAGTTTGGAATTCATTACAAGAAGTTAGGACGCTTAGGAATCCCAATAAGTGAAAGGTAGATTGATAAACGATTATTGTACCAATTTTAGATTCTGTACAGAATGTTTGGTATGTATTTGAATAGGTTTTTAAAATAGCAAAAGGTTTCATAAAATTATAAAAAATTACATTTGACTAGTTCAAAGTCTCCCGAACAACTTTCATTCAGAAACGTTTTTATGAAAAAATCCGTAAATAGGTCAAACAAGCAGCACAAGACAGAAGGTGCTGAAATGCGCACTTATCTTGTTAAGGCTATTGTTGAGTCGTCCGATTGAGTTTGAAAACATATAAACTATCGTTGAAAAGGTAATTCAATGAACTTAATATTTTAGTCTGATTTTACTCAAATTTAGTTTTTTATAATCAAGTTATGGTCGGTTGAAGTCAGATTATATTATGCCAGAATTGTAGTAAGGCACTTATGTGCACTTTTAAAATCGTTAAAGAAACGGGTTAGTGTAAATTTATTATATTGATATATGATATATTAGAATTAATTTGAGTTATATACAAATATTCCAAGACTTCAACATAGCCATCATTTATTGAAATAATCTTGTGAAATAATCGAATGCGGCGGCATGACCGTCCATATGCAAACGAGATTCTTTGTTTACATTAGTATGTTGTTAGCTTGATTTAAGAATGTTAGTGATTATTATAAGGTTAGTGAACATTAGAAGGTTAATGAATAAATGATAATGATTAAAATTAAAATAGATTTAGTGGAAGAAAGAATAAAAGTAAGAACATAAAGTCATGAGAATAAATGGATGTTAGGATGATTGAAATGTATAATATAAAAGCAATAAAAGATTACCTTAGTATTAAGAATTCTTGAAATTTCTTGTAAATTAAAAAATTTTAAATTGATCATAACCAATGGATGAAAGAAATATATGAGAGTAAGATTTTTAAAGTATGAGCAAATGAAAAGTGAGGCCTAAGGCTTGCTTTTATAGTTGAGGTTAGGAGTAGGTTATGAATGGTGTTAATGGTGAGTTATAAATATTTTAAAAGGGGGTATGATTGGAACTTGAAATAATATAAAATTAAATAATTTAAATAAATAAAAGAATAATTACAATCTACACTTTAAATTTATTAAAACTTTAATTTTAATTTAACTTCTTTTTTATTAAATTTTTGTAGACTTTATAAATCTAATAATAACTTGTAATTTGATTATTTATTTTAATTAAATATTAAAATATTTTAAATATTAATAACCTTTTATAGACCTTAAATATTTGTAAAAATAATGATCTTTGTATTTTAATCCTATATTTTAGTTTTTAATTAAAACTCATAAATGACAAACAAACTTCATAAATTTATAAAATTTTAATCTATTAATCTTAAAATTACCATGAATTGATTTAATAAATGGAAGTTGAATAAATAATATTATTATTGTTTTTGAAGGATTAAAATAAATTATATTTCTAACTAATGTATTTGTTTTTCTAAACTTAACCCAAACGGATTTGGGTTTTGGTTTCCATTTTCCAAAATGGGCAGATATTACAACTTAGGCTCAAAGATTATTTAAACTCGATTGATACTGATTTGTGGAAATCCATTGAGAAAGGACCTCACATCCGAGTCACTTCGGATGGTCCTGATAGAGGATTTGTTTACACTAAACATACACAAGAGCCATATCCTGAAGATGGATTACATGGTAATGATTTAAAGAAGGTGAGGAATGATGTTAAAGCATATTCTCTCATGTGCAAAGGGTTACCATTAGAGATGGATTTATTCAAGATGGATCCTAATGACGTAGAAGAAATGGACTTTAATTGGCAAATGCTGATGATTGCTTACAGAACACAAAAACATTCATATGTCAACAGGATCTACAAGCCTAGTGTCAATAAAACAGTTGGCTTTGACACATCAAAGTCAAGGTGTTTCAACTGCAATAGTTATGGCCATTTTTCAAGAGAATGTAAAGCTCAAAGAACTCAAGATGGAAATGGTCAAGGCAGTTCAAATAATCAGAGACATCAACACTAGACTCAAAAGACATTTCAGAAACCATATCAGAGTCTGCCTATGCCAGAATTAAAAGATGAACAAAAGTCAGTTGAAGAACCAAAGAAAGAACTGGTTGTAAGAATAAAAGATGTTTATGGCTGGAGTGTACATGCTGAACAATTTACTTCTGATCTTACTTCAGGTTTAGCATTGATCTCAAAAATGAATGAAGACTGGTCTGAAGACAAGGATCTAAAAATAGATGAATTAGAAAATGGACAGACTATGACTGAAGTGAGAAGTCTGATCCAAAGGAGGAAGAAGTTGCTCTCATGGCAAAGTCTGAACAACCAAAGGTTGTAGAATCTGCTTCTTACACTGAGTCTTCAAGTTCATATCCTGAAATCCTATAGAGGTAATAGAAAAAAATGTGCACAAAAGCATGTTTTAAACAGGTTGAACATTATCGAACTTATTCGTTCAAAATATGTGACAAATTAAAGCAAGAAGAATCAATGCACATAAAATTGAAAGATGGTCATAAAGTTGTTGATGAAAAAATAATGTCATTTCAAGCAAGTTGGAATAAAACTCTAATAGAACTTAAAATAGTTAAGAAACAACTTAAAGAAATGACAATGACACTTGAACAAGAAAAAGTGGCACATGTTGCAACTCAAGTTGATTTGGCAAAAGTGAAAAGCTCAAAGACTATTGTTGAGCAACTGGTAAATGGAAGAAAGGTCAAAGATAAATAAGGATTAGGTTTTAGCATGAGCCTATGACTAAATCAATCTCTAAAACTTTACCAGAAAATTTAAATACTCATGACCATTCACCAGAAATCAAGGCTAAACTAAAATAATTTCAAGAGAAGAAGAAGATTGATCAAGAAAAGGCTGAAAGTGAAATTGAAAAACAAAAATTCAATTATTCGAGGAGAATGACACAGAAAATATTAAAAATGGTAATCCAATTAAAGCAAAATCTTATGAACCTCGACTGAAAAATAAAAAGCCATTTGTTCCAAAAAGTGAATGTGTCATAGAGAAGTGCCAAATTGATTAAAAAATTGAAAAAGCAAATGAAATCAATCTTAAAATGAAAGAAAAATGTCAAGAAGAAAAATCAGACACTTCTGTTCTGATGATTCAAGCTCAAATGAATTAAGTCACATTAAAGATTGTGTAAAAGAATCTTCTCAAGATTCAATTAAGAGACAAAACACTAAGAATTCATCAAGAAATCAAAGAAAAAAGAAAATAAACTTCTAAAAAGTCTGAATCAATCAACAAAACAAGTCAACTTAAACTTGTGAAGTTTGTGTTAGTAGGAACTTTTAACATTAACATAATATCTGAAACAATATCAAAACCAACGAACAAATCTAACTCTAATATGAAAACAGGTTCAGGTCCTAAGTCTTCCGCTGTTCAACATACATTTGTGTTTAAGGAGTTAAAGAATTGTGAGAGTGTTCAAAAGCAAAATCCAAAAAATTCAAAAGACCAAATTTACACAGCAAAACAAAAGCTTAACCAGTCGACTTCTAAATCTAAACAAGGATATAATATGGCCTCTATATCTATGGTTAAGAAAATGTTGTTTCAAAAGACACAAAAATACTATGATATATATGACATGTACAATCATAACCCATCTGAGTGTTATTTTAACAAATATTTTCACATATGTTATATGATGAATCACAACACAGTGATTGTTATTTTAACAAATATTGTGCGTTGTGTTATGAAAGGAATCATAATATAGAAGATTGTTACTTCAGGAAGAACTCACCTAGAAAGGATTTTGATAACCAAGGATATGCTAATCCAAAGTTTCAAACAAATTATTATAATGGATTTGAAAATCTATCAAAAACACCTTCTTGGGTTTGAGATCTTTCAGAAGAATCAATTCTGATTGTGATAATCAATATTACGTTAGATCACAACAATATAATCAAGAACCTTTCATTCCATGCTCTGTGAGAATGAAAAATGAAACATACAATAAAAAAACATTTTATGATGTTTTAAACAATGGTTCAAAATTCTTGATAATGATCTTGAAAACAAATTTAATATCATGAAAACAAAACAAAAAAGAGATAATCAAAACGTTTTCAAAAGAGGAGTTGACAATCATAAATCTCAATAGAAACCTGATATAAACAAACTCCATTTCAAACAGTTTACCATCGATAAATTTGGAAAGCCCAAGACCATTTCAGCTTGGGTTACTAACTCATCTTAAATATCTTTGAATGCAGTACACCCACGGAGACTAGTAAACACATGGTATGTTGATAGTGGGTGTAGCTGGCACATGACTAGAAATCAAGCCTTGCTTCAAGATTTTAAGCTAAAAGATGGTACTCAGTGGCATCTGGTGGAGATTCTGGAGGAAAGATAACCGGTGAAGGAAAGGTATCTAACGGAATAATTAGTTTTAACAAAGTCAACTTCTGTGAACAATTGAATTTCAATCTTTTGAGTGTTTCACAAATATATGACAAATTGTACTCTACTTTATTTGATGATTCTTTTTGTTATATCTTAAAGCCAGGGTTTCATATCAGTAAAGAGTGGGTTATTGTCAAAGTTGTTCGTGACACAGATGTTTACAAACTAGACATGTCTCAAGTTGATCCGTCTACAGAAACAACCTGTCTTATTGCTCGTGCATCTAATAATGAAAGCTAGATTTGGCATAGACGTCTCGTTCATTCAAACTACAAGAACATGAACAAGCTTGCAACAGGAAACCATGTTATTGGAATTCCTTCGAAGAAATTCGCAACATCTGACCTCTGCAAAGCATGTTTGAAGGGAAGACAACATAGAGCGTCTTATAAGACCAACCAAATAAACTCAAACTCAAAACCATTACAAATGTTACACATGGATCTATTTGGTCCTGTAAACATACAGAGTATCGGGAAGAAATCATATTATTTAGTAATTATTGATGATTATACACGATTTTCTTGGATTTTCTTTCTTCATGCAAAATCTGCGAAAACTGGTCTTTTAAAAGAGTTTATCATAAAAGTGGAAAATCAGTTTAGATCAAAAGTTAAAATAATTAGAAGTGATAATGGAACCGAATTAAAAATGCTAATATTGATAGTTTTTTGTGCAGCCAATGGAATAGCTCATAAGTTTAGTACTCCACAACAAAACGGAGTTGCAGAAAGGAAGAATAGAATTTTGATTGAAGCTGCTCGAGTAATGTTAGCTAATGCATTGGTTCTTATCATATTCTGGGATGAAGCAATATTAACTGCCTGCTTTATTCAAAATCGTACTCTGTTGGTTAAGGACAAACAGAAAACTCCTTATGAGTTAATGTTTGGTAGGAAATCCAATATTGATTTTCTTAAATATTTTGGATCTCCAGTATTGATTATAAATTCAAATGACCATCTTGGCAAATTTGATTCAATGTCTGATGATGGATTCTTTCTTGGATATTTGTCTGCTTCGAAAGCATCAAGTGTATAACTTTAAGATGAATGTTATCATTAAAACGTTCAATGTTAAATTCCTTGAAAACTCTATTCCATCAGTTGCAAATGGTCCAAAGTGGTTATTTGATTTAGATTCATTAACAAACTCTTTTAATTTTAATCTGTTTGATTCTTCATATGACAACAGGAAACAAGCAGGAGATCTTGGAACCTTTAGTGAAGATTCTGACTCAAATGATATGGATGATTCAAGCCCAGATTATCCATTTTTCTCTTTTGTAAGAGACCCTCTATTCTCTACAGAGAAACTTGAGAAACAAATCTTGAGCATCAACAAGTTCCTGAAGATTCTAATGTTTCTCAACCTATTGCTAATGATGGTCCAGAAATTCACCATCTTGAGTCTGGAACTTCATATTGATGTGAATGACAAGTTTGATTACTTTGTCAATCTCCAACTCAAGTTCGAAATTTTTTTCCACATTCTTCAACTTTATTGCACCAACTCTCCGATCTGAACCAATCTAATCTGGATGTGAATGTTCAACAAGAAGAGATTCCAACTACTCATATTCACAAGAGACATCCCATCTCTTAGATTATTGGTCCTTTGAATGATAGAACAACGCGATGTCACTCTGAACGAGCAAATATTTGCTTGTACTCATGTTTTCTTTCACAAATGGTCCCTAAAAACATTACTGAAGCTTTGAAGGACAACAGTTGGATTGAAGCAATACAAGAGAATTATTACAATTCAGAAAACAAGAAGTGTGGAATCTGGTGGACTTACCAGAAGGAGAGAATACCATTGGCACAAAATGGTTATTTAGAAACAAATCAGATGACAGAGGAATAATCATTCGAAATAAAGCTCGATTAGTAGCTCAAGGATACACTCAGGAGGAAGGAATAGATTATGATATAGTGTTTGCTCCAGTTGCAAGACTAGAAGCAATTCGGGTGTTCCTGGAATATGCTTCTTATATGAAGTTCAAAGTGTATCAAATGGATTTTAAGGGTGCATTTTTGTATGGACCAATCATCGATGATGTGTATGTTAAGCAATATCAAGGTTTTGAAGATGCTGAATTTCCTTATCGTGTGTACAAGGTCAGCAAAGCTCTATATGGTCCACATCAAGCCCCAAGAATCTGGTATGAAACATTATCCCAGCACTTGATCCAACATGAATATACACGAGGGCAGACTGATCCTACTTTATTCATCAAGAGGGACGCATATGATATTCTCTGTGTACAAGTGTATGGGGATGATATCATCTTTGGATCAACAAGTGAAAAACTTTGTTCAGAATTTGAAGAAATCATGAAATCTTGTTTCTAGATGAGTTTTGTGGGAGAAATCAATTTCATTATTAGATTGCAAGTTACACAGTCTGCAGATGGCATATTTATCAATGAAGTGAAGTTTGTTGATAAACTATTAAAGAAATTTAAGCTACAAGATTGTCAATCCATCAGAACTCCAACTTATATAAACACCAAGATTGATCCTGATCCAAAATAAAAATCAATAGACCAGACATTATATAGATCTATGATTGGATCTTTGATGTATTTAACTACATCTAGACCTAACATAATGTATGTTGTTTGTGTCTATGCCAGGTATCAATCAGACCCGAAGGAATCTCACCTTATTACTGTCAAATGCATATTCAGATATCTCAAAAGATAACCAGCTCTAGGGTTATGATATCCTTATAAAGGAAACTTCAAGTTACATGGATATACTGATAGTGATTATAGGGGATGTTGTCAAGATAGAAAATCTACCATGGGTGGTTGTTAGTTTTCAGGTCCTCGATTAGTCTTATGGCAATGTAAGAAATAGACAAACATCTCAGTCTAAACTGCAGAAGCTAAGTATATTGCTGCATCAACAGGATGTTCTTAAATCCTCTGGTTACAAAATCAACTACTGGATTACAGTTTCAATTTTCTTAAAACTCCTATTTACATTGATAACCCTACTACTATGTTTATTACAACTAATCCTGTCAAACATTCTAAAACAAAACATTTTGAGATTCGATATCATTTTCTCAGAGACAACTCTGAAAAAGGATTAATAACTTTGCTTCAGATATCAACAAAAAAACAATTGGCTGACCTATTTACCAAATCTTTCTTACCAGGAAGGTTTGAGTATCTAGCTGAGTTAATTGGTCTTATTACTCATGTTGAAAATTGATTCATCTTTTTCATAATGATAATAACCCTCCCTCAATTTCATAAACAAATCAAAAGCTAAACCATCAAAGTTAACTACCTGATTTTATATATATTGTGTGTGTGTGTGTTAAATGAAAAAGAAAATACAACATCAAAATTTGCAAAAACAAAAGAGAAAATTATAAAATGAAAATACAAAAATATAGTTTAGTTGCTATAAATTGTTAGGAATGAATCCATCTTTACAATATGAGACAAATGATAGTACATTAGTTTTAATCAATTGCATTCTTCACTCGCTAATAAAGTCTGACGTGATCAACTATGATCTGCAGGCAAGATCATGTAATTATACTGAAAAAGTAGATTATTGTGATTCAACTAAATGATCTATGCATTTGTGAGTGTCCATCTTAGTTCTAATGAGTTGTATTGACTTTTCTGATTGATTGCTTGTAAAGTCATAATCTCACACCTTGAAATAATATGCGTAACCATGAGATCTATTTACCACATCTATTCACTTCTCTGTTATGAGTCATCATAGACCTGAAGTGACGAGGTAATCTCTGTTGTAAATCATTACAGAGTTGGATATTCTCACCTGATGTAAAAGATGCCAATGTGCATAATCCTTTCTAAAGTCCAAAATGGATGCCCTATGATTCTTATGAAACATCTCTATCTATTTTTTATGAAATAGATTCGGGGATTACCTAATGGCTTGTCCATGGTGGTTTTCGTGGAGATTATCAACTGGTTTAACCATGATGATTCTCTCATTGACCGAAACATGAGATCTGGTTATACATATATGTTAGGTTTTTAAGTTAAGTAAAAGTGCTTGCTTGCATATCTTGACGAGGGTTGAACTCTCTAAGTCTAAGTGTGGATTACATAATGTCATATCTAATCAAATCTTAAATAAATCCAATAATTAAAAAAGTGTACTGTTTCTTTTGCCAAATCAGTCATTGTCTGTCCTTAGACCTTATGTCTCCTTTGTTGTGGTAACATTGACCTGGACCACACTTGATGAGGATTTAATCATTTTCTATGACTATTCATAATTTTTTGTTTAAATATGCTGATTATTGACTAATATGATCTCATTGTAGTCATATGATTAAATGTGTAGAATTTTATTATGTTTTATTTTGATTTTTGCATGATTTTTTTTGTGTAGGCATGTTAATAATGAATGGCTTTACTTCAACTTTTATAAACTTCTAAGTTTCAAAACTTAAAAGTTTAGGGGGAGTAAAGATGAAAAAAGATTATTAAAATAAATGTTTGGATGAAAAAGGATGATGCAAAAATATTTAAAACAAGTTTGTGTTTGAGATGTTTAAAAATGAACTTAAAAAGATTTAAAAAATGTAGAAAAGCTTCTTGCAAATAATTGAGAATGTTTATAATTTTATGAAATTTTTTAGACTAAATGACGGGAAATGAATTAAAAATAAAATAGTCAAAAAGTCAAAGTTTTGGTCAAATAGTCAAAGTCATAGTCATTTTTCAAAGTTTGACCAAAGTTTGAAACTTTTGATGAAAAACCAGTGAACTTAATCAAAAAATTGTGATTTGAATGAAGTTTGTGAAATTTGTATAAGTGTTGGACGTATGGATATCTCATGCGCCTAAACAGTATTCAAAAGTCTAGGTTTAGACGCATGATGAATTTTCAATGTTATGATAAGTGTCGGATGTTTTGAGTTATCCTCATGCACCTAAACAGTGGTCATAAGTTTGAAATTCTTGGTTAAGTGTTGGGCGTTTTGCACAAGCTCATGCGCCTAAATAGTACCATACATCTCATATTGAAAATAAAAAAAAAGTGTTAGGCATTTCATAATAGGTCATGCGCCAGAACAGTGCTCATGCGCCTGAACAGTGCTCATGCGCCTGAACAGTGCTCATGCGCCTGAACAGTGCTCATGCGCCTGAACAGTGCTCATGCGTCTAAACAGTGCTCATGTGCCTAAACTGTGCTCATACGCCTGTATAGTGCAAATGCTCCAAGATACTTAGAACAAAATCTGACCAAGTTTAACTCATGCGTCTAAGATTTATATGACTGAACAGGGGTAATACGCCTGAACAGTACCAATGCGCCTACACTTTATGCATCCAAACAGTGGTCATGCACCTAAACAGTTGTAATGCGTCTAAGGGTTTTTAAACTTATATAAATCAAACACTTGCACAGAATTTCATTTCATTCGAAAATTTCACACTCATTCACTCTGTTCTTATTCTCAAAAGCTCCAACTCATTCAAATACTCCTAGATTACTTATTTGTTCTAAGATTGATCGATCTTATAAGGTAACATCAGTGAATGCGATCAACAAATTATTATTATATCATTAAATCAGTGAACATTATCATCAAAATCAATCGGGCTTTGAACCCTATTTGGGTGTTCGAACCCTAAAAAACTTGTATAAATCTGAAATTGTTGATTCATTGTGATTGTTTGTTAACTTTGAAACCTGAAATTGTTAATAACAATATATTGCGAACAGATTAACATCATCAAAATCAAAATTTCATTACAAAATTTTCTGATGATTCGATGATCTTCAGAGTTAAAAATAATAATAAAATAATATACTTGAAATGAATCGACATATTGCTTTTTCAAATAAAACTCAACTGTTATTCATCAAAATTCAACATTTATATTCAAATCAACTAGAAACAAATCTCCTAATTGATAATATATCTTAAAATTTGATTAAATCATCAAATAATAATTTCAAATCATTAAATTTTATTAAAATTTATCAAATTTTAAAATATAAAATTTCATTAAGAAAACATAAAAGTTAGTGAAGGATTTATTCATTTCTACACATTCAATAAAAACTTAAATGAGTTTAAAACCTTCAAACTAATTCATGTTTCTTTCTGATTGACAGATGAATTTTTTAAAGTTTGAACCAAAGCACAATGTTGCTACTTTTTCTTAATGAAGATGTTAGAGAAGCTGATGGATATGTAGAGATGATCAGATTTCTTCTAAGAACCAAATATGTTTATGCTATGTGTGCTAGACCAACTATATATGAGAGACTGATTAAGAAGTTATGGAGAACTGCAGAAGTTGAATTGGACGAAAATAGAAGGAAAGTTGTAATGTACCTTTGGAGTTCAAGGTGATAGACTTGATTTAGAGCATATGTTTGAGGTGGTATACAAGAGGCTAGCAGTGATCACATGTGCTGAAAATGTATCTTTATCTGAGTACATGAGGAATGTAGCTGATGACAATGTTGACATTAATCAACAATATTTTCATTTGGCTGAGGATGAGCCTATCAATCCTAATGATCTGATTGAAGATGTATAGGAAGATATTGCTAAATCTGAAGAAGATAATGATGATGAAGTGGATGATGATGATGATGATGATGATGATGATGATGAAAGTCCTACTAATAATGATGATGACAATGATGATAAGAATAATGATGATGATCAAGGAGGTGATCAAGGAGGTGAAATTGAAAGAAATGTTGAAGAAACTATTCAAGAGATGGATAGTGAGCAAACTATTTCTGATCAAAGGAATAAAGAAGATAGAAATGCAAATGATGATATTAATGTTAAAGTAAATGATCAAAGAAATAATGAACATGTTGAACATGAGAATGTAAAGACTGTTGACTTCAATCAAGCATTTGATTTTGATGCAATATGGTCTGAGCCTATAACAGAGAATGTTATTTCTGCTGTGCAATCTCCAAGCCAAGAAGTTGTGATTGTAAAAGAGACAGAACAAGAAATGAAAAAAACAACAAATGTTTGTACTCAAACTGAGATAGATGATGATTCTAATGAAGTTGATAAGTTGAAATCACTGATTGCTAATTAAAATGAGGAAATTGAAAGATTGAAAAAAGAAAATGTTATAATGAAAGCTAATGATGAAAAGAAGAATGTTATGATGTCAGATCTTGAAGAAAATGTCAGGACAGTTTACGTACGGAGTACTAGCAGATTCTATGTGAGACCAGATCAAATAATGCGGAATCCTATTTGATTGGTGATCTAATCAGTGAGAACGACAACCTGATCGATCTAACGATGGAACAAACGTTAAGAATTAATTAGAAATCAATCAGGAACAAACTATGAAGTTAGATATGCTGCTTAGAATGCTCTGGACGGCTAGGGTTAGTAAAATATTTGAAGTCTCATTTTTCCATGAATTATGTGGTATTTATAGGTTATCTGTTTTCATTCATACGACTGAACCATTAGCATAGTTCAGTCGTCCAGCTGACTCATGCGGTTGATTCATACGCACGACTGAGGGTTCAATCGTGTGACTGAATCAATCTTATGTCTTAGTCGTATGACTGATCCAGGCTCCTAGTTTAGTCGTGCGACTGGTCCATAAGTATGATTCATTCATGCGTGTGGCCCATAAGTATGGTCCATTAGCATGAATAATCACCTGACTAAGTTGAACACATTTCTCAATCATTATTGACTTAGAATCATGTTCAACAACCTCAAACCTATATATAATGTTCATATATATGAATTATACCAAATACAATAATAATATGAAATTTCAAAGGCAAATAAACATAAAAAACATATCATATTTCATTAAGTAGTTACATTACACATGCGTAAGAAATAAAAGACTATTACATTAAGAAACATAATCTAGAAACATGATGTATCAACAAACTCCCCCTTAGACCTATTTTATCCTATTTTTTAATATTCTTCACATGTTCTTGGAATCTCTTGTACTTCTCTTCTCTGGTGACTCCTGCGTGTATCTCGAATGCAAAGCAAAGTTATATAACATGTTGGAACTGTAGAGCTTGTACAATATCTTGCGTGTCATAGAACAGTGGCCACTTGTATAGAGTGTAGACATCTTCAGCAGACAAGTTGGTGGGTCAAATACCCTGATTTTCCTTCTCTGTTCAGAACTATGACCGCTTCCCCTATCCTCCAGTCATAATACCACCATTTGAAGTGTGAGTGAAGTCTTGAGGCATCTTCTGTAAAGGAATCTTAGACATCGTGCATGGAGGACTCCACTTCAACACCACCTTAGGTCTTCCAGATATAGGATCAACTTCAGTCTTATGAATGAACCGCTTAGGTTGTTGAGGCCTGAAGTTGACCCATCTGGTGTGGTATTCTTTCTTCAATGACTTCTCAAACCTGCCCGACATCTTCCTCGAGTTGGCATATAAAAGGTCTAAAGATGCTAATCTGTTCAGCTTAAAACTAGGAAGAATCTTTAGATCATGTGGATATCTGAAGTACTCAATCCTCTTCTCTTTTTTCATAGCATAGACATCCAAGTCTTCAAAATAGGCCCAATTGATGATCTTGCCTGACACTTTCTGATGTTTCTGTCAGGACTGTGTACGTATGGAATACTAACAGATTCTACATTTATACCGAATCAAATAGTGTGGAATCCTATTTGATTGGCGATCCAATCAGCGAGAACAATTACCTGATTGATTTAAGATTGAAACTAAACGTTATGAACGAGTAGAGATCGATTAGGATTGATCTATGAAGTTGGATAGGTTTCCTTGGACGTTCTAGATGGCTAGGGTTTGTGTGTTTCTCAAGTCTCAAAGTGTTCTAAAAGTGTTCTATTTCTCCACGAATTAGGTGGTATTTATAGGTTATGGGTTTCCAATCGTACCACAGAGCCATTAGCATGGTTCAGTCATGCGACTGAATCATGTGATTGATCCATACGCACGACTGAAGGTTCAGTCGTGCGATGAGTCAATCTTATGTCTCAATCGTGCGACTGATCCTGTCTCCTGGTTCAGTTGTGTGACTGGTCCATTAGCATGATGTATTCATGCGTATGGTCCATAAGAATGGTCCATTCATATAAAGACTCATATGACTAAGTTTGAACACATTTCTCAATCATTATTGACTAAGAACTATGCACAGCAACCTCAAACCTATATAGCAAGTTCATTATACTTTAACACACAATGTTACTATAAAATATTAAACCTTATAAACATCAATCACATATTATATTTCATTTAACCCATTCATTACATATGTGTAAGACATGATAGACTTTTATATTAAGCACATAACTAGGGAGATATGTATCAACAAACTCCCCCTTGGACCTAGTTTACTCTATTGTCTGACATTCTTCATAAGCTCTTCAAATTTTCTTGTACTTCTCCTCTCTTGTGACTCCTGCATGTATTTCAAACGCAAAACAGAGTCATATCACATTTTGGAATTGGAGGGATTGTACAATATCTTGCGTGTCATAGAACATTGGCCACTTGTATAGCATGTAGACATCTTCAGCTGACAAGTTGGTAAGCCACATTAGGTCAAATTCCCTGATAGTTTCCATTTTTCGCTCTTTGTTCAGAACTATGTCCGCTTCTCCTATCCTCGAGTCATAAAACCACCATTTGAAATGTTGAGTGAAGTCCTGAGGCATTTCCCGTAAGGGAATCTTAGACATCGTGCACGGGGGACTCCACTTTAGCACAATTTTTGGCTTCCCAGATATAGGATCCACTTCAGACCTACGGATGTACCTCTTTGGTTGTTGAGGTCTGAAGTTTACCCAACTGGTGTGGTATTCTTTCTTCAAAGGAGCTTCAAACCAACTTGACATCTTCCTTGGATTAGCATATAGCAGATCTAAGCACGCCAGTCGGTTGAGCTCAAAACCAGGAAGAGTCTTCAAATCATGTGGATATTTGAAGCACTCAATCCCCTTCTCTCTCTCTTTATAGCATATACGTTTAAGTCCTCAAAATAGGCCCACACAATGATTTTGTCCAACACCTTCTAATGTTTCTTGACTTTGTAGAGTTTGGTGTAGGCATTTTGCTTTGGAGTCGTGCGTTGGGCTCTAATTTTAGCAAAACACGCTGCCCATTTAGCCTTCTTGATATCCATATTTGCATCCGAGGCTTGAGCTTGGTTTTCATCTTTTTCCTTTTCCTTCTCTATTTCATCCAGCTTCAATAATGTAGCACTGCCAAAAGTATCACCCAAGTTGGGTATCACATTTCCTTCGTGGTCAGTGTACTCTGGATAGTGTTCAGAGGTGACATCCTCTATCTCTATTTCATCAACATCTTTCAGCTCATCATCACTTATAACATCTACCTCTGGAGCATCTTTGACAAGCTCGTCAGGATTCAGTCTGAACATCTCAGCAAGTTAACCCTTCAGTCAGATCATGTATAATTTCTTCTTCTTCGGGAGTATAGGTCACTGACCTTTTGACGATCCCTTGCAAATCAAGAATCATAGTGAGTTGAGACTTGATTTGCTGAAGGGGAGCAACATCATATTCATCCTGCTATGGAGTTTTATCTGCTTGATTAGACATTAATCACATCACACATAAGTCATTTTATAAAACTTAAGACATAAATAGACATAAGTGATCAATAATTACATTAATGTAATACATAATTCAAGTACAAAAGTTTTAAATACATAAACATCTACTGATTACTTTTGTCTTGCTCCCTTGATCCTTCTGCAGGAGGAGCGGAGGATGAGGCTCCTTTGTCTTGACTTCGTTTGGTCTGCCTCTCTTGACCTCAAGGAGAGGCTGATGCAATAGCATCACCTTCCTGGTTATCCTCGTCTTGGTCTTTTCGGCTCGGTCCTCCCTCCTCGATATCTTCTTCACTTTCATCATTATCCTCCTCCTCCTCATCATCATCATCATCTCCATCATCACCATCACCATCCTTTATCTTTAAAGGCTCACTCTTTGACCCTTTCAGCTTTAGCATAATCTTCTTATTATTCTTGTCCAGCTCCTCAATCCTCTTTGCCGACGCCAGCAGTAGCTCATTTTGATTTGTAAGTGCTTGGTGGGCTCGGCTTAGAGCTTTCTCATATAGGTCACTCTTTTCACTGAGCTCCCTGATCTCTTGAGCTTGAGCTGCATTCACCACCATCAGCTGGTTGAGCTGTGCACCTCTTTGCTCATTAGTGGCCAGTAGCTTTAGAACAATGTTCTTAAGGTTGGCAAGCTATTCCTCTAACCCAATGTGGGGTAGGGAGGGTCCAGCAGTGAATGTAGTATGAGTGGACAGACCGGCTTAGTGACTGGTGGTGGTAGTAGTGGATGTGGTGAATATGGGAAGTGGAATGTGTGTTGAATGTGGTGGAGTGGCTGCGGTAGTGGTGGTGGGATGGGAGATAGTAGTAGTGGGAGGAGTTATGGTGGTAGTGGTGGTAGGATGTGTAGTAGTGCGTGGAGTGGTAGTGGTAGTAGTAGCTATGGGGGTGGAGATAGGAGGTGCGGTTGTGGTGGTAGCTGTGGTAGTGGTGTGGGAGTTGTGATTACGGTGATCCTTTACCTCTTGCTCTTTTTCCAGTGGGGTTTGGCATTCTTTTCTTTCTTGAGCCCTTGGAGACAGAGGCTCCCCCTGAGCCGAGTGGCTGGTCTGGGGTGTAAGTAGGATTAGTTTAATCTATAGCACCACCCTTTGACTCCGCCAACCGCCTCTTTACCTCTCTCTGTGGCCATAACTCTGCTGCCAACAGTCCTCACAATAGGCTCCTCATCTCACTCATCATCCTCATCTACCTGAGAATCGGGGTGGCTTGGAGCCTGCTCGGATCCACCAGGAGCCTCCCTGCCTTGACCATCACCATGGTCATCATCATCGTTTGAATCATTAGTGTGTGGCTCTATCGGCTCAACATCTGAGTCACTCTCATCATGATGCCACTTCTTGTGAGAAGGCACCATATAATCAACACTAGCCAAGTGCATGAACAATCTCCTAAGAGGGGGTTTCACCTGTTTCCCCCTATACACCTTCATCCTACCTAGGGTGGTGTCATCCATCACCTCTAATATCACTGCATTGTCCTTCTCCTTACGCAGTGACGGAAGCTTCTCATCAATAATAAGCTATAATAACCGAGGGTACATGCAAAAGCCCTCCTTACCCTTGGCCTCAAGGTTCTCGACCATGTAAGAGAAGATCATGTTATAGAAACTGAAAGGATGGTTCAACACCAGTGCCACGTATGCATTCTGGATTTGTCAGATAAGTCATCAAATCCTCCCCTCCTTGATGCTATGCACTTCAGTATGACATGGGCCAGGTACTTGAACTGGGGACACATGTTGCTTTTGTTAAGCACCTCTGCGTTGATGTCCACAGTGTACTTCATCCGTAGAAAGCAACCCTTTACGTTCAGAGGATGCAACTTGGTCGGGTGTGCATCATCATCACCCAGATCCAGTACCCGTCTAAGATCAGCTGCAGTAACCTTGATCTGTTGACCAAAAATAGAGCTCCGTATACAGTAAGGCTCAACAGATTTGTCAACTGAAGCACCTTCCCAAAAGGCCTGCTGTAGAGACCTGTAGGGTGTGCAAGGAGCAGAGATAGCCTTGTAGATCCTCAACCTACGTAGAAAGGCTACAATCCCAGCAAACTCAGCGGCTTTCCTGGAGGTAGCGTCAAGATGAGCATAGATGTTGTGCTTGGTTTTGATCGTCCACCTATCAACCATGTTTCTGTAACACAAGACACACATACGTTAGATTTTAGCATAACACAGTTGAAATTAAACTATTTTGAGATTAGTCTGGTTCAATCATGCGATTGAACCATACGACTAAGTTCAGTCGTGTGATTGAGCTTGCGTCTGATTTCAGTCGTGCGATTGAGCTTGCGTCTGATTTCAGTTGTGCGATTGAGCTTGCGTCCGATTTCAGTTATGCGATTGAGCTTAGTCTTTTGTTAGGCCATGCGGTTGAGTCAATCGTGCGACTGAACACATACGCCTGGTTCATTCGTTCGATTGAGTCATACGCCCAGCTCAATCGTGCGATTGAAGTTCATTCGAAGTGTCTATTCGCATAACTCTCTGTTCGACACTCTAACCTTGAAACTAGGTCAAAACTTGATGTTAAAAGTTGGGTTTAGACTCATTAGATTCGCAGGGACCCTAACTATCACTTTATGTCCTTCATTTTAACGATTATACCCATTTGAGTGGTCTATTTGAAGGGTTTTACCGATTTCTTGATTTTAACCAATTTGATTAGTTAGGGTATGATTTCACCAAGCATTTTGTTCGATTTCAATCACTAAGTACCTGTAGACGAACAATGGATCAGTTAGTAACACAACCAAGATGCTAAATCAATCAAACAAAATTTGGGCAGAAGTCTCGGTACTTTCGGGCGACTAAGGGCGATTAAGGGGTGATGAGAACATTGCGACCGACTCGCTGCTATTTATACTAGGTTAATATTCAGTTGTGCGACTGGGGTTCAGTCGGGGACTGGACTCATACGTATGGGTCAATCATGCGATTGGCTCATATTTATGATCCAATCGTGCGACTGGTCCATACTTATGGTCTAGTCATGCGATTGGCCCATACTTATGGTCCAATCGTGCGATTGGTCCATACTTATGAGTGTGACCTCTTTCACATTCAAACATACACGTTTAACTATTGATAAGACGTTATGACCGATGATCATCTTAGACATGACCTTTTTAATTGAAAAACTGTTTGATCACCTCAGACGTGATCCTTTTAATTCAGAAACCTGATTGGTCACCTCAGACGTGATCATTTTAGTGGGTGATTCACAGATTGAATCCAGCTCTATAGTCCAACTTTTACCTAACAAATAACTAAAAGTTAAATAAAACAACTTGAAATTTAAAAACAAAACAAAATATATTTTTGTATTTTTGATTGGAGATGGATTTAAACCTATTAAAGTACTTCTAACCGATTTTACTTCCTGGACAGCACAACTTCAAGTCTATTTTATCATTTCCGGTATGATTCGTTATGGAATCATACAGGTATATCCGGATCATGTGGGACATTTTAATAAACCATTTTGATGCTAGATTCTTGTTTTGACTGAGAGTCAATAGTAATTTTAGGAAATCATACTAAAGCTATAAGATGCACACAATGATTTTGACTTTCAAGAACTGCAGCTCATGATGATTGTCAGTATACTTGTCCTCTTAAATCTGTACACAGATTTTTGACACCTATTGGTGATGAGTTACGGTTTAATTATTTCAACGAGCATTTGTGGATCCCACACTTATATGGTAATGAACATTCCTCAGGAGATTTTTAAGCGGTCTACAAGTATTTGACAAGAAGAAACTATTCTATGAGTTATCAAAGAGATGCCAAGCCTTAGGCTAGTGCCATCGCACAACAGAGAGCCACAAACAACAATGAATTCTAGATATTTAGGTTATTCTTATCCTCAGGTCAGTGCCACCGCACAGTAAAAAGGCACACAACCTATCTTCTTGTTAGAGCATTTACTTTCTTTTTGCACATAACACACCAACAACATAAGTTATTAGCTTGATTGCATTTAGCATTTTTCATGTGCTTTACACATTTTTATGGTTGTTTGCTCACATTTGTGGCGTTTATTTTGCTCTTCATCCTTATTACAATTGCGTTGATTGTGTCAACCAAGGATAAGATGGGAACCCACAGCAAGTCCCAAACAATCTGTTCCCTGTATACTATCATTTTCCATAAACATTAAATCAGAATCACAGATTTGATTTAAATTCTTTAGCTAAGCTGTCCTCCTCCTCGTTTTTTAAGTAATTAAATACTACACGAATTTAATACTAATTTAACCAATTCTCCCCCTAAAATTCTAAAACCAAAAATATTTTTGTGTTTTTGGATTTTTAATAGGCAGAAAAATAAGAAAAATAAAATAAAAAATAACTACACAAGTCGGACTACGAACTCTCATCTTCTGGAATCACTTCACTTTCTTTTTCACGCTATTGACCTCTAACAGATATAAAAACCTAGTTTTATCAGATGCTTTAGTGTAGAGGTCGGCGCATTGAAAATCCGTATTTATGTTAACCACATCGATTAGGTGCTTTTCAAAACAGTCACGTATAAAGTGATACTTAATACCGATGTGTTTAATTTTAAAATGTTGGACCGGATTTTTTATTACGGCTATAGCTGCATAATTATCAACAAAAATAGGAGTGTTAGAAAATTGCAAACTGTAGTCGCACATTTGCTGTTGAATCCAGATGATTTATGAACAACAACTTGCAGCAACAACGTATTCAGCTTCACATGTTGACAGAGCAACGTAGGTCTACTTCTTACACTACCAGGTTACTATCCGTCTACCAAAGAACTGACATCCTGCTAATGTTGACTTGTAAATCATTTTGCAACCGCCATAATCCGAGTCACTATATGTTGTAAGCTCAAATTCATCGTCATGAGGATACCACAATCCGAGTGTTGGAGTACCCTTCAGATAACGAAAAATCCTTTTGACTCCTATGAGATGGTTGACTTTTGGTTTTGCCTGATATCTGGAATAGAGACATGTCGCGTACATGATATCAGGTTGTGAGGCTGTGAGGTACATGAGAGATCCGATCATTCCTCTGTACATGGTGGCATCAACCAGATCACCATTTTCATCGGGTGCCACATCATGGTTTGTAGCAAGTGGAGTTCCAGCTACAGAAGCATTCTCCATATTGAACCGATTGAGGATATCACCTACATACTTGAGCATGTTTGATGTAGAAATATTCCCTTTGGTGTTTGATCCACCTGTAACCCGAGAGAGAATTTCATCTCTTCCATGGCACTCATCTCAAATTCTGGTTTCATCACAGATTCAAACTCTTTACATAACTCTTCGTTTTTTGAACCAAAGATTATGTCATCAACATAAATCTGTACCAGCAGTAAGTTGCCTTCTTTTTCTTTGATGAATAGTTTATAGTCAATAACTCCTCTGTGAAAGCCGTGTTTCACCAGATGAGTTGAGAGTTTCTCATACCATGCTCTAGGGGCTTAATGGAGCTTGTAGAGAGCCTTATCAAGCTTGTAAACTCTATCCCGATGATAAGGATACTCAAATCCTTTGGGTTGACTGACATAAACTATCTCATGGATTTCACCATGAAGGAACACACTCTTGACATCTAATTGATAGACTTTGATCTTCATATAGGATGCATAAGCTAGAAATATACATATTGCTTCCATCCTTGCCACTGGTGCAAATACTTCATTGTAATCTATGCCTTCGACTTTTTGAAATCCTTGAACTACAAATCGCGCCTTATTCCTGATTATTACCCCTTGGTTATCTTTCTTGCATTTCAGTACTCGTTTAGTGCCAATCACCTTAGCACCTTTTGGTTTGTCCACAAGGGTCCACACTCCTAATTTCTTGAACTGTAGGAGTTCTTCTTGCAATGCACTGACCCATGCCTCATCGTTTAACTCTTCACTGACGTATTTTGGCTCAAATTGGGACACAAAACATCGATATGCTCCATCGTGAAGGTATTCCTTTTCCATTATCGAGGCATAATCAGCTGTGTATAGCTGATTTCTGGTCTATACTCCCGATCTAACATCCCCAATGACATTGTCCAAAGGATGATAAACATTTAGCCAAGATCCGGGAGTGGTGGGAACAACTATTTCCTGGTCCAGATTTTGAATTCCAGGTTCAGTATCTGTAGCTGTTGGAGTGTGAGGTTCCAAAATGTCAGAGGCATCAGGATTTGATGCTTGTGTACTTTCATTGGTAAGAACCTGTTCCTCCTAGTCCACCTGATCAGTCTCCACTTCTTCATCATCAGAGGAGCAATCGCTTACATCAAGTGCTCCCCTTAAAGGATTAGCAGATTCAACTTGTAGAGTTGATGTTGTCGAGTCTAGTGGCGGTGTGTGTGGGACAATGGACATAATTCTGGTTGTTAACTCATTATTAGGAAGGGAGATAGGTCCCTTTCCCGTAAGGGGGGTGGTGTATCGCTGAACATCAATGTTGCACCACACTTCTACATGACCCATTGAGTTTTTATAAACTCTCTTGTCCGGTATATTGTAGCCGAGAAAGATCCCTTCTTCAGCCTTCTCACTAAACTTCCCAGACTGAGTTTTCTTCAGCAGTGTACATGGTGCACAAATGGTTCGAGATACTCCAGGTCAGGTTTATGTCGCTGGAGCAACTCATAACATGTTTTACGATGACGTTTGACCACCAAGACCCGATTGAAGGTGTAACATGCATTGGCCACTACCTCGTTCCAAAATTGGATAGGCAGTTTCGAGTCGGCTAGCATCATTCTTGCTGTCTCTATCAAGCTCTGATTCTTTCGCTCTACAATCCATTCATCTGTGGGGTGTAGGCAGACGTAAATTGATGTACAATCCATTTTTCTTTATAAAACGCCTCCATCCACCGGTTCTTGAACTCTGTGCCGTTGTCTTATCGAATTTGTCTAACTTTCAGCTTGTAGAGTGATTCCAAAGTAGTTACCAGTTGTTTGAATGATTCAAATGTCTCTGATTTGGATTTCAAAAACATCACCCAAGTAAATCTTGAGTAATCATCTGTAACTACATAGCAGTACAAATCACTAGCAATACTTTTAGTGCTAACGGGACCAAACAGATCCATGCGTAGAAGCTCAAGAGGCAGGTCAATGGAATTAACTTTCTTTGCCTTGTGAGACTTCTTGGTCTGTTTGCCTTTCTTACATGCTACGCAAAAATCTAGAAGCCGGAAGTTCTTGACATTCACTCCATTCACTAGATCATTCTGTATCAATTGATTCATCTTTCCTTGATTTATGTGTCCCATTCTCCTATGCCAGGAGATTGAGTCCCTCTCTGTTTCCTTTGACAAGAGGTATTAAACTTTATGATCAGTTGTGGAGGCTTTTGATAGATCCAAGACATACAAATCGTTATATCTTGAAGCTGACATTAAGACTTTGTCCTCCGGGATAATGTAATTTGTTTTTAGCACAAAGCACTTCTTGTTGTCAAACACAACTTTGAAGCCCGCGTCACAGATCTGGGACACTGAAAGCAAGTTTTTCTATAGTTTTTGAACGTAGTTGACCTTATCAAACTTGACTTTCTGGTTTCCCATATCGCCCTAAGCAGTGATATATCCTCCTTTATTCCCAGCAAATGATACATGTCCTCCTTTAATTTGTTTGACATTGAAGAGGAGAGATAGGTTCCCGATCATGTGCCTAGATGCCCCACTATCAACAATCCATGTATTTGTGATAGCACTGTAGCGGACACCGTGCACATTCAAAGGAAATAATCAGTTTAGGTTTGGGACCCAAGCCTTAATTAGCTTGGGTGACCCAGAGGAATCACACATCATAAACTCAACCCACTGTCCACTTGAGGATGAGGGCATATCGTTCTTCTTATTTTTCTCATTATTAGACAATTTACTTGACTTTGCTTTCCATAAGCTAGTTTTATGTAAGGCCTATTTGTGATAAACAGATGACTGGCTTATAGTTTGAACTTTAGTTCATTAGTTCTATTAGGAGGAGTAACAAAAATCCCTTTAGAAGAACTTTTTTTAGTGTCAAAAAGTTCTATTTTTTTTCTTGGAGTCTGATAATAAGGACAATTAGAAGAAATTTTTCCTCTCTTACCATAACTGTAGCATGATCTCCCTTCTACATGTTGAGGAAACTGTTTATGTGGGCTTGAATGTGATACAGGTGCGACACGAGTCTGGTTGGGTTTAGTCACTTCTCCTTTAGATTTTTCTGCTTCTTTCACAAAATTACTTGGTTGAACATTTTTAACATCTTTAGGCTTTAGTTTATTTGGACTTTGACGTGTAACACGAGTTTGGTTAACTGGTTTAGTCATTTTGGGTTCAGAAGAAGACATGTGTGAACCTGACCTTACATCAACCTTTACAACTTTATTATCCAAATTAACAATAGGCATCTTTCCTTTTGATTCCAAGGTAGATTCCTTCTGTTTAGTGCTTTCCATCATAGATTTACTTGTCAGATCGGGATCACTAACCAGAGGAGTGGACACCATATGATCCTTTACTGGGTTGTTATTTACAGGTCTACATTTTGTATTTAGAAGGGTCTCATGTGGTGGTGGAACTACCTTATAACCCAACCCTTCCCCATTATTCCGTTCTTTCACTAAGTGTTGAACTATGTGAGAAGAACTGGTCCAACTATGTAGTTTTTGTTTTAAGGAATTAACTTCGACTTCTAAAACTGCTTTTTCTTTCTTTGTTTCTTCTAAAGAATTTAAATAGAACTTTATATCATTTGCTTGATTGAAAGCAACAACCTCGGTTTCCTTAGTTGTTTACCCAAAAGTTCTATTTTTTCTTTGTAATTGCACTCATTTTGTTTTAATATATGATTAGCTTCAGTGCACAGTTGTAAATCATTTACGAAGTTATCATTGTGGTCTAATAACCTAGAAAATTTCAAATCAATGATTTTTCTAAATTTATTACATTCATCACAAGTATGTTATTCAAAATGTTGGTCTATACTACTTACCTGTGAGGATTCGATTGAATCAGCCATCAATGCAGAGTTAGACTCTTCAGTTGTTGGAGATTCTGAACTTGCTGTTCTTAGCTCTTCCTCAGCCAAGTGATGTACCACGTTCACAGCTTCTTCAGTATCTGACATTACTTGCTCAACTGTGATCTCACCTTCACTCGCGGAACCATCATCCAGTCCCTTAACACAGGCAATGTTTGATTCAGCCAGAGGCACAAAGCGAAAGGTCTAGTCTTGCCCTTCATCACCTTGACCGGTCAAGGCCTTTGTCTCTTTGCTTTAAGAGGTAGCTCCACTCATGGGTTTGTCTTATTGGTTGAAGGTGGAAAATCAATTTCCGTTTCCAGTCTTCTTGGGCTTTACACATTCACGTTTAAAATGGCCATTTTCACCACAATTAAAGCATGTGAATTTGGTTTTGTCAAAGCCAAACGTTGTGTCCTTTGTGGATACTAAATTCTGTCACATCTTCTTAATGAACTTTTTGGCTCATCTAACTGCACTTGCAAGAGCCCACATGCTATCCATCCTTTCCAGCTCATTCTCGTCAACCTGCTCGTAGTCTTCATCTACAAGATGACAATTTCCGATCTTCCTGGCAACTAAACCATCATAGGTTTGGACAACAGCTGCAAGAAGATCCATGTGCTCGTTGGCTACCTCCACTGTGACGTTACTGAGATTCTCAGTCTTTAACTTCATTGTGTTGGCTTCAGGCACTATGTATTGCGTCGATAATGACCCAGACATTTCTTGTCCTCAAGCAGTGGATTGAGTAGGAGCCGCGGAACTGGACACAAAAGCGATTTGTAGTGGTGCTCCTGAATTGGTTGGAGTGGGGAATGAGTTGTAAAGTGAAGGATTCTGATCGTAAGATCCTTTCTGTAACCTATACTTCATTCTCAGTTCCTCTTCTCTTAATTTAAGGATGAAATCATTTATGTCTAACTTTGGAAGAATATCATATGGTCTAAGATTAGACACAAACGAATCCCATTTCTCTGGCAACTCGTTTGCAAAACTTGACACTTTATCTTCCATTGACGTTGTTACACCATGAGAGTGCAGCTCACTCATCAGATGGTAGAACTGTTAATGATGTCATCCAAGCTCTCCTTCCCTATCAAAGAGAAGTTATCAAACTCCTTCTTGAGAGCCTTAGCCTTCAGAGCCTTTAACGTTGCATTCCTATCATATCTTTTCTCCAATGCTTCCCACAACTTTTTTGCCTGTTTGTTCTCAGAGAATTGATGAAAGATTTCTTTCGTTATCGACTGAGTCAACATGGCATAGACTTTCTTTTCTGCATTGTACTTAACCTTCTGGCTATCATTCGTTCCTCCTAGAGTTAGCTTTACTTCATCAGCACCGACTGGCATAGTGTAACCTGTCTCAATGGATGCCTAAAGATTAGGATCAACTCCATTTAGATAGATCTCGAACCTCTGCTTCCATTGTGGATAATCATCTAACGTTATAAGCTTCCGTGGTTTATTATGATTCCCAATTTCATTTTCCAAAAGCAGAAGGTTCTGGATGCGAGAGTCCCTTCCGGTAGTAAAAGTAGTGAATTGATCTTCCATATCTATAAACTTGAACTTTAGAACAAGACTGATTCACTAATGCGATTGAACAAATGCGGATGAGTCAATCGTGCGATTGGACAAATACGGATGAGTCAATCGTGCGATTGGACAAATGCGGATGAGTCAATCGTGTGATTGGACAAATGCGAATGAGTTAATCGTGTGATTGGACAAATGCGGATGAGTCAATGGTGCGATTGGACAAATACGGATGAGTCAATGTGGATGACTCAGTCGTGCGAATGGAAAAATGCGGATGGCCAATGCGGATGACTCAGTCGTGCGATTGGACAATGTGGATGACCAATGCGGATGACTCAGTTGTACGGATGAACAAATGCGGATGGCCAATGCGGATGGCTCAATCGTACGAATGGACAAATGCGAATGACTTAATCATACGAATCAGCTATTCGTGCGACTGAAGGCTGTTGTGTTTGAAAATTTTTGAATTTTGACACTTTGACACGAATTACGATTTACCTAGAAACCCTAATCTGCCGTATGACGAAAAACTTCAACTTTAATGCATGTAGACGTCGGAAAACACTTGTGGACCCAAAAGGATGACTCTTTTGAGTTAAAACATGAGGTTTGACACAATTCTAACTGAATAAAATGCAAAATTAACAGCCAAAGCTCTGATACCACTTGTCAGGACCGTGTACGTACGGAATACTAATGGATTATGTGTTTATACCGAATCAAATAGTGCGGAATCCTATTTTATTGGAGATCCAATCAGTGAGAACAATTACCTGATCGATTTAAGATTGAAACTAAACGTTATGAACAAATAGAGATCGATCAGGATTGATCTATGAAGTTGGACAGGTTTCCTTGGACGTTCTAGACGGCTAGGGTTCGTGTGTTTCTTAAGTCTCAAAGTGTCCTAAAAGTGTCATGTTTTTCCATGAATTAGGTAGTGTTTATAGGTTATGGTTTTCAATCATACGACTGAACCATTAGCATGGTTCAGTCGTGCGACTGAACCATTAGCATGGTTCAGTCGTGCGACTGAATCATGCGATTGATCCATGCGCACCACTGAAGGTTCAGTCGTGCAACTGAGTCAATCTTATGTCTAAATCGTGCGACTGATCCAGTCTCCTGGTTCAGTCGTGCGACTGGTCCATTAGCATGATGTATTCATGCGTATGGTCCATAAGAATGGTCCATTCGCATGAATACTCATATGACTAAGTTTGAACACATTTCACAGTCATTATTGACTAAGAACTATGCAAAATAACCTCAAACCTATATAGTAAGTTCATTATACTTTAACACACAATAATACTATGAAATATTAAAAATTATAAACATCAACCACATATTATATTTCATTTAACCCATTCATTACGTATATGTAAGATATGATAGACTTTTACGTTAAGCACATAAACTAGGGACATATGTATCAACAATTTCGTGACTCTGTACAGTTTGGTGTAGGCATTCAACTTTGGAGGTGTACATTGGGCCTTCATTTCTAATAAACAAGCTGCCTATTCAAACTTCTTTATATCAACACTAGCATTAGAAGCTTGGGCTTTACTTTCCTCCTTTTCGTTCTCTTTCTCTATCTCATCAAGCTTAAAAAAAGTATCACTGCAAAAAGTTTCACCCAAGTTGGGGATAACGTTACCTTCAAGGTCAGTTTATTGTGGATAGTATTCAAACGTGACATCTTCAATCTCAATCTCATCCACCCCTTGCAGCTCCTCATCACTCAACACATCTACTTCCGGAGCATCTTTGACAAGCTCATCCGGATTTAGTCTAAACATCTCTGCGAGCTGCTAGTCAACCAGGTCATGAATGATTTCTCCTTCCTCTGGATTGTAGCTCACTGACCTTCTCACAATCCCTTGCAAATCAAGAATCATAGTGAGTTGAGTCTTGACTTGCTGAAGGGGAACAACTTCATAATCTTTAGCCTATGGAGCTTTGCCTTTGCCCTGATCATGTGTCTCCTCAGCCGGAGCTGCGGAGGACACGACTCTTTTGGAGCGCCTCTCCGTTGCTGCTTGAGTTGAGGCTGATGCAGATGCATCACCTTCTTGATCATCATCCTCATCTTTATCATCTATTTTTCTTTTTCCACTTCCTCCCACCTCCTAATCATCATCATCTTCTTCATTCATCATATGTTAACTCATTATCATCATCTCCACTATCATCATCATCTTCACCATCATCACCATCATCTTTAATCTTTAGGGGCTCACCCTTAGTTCCCTTCAATCTCACATCAACTTTTTGTTCTTCTTCTCCAACCCCTCAATCCTCTTGACAGATGTCATCACAAGTTCATTTTGAGCCTTCAGTGCATGGTGTGCACGAACTAACACTCTCTAGTGAGCAACTTTCTTCTCAGTAAGCTCATCAATCTGCTTGCCTTGGGTCGTACTGACCGCTACTAGCTGATTCATTTGGTTGGCTCTTAGGTCATCTGTAGCTAGCAGCTTTAGCACCAACCTATTTAGGCTTGCCAAGTGTTCCTCTAACCCAACAGTGGGTAGAGTCGAGCCCTGTGTAGGTGGAATGGGGTGGATGTGATGGCTTAGTGAGTAGTGGGTGTACTGGTGGATGTGGTGTAGATGGTAGTAGTGGGTGTAGTGGTGGATGTGGTTTAGATAGGAGTGGGAATGGAAGTGGATTATGGTGGAACTGATCTGTGTATAGTGGGTGAGGTAGGTGTGAATGTATGAGTGGTGGCGGGAGTGTTAGTAGCAGTAGTGATGGCAATGTGGGGAACAGTGGTGGTGGTTGTGGTGGTGGTTGTGGAGGTGGTTGTGGCTGTGGTGGTGGTGGTGGAAGAACTGATCAAGGTGATCCTCTGTTTCTTACCCTTCTTGCCATAGGGATGGGCCATCCTCTTCTTCCTCGACCGCTTGGCTATAGGGGCTCCCCCTGAGCTGATTGGCTGATCGGGTGTGTATGTTGGATCAGTGACATCAGTATCACCACCCTTAGAACCAGCTTGGCATCCACCAACCGCCTCTTTCCCCTTCTGTGTAGCCATAACACGACTCCCTACTCTCCTGGTGTGAGGCTCATCATCAGTCTGATACTCTTCATCTAACAAGAAATCCTGGTGGAAAGCATCCTGCTTAGATCCACCAGGTGTAGCTGAAGTACTGTGTGGCAGTCGTGGAGATATAGTAGACGTGTCGGTGGCCCGTGATTGACTGCGGCCAGCATCTCCATCACCTTGACCATCATCATGGTCATCATCATCGTCTTCTTCTTCTTTAGTGGGAACCACTATGGGCTCAACATCAGAATCACTGTCATCGTGATGCCACTTCTTACAAGAGGGCGCCACGTGGCCAGATGGCCAAACAGTCTCCTTATCGGGGCTTAACCTGCTTCCCCTAGTACCCTTTCATCCTCCCTAGAGTGGTGTCATCCATCACCTCTAAAGTCACGACCTCATTCTTCTCTTTAGGAGTAGAGGAAGCTTCTCGACGATCATCATCTACAAGAACCTTGGATACATGTAGAAGCCTTCCTTGCCCTTGGCCTCTATGTTCTCTATTAGATATGAGAAGAGCATACGGGAGAAACTGAATGGTTCTTCAGTACCAGTGCAACATATGCATTTTGGATTTGGTCAGACATCTCATCAAATCCTCCACGCCTGGAGGCTATGCATTTGAGGATCACATGTGCGAAATACTTGTACTGGGGTCACATGTTGCTCTTGTTCAGTACGCCGACATTGATGTCACTATCATACTTGATCCTTAGAAAGCATCCATGAATAGTCAGGGGATGCAGCTTGGTTGGGTGGTCTCCGTCTTCCTTCAAATCCAAGACTCTCCTTAGGTCGTCTTTACGGATCTCAATGTCTTGTCCAAAGATAGAGCTCCAGATAAAGTGGGGCTGAACTGACCTGTCAACTGTGGCAGCTTCCTAGAAGGCATGCTGAATAGATCGATATGGAGTGCATGGAATAGAAATGGCTGTAGATCCTCGATCTATGCAGGAAGGCAATAATCCTGGTGAACTTAGAAGGGTTCCAAGATGCAGCATCTAGATGAGCACAGATGTTGTGCTTAGTGCTCATAGTCCGTCTCTCAGCCATATTGCTGCAACACAAGAAACATATACATTAGATTTGTGCATAAGAGATAACAGTTGAATTTAGCTGATTTTGATCAACTAGTTCAATCGTGCGATTGAACCATACGACTAAGTTCAGTCATACAATTGAGCCTACGACTGAGTTCAGTCGTATGATTGTGCCTGTGAATGAACTTAGACGTATGCTCTGCCATGCGGTTGAGTCAGTCGTGTGATTGAGTAACCAATTTATTCACACGTGTGATTGAATCATGCGCCTGGCTCAATTGTGCGATTGAGGTTCATATGGTGTGTCTATTTGCATCTTGCTCTGTTCGACACCATAACTTTGAATCTATGTCAAAACATTACAATACACTTCGTGTTTAGATTCATTTGGTTCGCAAGGACTCGAATTAGCACTTATTGTCTTTTAAAACAATGTTTATGTCCATTTTAAGAGGTCTATTTTAGAGTATTGTCCCGGTTATTGATTTTAAACATTCTCGGTTAATTTGGGTTCGATTAATATGTTCTTTTGATTAGATTTCAGTTTCACAGTACCTGAAATGAATAGCAAATTGGTTGGTATCACAGTCGGAGACAAATCACAATAATTGAAAATTTTGGGCAGAGTATCTGGTATTAGGCGGTTTTTGGGAGTTTTGAAGGGTGGTAAGGAATACGACTGACTGACCCCCCTTTTTATACTGTTTTAAGTTCCAGTCGTGTGACTGGACCCATACACATGATACTCTCATGCGACTGGGGTTCAGTCGTGCGACTGACTCAGACTCCTTCATCCAATCGTACGATTGGTTCATTCTTGTCATCCAATCGCAGAGTTGACCCATACTCGTGGTCCAATCGTGTGATTGGCTCATACTTATGGTCCAATCTTGCTATTGGCTCATACTTATGATTCAATCGTGCGATTGGCTCATACTTATGATTCAATCGTGCGCTTGGCTCATACTTATGAGTTTGACTTCATACATTTCCATACACTCAAAATTTAACATTATGACCAATGATCATCTTAGACATGACCTTTTTAGCAGAACATCATTTGATTACCTCAGACGTGATCCTTTAACATAAAATCATTTGAACACCTCAGACGTGAACCTTTTAATTGAGAGCCGATGGATCACCTCAGACGTGACCCTTTTAATTTGTGATTCACATAGTTCATCTAGTTATATAGTCCGACATCAATGCAAAGAAGATAACAAAAAACAAAAAACAACTTGAATTAAAGCAAAACAAGACATATTTTTTTGTTTTTGGTTTGAGGTGGATTGAAACCTTTTTGAGACCTTTTAAATTCATCTAACCGGTTTTTCCTCCTGAGCAGAACAACTTCAATTTAATTTTATCATATGTGGAAAGATTCATATGGAATCATACAGTATATCATAATCATTTGGGACCCTTTTATATGTATTTGGATACTAGATTCTTATTTGTCCGAGAGTCATAGCACTTTCAGGAAATCATACTAGAGCTATGAGATGCACATAATGATTTTGACTGTCGAGAGTTGCAGCCACAATGATTGTCAGTATATTTGTCCACTTAAATCCATGCACAGATTTTTTACTCACATTGGTGATAAGTTAGGTTTTATTATTTCGACAGGAATTTATGGATTCCACACTTATATGGTAATCAACATTCCTCAGGATATTTTTGAGCGGTCTATGGGTATTTGATAAGGAGAATCTATTCTAAGAGCTTTCAAAGAGATCAGTGCCATTGTATAGTAAAGAGGCACAAACAACAATATATTCTATAATATTTAGGTTATGCTTATCCTCAGGTCAGTGCCATCGCACAGCAGAGAGGCACACAACCTATCTTCTTGTTAGAGCATTTTCTTTTTCTTTTGCACATAACGCACCAACAACATTAGTAATTAGCTTGATTGCGCTTAACAGTCTTTCCATGTGCTTTGCTCATTCTTATGGTCATCCGCACATATTTGTGGCTTTTATTTTGCTCGTCACCCCTTATTGGATATGCGTTGACTGTGTTAACCAGGGATAAGATGAAAACCTACAACAAGTTGAACAAATTAGTTTTAATTTGATTCACCAATGAAGTCTACTCGTCTATTATGTTGAATCTACTGACACATCATATAGTGAACTAGCAACCCATAGGCCTACTTTCTCTATGTTACCTCAGTAGCAGACTAGTTTACTATCATTTTTCCTTTATTTTGCTTAGACTTCTCAGACTTATAATTTGAATATAGCATTTTGATTATTTAAATCTTTTTGAAGTCCCAAATAATTAGATCCCTGTGTACTATAATTTTCAATAATTTTTGAATTCATATCTCATATTTGATTTCTTTACTTTCAGCTAATCTACCCACCCTCCTTTTTTTATGTAATTAAATACTGAATTAAATATCAAAACTAAACTATTCTCCCTCTAAAATTATAAAACCGAAAATGTTTTTGTGTTTTTGGATTTTGAAAGATAGGAAAATAAAATTAAAAAAATAAGAACAATCTGTCGGACAGAACTCGATTCTTCTAGAATCACAACACTTTTCTTTTCATGCCATTGACCTCCAAAAAGATATAAAAACCAAGGTTTGTCAAAAGCTTTTGTGTAGAGGTGGGCGCGTTGAAAATCTGTATTGATTTTAACAACATCGATTAATTGTTTTTCAAAACAATCACATATAAAGTGATATTTAATACCGATGTGTTTAGTTTTTGGGTGTTGGACTAGATTTTTATTGACAACTATTGATGCAGAATTATCAACAAAGATAGGGGTGTTAGAAAAGTGCAAACCGTAGTCTCGCATTTGCTGTTGAATCCAAATGATTTGTGAACAGCAACTTGCAGCAGCAACATATTCAACTTCACATGTTGACAGGGCAACATATGTCTGCTTCTTACACTGCCAGGTGACTAAACGTCTTCCAAAGAACTAACATCCCGCTGATGTTGGCTTGTAATTCATTTTGCAACTACCATAGTCCAAGTCACTATATGATGTAAGCTCAAAGTCATCATCATGAGGATACCACAACCCGAGTGTTGGAGTACCCTTCAGATAATAAAATATCCTTTTACCCCAATAAGATGATTCAATTTTGGTTTAGCCTGATATCTGGAATAGAGACACATGGCGTACATAATATTAGGACGAGAAGCTGTAAGGTACATCAGAGATCCGCTCATTCCTCGGTACACAGTGTCATCTACCAAATCACCATTTTCGTCAGGTGCCACATCATGGTTTGCAGCAAGTGGAGTCCCAGCAACCGTTGCATTCTCCATGTCGAACCGCCTAAGGATATCTCCTACATATTTGGACTGATGCAGGAAGATTCCATTTGGTGTCTAATCCACATGTAACCCAAGAAAGAACTTTTTCTGTTTAATGGCACTCATCTCAAACTCAGGTTTCATCATGGATTCGAATTCTTTACACAATGCTTCATTTTTGGAACCGAAGATTATCATCCACATATATTTGTACGAGTAGTAAATCACCATCTTTCTCTTTGATGAATAACGTGCAGTCAATAACCCCTCTGTGAAAACTATGTTTCAGCAGATGAGTAGAGAGTTTTTCATACTAGGCTCGAGGAGCTTGATGAAGTCCGTAAAGAGCATTGTCCAGTTTATAAACTCTATCCCGATGATAAGGATCCTCAAATCCTTCGGGTTGACTAATGTACACCGTTTCACGGATTTCACCATAAAGGAATGCACTTTTTGCAGGAGCGTTGAAGGGTGTGAGTTACAACACAACAACACAAAGAGGAGATTAACCAAACTTTAATCAAACAGTAAACTGGATTAACCAAGATAAGACACTAAGAACACAAGTTATGTAAGGGACAAAACATAAAGAACACAAGTGTATGGTTTTCAAGAATGTAGTATATTGCTTTCTCTATGTTTTATTACAAGTGTTACAAAGCATATTCGAAAGATACAAGAACACGAGATACTTATACAACATCCTACAGCCGGCTATACTTTGAAAGGCAGCCGGATACAATTGACTAGACACAGACAAAATCAATTGTAGAGTCAAAAGGCAGATTGCCTTTTGACTAGTGACTATGACATGCCATAGCTCACGTCCTTATCTAT
Source organism: Flaveria trinervia (assembly GCA_025506515.1). Lineage (NCBI taxonomy): Eukaryota > Viridiplantae > Streptophyta > Magnoliopsida > Asterales > Asteraceae > Flaveria > Flaveria trinervia. The sequence goes on along the minus strand of CM046458.1, from coordinate 9,064,674 downwards.
TACAAAAAGGATAAAGTACATAAAGTAGAAAGTTACAGACTTAAGACCTCCATGTACAGTTTCCAAAAGCATGGACCTTTTCACCAAACCATGTTAGTTGGTGACTTGCAGAGTTGCAGCGAAAAGGTGTCCAGCTTTATGGAACAGTACATCAGATAAAGCATGTTATTAAAAGTCTTCGGAAGAAATCTGTCTTCATGAACTTGAAGCTTCGGAAGACTTTGTCTCTGAGGCTTCGGAAGACTTCATCTTTGGCTTCGGAAGATTTTACACTTAGAGTATTTCTGTTGCACATGTGAAACTTCCGAAGCATTCCACTTTAATGCACTTGTGCAGCATGCAGGAAAGACTAAAGATGTTTAGGTTGCATCAACCTCTTCATTAATCTCTACAAACTCCCCCTAGGCTGATGCTACCAAAACACTTAGAAAACTTCAGATATTAACAGTCCTTCAGGCTGTGAAAGTGTCTTCTCATGTCAAAGACGTCATGCAGAGGCAACTGAAACATATCTTGCCATGTATAAATGTCTTCAATCCCTTGATCTCTAATAACATGCCACCTTTCTGGATTTGTGGTGTATGTCCAAGACAAGATGGGTCTTCCTGATGCGAGAGGAGCTACTAAAGTTGGAGTTGGTTGAGCATCCTCTGGCTGCACATCCTCAGGTTGTTCTGATTCATCCTGAGGTTTAGAAGGGGATGCAGGCTTCTTCTTCTTCTTAGCCTTTGGTTTAGAAGCCATCCTCTTCTTTCTCTTTCCAAATTTTAACTGAGAAGACTGGCCTGCAGCATCAGATTGATCTTCACTGTCTCTCTCATTTCAGACTTCCTCTCTCTCAGGCTCAGAAGGAGAGGGAGGTTGACTCTGCTGTGGATCAGAAGATGAAGTTTGCTGAGCATTAGCAGGAGGTCTGGGTTGTGTTGTGTCTGTTTGTTCAACCTTAACCTCCACTTCAGGTGGGGCCTGACTTGGAGTGGAGTGTAAGTCAGTGAGCACTCCACTCTTAATCTTCTGCTTGATTACCCTGATATGCTCATCCATAATGGATAGAGACATGGGTCCAAGTCTCCTTCTGGAGAATCAATACAGCTTCAAGAAGCTCATCATCCTTTGCCTATCAACAGACTTTTTCATGCTCTTTTGGATGATGGCTCTTGACTTTGCAGTTTCTTCCCTCATCTTCTTCTTTGTTATCTTTCTTTCTTTGACTAACTCAAGCTCAAGTTGTTTTAAATACTCAAACTCAACATAGTCATAAGGTAAGGGAAGGAGTGCATCTGCCTGATAGAGACCTGTGGCACTCAGGTAGTTACTCATCTTGATTCTGTCTTCTTCCTTATCTACCTGAGGTTCTTGTTGAACAACATCCTTTGTTTTGGACTTTCTTGAACTGGTAACAGGGTAGGCATACCTCTGTACATCTTTTTCTTCTTCTCTCTTCTTTGACTTGCACTAGGAGTTCTGCATCTTCTGCCTCCTTCTTCTCTCTTGACCTTTCCAGATCAACCAGCTTATTCAATTCATCCAAGGAGAGAGAAATGATATTATCTATGTCATAGTTCCTAGTCTGCAGATAGTTGATCCTGGCTGCCCTTAACTCATCATTCTGAGTATCTGGTCTAGGGCAGCCCTAATTGCAGACTCCATGAGTCTTGGAGACTCAGTAGAGGAACCTTCTCCCTTTAGCCTCCTTTTCCTCTTTCTCTCTCCTCCTCCTCAATCTCCTCAAATGTCATTTTTCTTTTCCCTTTATCACTCACAGACCTTTATGACTCAGGTGGAGAGAGCTTTGGCCTTCATTGCTCGTTGCAGCATCTGAGCTCAGGCCAGAGAGAGGTTGAGAAGTACTTTCACCAGCAGGTGTCTCAGAAGGAATATGGATCTCTGCAGCAGTTGGAGATGATGAGACAGGGCTCTCAGGTTCTGTCACTGGGCCTTCAGTCAAGGTTTCCCCTATGAAGCTAATCTTAGGGTCTGCCTCAACATCCAGTTGACCGATAACATTGCCTGATTGCCTTAGTCTCCTTCTTAGGCTGAACTCTGCAATAATCCTGTCTTGGATTCTTTTAGCCTGTCTGTCAGCTTGTCTTGATTGGTTTGGGTTGACAAGTGACATGTTGACTAGATCCAGACCTTCATAGTAGTCCAAGTTCTGAAAATTAAAGACTTCCTGCTGTCTTTGAACTCTTATGATGATGAGGGCCTTCCAGTTGTTGTCATACCTCCATCCAATGATGTGATTGAAGGACGATGAAGGTGACATAGCCCTTGGTATCCCATCCTCAAACAGACTCTATATGAAGGAGTCTGTGTAGTCCACATCAATATGAACTAGAGGAGGTTGCTGAGAATGCACAGTTGCAAGTGAGGATGGTGAGTCCTCAATGTCCATTCTCTCAGAGGAACTCCCAGGTTCTATGGCTGTAAAGACTTTCTCCCCCTTTTTAGTAGCATCACCCACTTGCATAAGTGAGCTGGAGGATAGATCAATCACATCCACAGGTTCTTGTGTTCCTGGTTGAGCTCTCCTTAGGGTCTCCCAGCTAGTTTTTCCTTAAGATATGAAATCTCAAGTTGCTGATCATTGATCCTATTGTGTAAGGTAGTCACCTGAGATTCAAGTGACTGACCTTTGAGACTAAAGGTGCATGTTTTGGATAGTTGTTGCACTTTTAGTCTCAGATCCCCCTCATCTTCATCAGAAGAATCACTAGGGTGGAGAAGATTGGACCAGAGTCCTTTCTCTCATGACCAGTTCTAAGTTCTTGGCCACTGGGTTTCCTCTGCTTACTGGCAGTCTCAGTTGATGTCAGTAGGCTGAGTTGCCATGGGAGGTCTTAATGATGTAGTTACTTGCAGAAGTGAGAGCCTCTTTCATATGGACATCCTGAACAGGTTCAGGAGTGTCCACCTCAGCTGTAGGCGACTGATGTGGGATAGATGTAGGAGACTCAGGAGTATTCATCTCTCTTTGAGTAGGGGAAAAGAAGAGAGACTCATTATACTCACTGAAACCTAAATCTTCATCAGTATAGAAGTCAGGTTGGGAATTGGTTGGTTGAGGTCTATAGGCTAGGGATGGTACTGTCCCCTGAAGGTTGATCACTTGAGTGTTGAGACTCAGATTGATGGCTTAAGGTAGTAGGGCTAATGAGCTCATCAGGCTGAGCATGAGGATCTCAACACTGATTCTTGAAAAATGGGAGTGGTCTGCTCCTCAGAGAAGTGGGAGCTCCAGTATCCACTTCTTCCTAATGGGTGAGTATATGGGAGCCTCCACAGACTGAATAGTCAAGCAGGGGTTCGTTTGGATTTTCTTTGGTAGGTGATGGAGATTTGAGGCTGTGTAGGTGGTTGGAAAGTAGCAGGTGTGGGTTCAACACTAGCTTGTACTTCTAGGTTTGTCACCTTGAGCAATGAGCTCTAACATTTTTGGGACTAGGGTTGTTTCCACCCCAGAGAATCCAATAGTGGACTTTCTCAGTGTTTTAAAGATGTCGGGCTTCATCTGTCCCAATTTAAGAATGTTACCTGTTTCCCTTAACTGTGAGCCCAGTTCACAGTTAAGAATGTACTGGACATATCTAGGAAACATGTAATACTCTAAGGAGTCTAAATTAGCAAGCAAATTTGTATAAACAAACTGAGAGTACGTGAATTTTACCCCTTGAACCATTCCATGGACTATGAAGGAGAGATCTTCAGGAATCTGGTCCCATCCACCATGCTTGTTTGATAAGCTGTGAATGACCACATGGAGCAGGAATCTCCATTTGGATGAGACCTTCCCTTTCCTGAAGGTCTTTACAGAGAAATCTCCCTCATACCCCATCTGCGCAAAGGAATGATTTACAGCTTCCTTTGGGAGAACACCTCACCTTCTTCATCATCCACACTGAAGATGTCGATTGATGATGGCCGGAGTGATGAAGATTGTTCTCCCGCACTGTGGCAGACAGTGCCTTCTCCTCGTCCATAATGACCTCTTAGTAGGTCTTCCAGAATTCAAGCAACTGATCCTCATAGAGTGGGAGAATCAATGGTTAGGGAGGTGAAGTAGTTGGACAGAGACAAAAACGACAAACCTCTGAAAAATGAGGATCTTTCTCAGAGCATAACAGAGCAACTTGATTGTGTTGTTTGTGTAGCTGCATGGTAAAGTTGTGATCATTTCTATGAGCAAGGTTAGCCATTTTGAGGTAGCTTGAGATGAAGAAGAAAGAAGAAAGAAATTTCAGAGAGAAATTTGGGTTTTTAGGTTTGGAGGAGAGCAGATGATAGAAGAGGGGGGAAACCGTTAGGTTTATATGAGAGAGGATTTCAGATGAAGTTTAATGAAAGAGGATAAACTTTGAAATCCGGATGTCGGTCCCACCTCTGAAAAAGTAGTTAGTTTTTGCTCAAAAGGTAGTTTTCTTGGAAGTCAAAAAGCTTCCAAGGTTGATTATCTTCGGAAGTTTTAATGAAAAAGCTTTCGAAGCTAAAATGACTTCGGAAGAATTTCTGAGAGTATTTGATGATTTTGCTTCGGAAGAAAAATTAAGACTTGAGTGCTTTGTATAGAGATCAACAAAGCTTCCGAGAGTTAATTTTTGCTTCGGAAGGAAAAGGTCCATGAATATAAGTAAGTGTCTAGAACTATTTAAGCTTCGGAAGATAAATTGAAATCTCTTCCGAAGGTAAATTTCTTAGACAGTTAAATATTTTGAAGGTATGATTTTCTTCTGAAGTTAAAATGCATAAACTTCTGAAGTATAAAATCATCAATAATCTAAGGAAAGTCTTCAGAGAAAGAGTTTTAATCCAAGAAAACATGAGCTTATGAAGATGATGGACTAGACAACTTAGAACACACATTTTTAAGAAATAATAAGAATTAGTTTTAAGAAAAATTTACTCAAGGTTGATCATCCCATAGCTGATATTAGATATTTAAATCTTTATTCATCAAAAGCTTTGTAAACAAATAAGTATATTGTTCATCTATGTGAACCTTCACTAGTTTAATTAATCCCTTTTCATAATTCTCTTATTAGATGATACCTGATATTGATGTGCTTTATCCTTGAGTGCTGCACAGGATTCTCTGTAATTGAGATAGCACTGTTGTTGTCTATGTGGATTGGAGTCTCCTTGAAATTTAACCCATAGTCTAGCATTTGATTCTGAATCCAAAGCACTTGAGCACAGCAGCTAGCGGCAGCAATGTATTCAGCTTCAGCAGTTGATGCAGAGACACAGGATTGTTTCTTGCATTGCCATGAGACAACCCTTCCACCAAGAATTTGACATCCCTCAGATGTAGACTTTGCAGTCATATTGCAACCACCATAATCACTATCTGTATAAGCATACAGATTGAAGTCAGAATTTTGGGATACCATAGACCAAGTGTTGATGCACCTTTGAGGTATCTTAGAATCCTTTTGACAATGATAAGGTGAGACATCTTAGGGTTGGCTTGATATCTTGCACAGATGCATGTAGCAAACATGATATCAGGCCTGCTAGCAGTAAGATACATAAGAGACCCAATCATAGCCCTGTATAAGTTTCATCTCACACACTCCCCCTCAAGATCAGGACCAAGGGAGTGGTTTCTGGCTATGGGTGTCTTAGCAATCTTACATTTAGTCATATTGAACCTTTTGAGTATGTCTTGAACATACTTTGACTGACTTATGAAGATGCCATCTTCAACTTGCTTCACTTGAATTCCCAGAAAGAAATTGAGTTCCCCCATGGCACTCATTTCAAATCTATCTTTCATCATCTTCTCAAAGTCTTTGCAGAGCTTTGGATTAGTTGAACCAAAGATGATGTCATCCACATATACTTGAACTAGCAATATGTCTTTTCCCTTGCAGACATAATCAGGATGATCGGATCTACGAAACCAGTGGTTGTTTTTACCATAAACTTCTTCATCTATCACTCCATATAAAAGGCACATTTCACATCAGTTGAAAGACCTTGAAGTTCTTGGATGCAGCAAATGCCAGGAATATCCTAACAGCTTCTAATCTTGCCACTGGAGCAAAGACATCGGTGTAGTCAATCCCTTCTTCTTGTGTGTATCCTTGACAACCAGTCTAGCTTTCTTCTTGATGATGATGCCTCTATCATCTTTCTTGTTCCTAAACCCCATTTGGTTCCTATGGTAGTCTTCCCAAAGGAAGAGGACAAAGGTTCCAGACTTTCTGTCTTTTGAATTGAAGCAGCTCTTGTTGCATAGCTTCAACCTAACTTCCATCCTTTAGAGCTTCCTCAACTTTCTTTGGCTCTATCTGGGATAGAAAACAAGAGTGAAGACAAACATTTGCTTCATGGGTTTGTCCTCTTGTCTTTACCCCGGAGACAACATCTCCAATGATGTTTGTGGTAGGATGACACTTGTGGATCCTAAGCTGATGAATCACAACAAATTGTTGAGAAATATCTAAATTAGAAAATTTAGATCTGGCATAGATGTTTCTCCCACCACATCATCATACTTTTCAAGTGAAACTTGATCCAAGCAGTGTGTGACATCATTGATGTTCTCATCTATGGTGTGGTTAGTGGCATCAAGAAATTCTTGGTCACTATCACCATCACCATTGTTGCCTTCCATAGTTGAGGTGTTCTTATCTGGTTGTAGAGCCTCTGAGCTGGAATTTGAAGGCACACCAGATGTATCAGCTGAATTTGTCATTGTTGTGCTGATAGAAACCTCATTTGCAGAAGTAGTTCCAACTGGAGCTGAAGATTTATGACTTGAAGGTCTTCCTAGCTCAAATCTTGGATCAGAATCACCTGTATTTAAATTTTCTGCATATCCTGAAACATTCTCACAAGATTTGTTAAAACAGTTGGTAACCAAATCAAGATCAAATAGCCAATCTGGACCAGAACCAGCAACACATGGGGTGTGTTCATTGATGTCACATTGCTGACTCCTCAACTATTCTAGTTCTGAGATTGTACACTCTATAAGCCTTAGCTTGGGAAGAATATCCAATAATGTCCATCATCTGATTTTTCAGCAAACTTGGCAATTTGATCTTTGGTATTCAAGATGGTGCAAGGACATCCAAATGACCTGAGAAAACCGATGAAAGGTTTTCTCTTGTGCCAAAGTTCATAAGGAGTCTTGCCATGAGTCTTAACTACTAAAACTCTGTTCTGCACATAGCAGGCAGTGTTGACTGCCTATGCCCAGAAGGTGATAGGCAGTTAGAGTCAGATAACATGGTTCTTGCAGCTTCAATCAGTGTCATGTTTCTCCTCTTAGCAACACCATTTTTCTGAGGAGTCCTGGGAGCACTAAATTGTCTTGCAATACCCTTTTTCTTCACAAAATGTATCAAGGGTTTGGTTCTTGAATCTGTTCCTTGATCACATCTTATGATTTTGACCTTGTGATCAGACTGATTCTCAATCTTTAAGATGAATTCTTCAGAATCTCAGGAGTCTCATCCTTAGTTCTAAGGAAAGACCCAAGTGAATATTGTAAAATCATCTGTGATCACTAGACAGTATAAGGTCCTTCCCAAACTCATTACACTGGTGGGGCCAAGAGATCCATATGTAACAAGTGTAGGGGTGTAGTGATGGAGTTCATTTCCTTAGGCTTATGAGATACCTTATGTTGCTTCCCTTTCAGGCATGCAACACAGTGATCAGCACTTGTAACTCTTTCTTTGGCATTCTAGTTACCAGATCATGCTTATCAATTTATTCATGTTCTTAAAGTTTACATGGCACATTCTTTTATGCCATAGGAAAGACTCATCACTATTGGCTTTAGATAGAAAGCATGAAACTTCTCCAGAGGGAGAGGTTTCTTGCAAATCCATCTTGTACATGTTTTCCTTTTCTGGGGGCTCTAAGCAGGATATGCTCATGAGGAATGACCACACTAGGCTTAAGAACAATGCACTCATGCTCAGTAAAGAGCATGTTATGACTTTGATCACAAAATTGAGAAACACTCAGAAGATTGTATCCAAGCTCCTTAACAAAGTTTACCTTTTCAATGCAAGCTTACCATTTGTGACCTTGCCCCTTCCAGAAATGTAACCACCTTCATCTCCTCCAAAAGCAACAGGTCCTCCATCAATCCTTTCAAAGTTCTGGAGTAGTGACCTATTACCAGTCATGTGCCTGGAGTAGCCACTGTCTATGATCCAAACATTTCTGTCTGTCTTCAGCTGTCCCTGCATAAAAGAGAATGATTAGTTACATCTAGAAACCCAAGCCTTTCTTGTCTTGGGCTCACTTGCAGAAGGTAAATTAACAGTAATAGATCCTATGGTTGTACTAAAAGGATCTTGAGCTGTTTTTTGATGGAGAAATCTCAGTCACTTGGTCTTTCTTAGACGTCCACACCACCTTTGGAGTCTTGGAATTGACCTTCAAAACTTTAGAAACTTTTGGAGTTTCAGAAGTTTTGATGACTGAACCTTCGGAAGATTCTGCAAACATTGCAGCAAACTTCAGTGCTTCGGAAGAACTCCTTTCTTCCGAGACCAAATGTTCTTCCGAAGAGAATTTTCCACTTCCCTTCTTGCTAGATTTGAAACTTCCAAAGGAAACTGGTTTTCCTTCCGATGCCTGAATCTTCTTAGAACTCTTTGAAGCCTTTGTTTTGGCCATATGGACAGTACCTTTAGGATTGAAGGGACAATCCTTTGCAATGTGAGTGGTGCTGTCACACATAACACAATTCATCTTCTTCTTCACAAGAGCCTTGTCATGAGTGTAAGACTGTCTTTGGTCACTTCCCTTCTCCACCTTCATCTTTGCAGATGATGAGATAGTCCTCTTGGGCTGAGAACTGTGCTTGGAGTTTGATGGACCAGGCTGTGCAGCAGTAGTACACAGCAGATCAGTCTTCTTCTTACTGCTGAGATGAGTTGAGCAAGAACCAGAACTCTTAGCAGAGTTTTGGTTGATGCCTTCAGTCCTTACCACTTTAAACCCTGTAGAAATAAAAACTTGTTTCTGCTTAGAGTCAAAAGTAGCCTTGATCTCTTGAGCCTTCCTTGCCTTTCTTTTGCTCTTTCTTATCAAGTTCTTTCTCATGGACTTGGTCATCACAGTCTTCACTTTCTCCTTAGAAGGATAGTGGCCCTTCTTGGAATCCTCCTCTTCACTCTTTGTAGAGGGATTCTTCACTATCTCTTCTTCATCCTCCTCACTCATAGGATCTATGAGAGAAGCTCATCTTCACAAGTTCCACACCTAGGAGATCTTACTGACAAGATATGTGTGGAGGAGCTATCTCATTGGATCCCAGTCCCTGTCTATTTTGATAGCACACTTTGTTGTGCAGGGATGAGGATATCATGTTCTTGAAGGTCTCTTCTTCAAGAACACTCTTTTCTGCCCTGGCTTTGCTGATCACAAGCTCAGCCTGGCACTCAGTTAACTTGGTTATGAGATCTTTAATTTTAGTCCTAAAATCTATGTGTTTATGTTTTAGAACTGAAATGGTTTTCTCTAAGTCCTCTATTTTCAGCTTATAATCATTTTCAGACTTTCTAAAATCAGATTTTAAAATGTTTAAGGACTCAATATCAGATCTCAGTTCCAAGTTATAGGACCTGTACCTGTTAACTTTAGCAATGCATTTAGGAGTACAGAGATGTTCCAAAGCTTGGCTTCATCATGATCTGCAATCAGTGCTTGGTTTGGAGAGGCATCTTCAACCTAAAAGCCCCAGTCAAAGCCTCCTTCTTCAACAACAATAATAGCTTGCTGCTTTGACTTCTCATTATGGAGAGCTTTGTCAGTGTAGTTTGGTCTGGATTATGTTTGGCCACCATTTGTTCTAGGTGCCTTACACTCTCTTGCAAAGTGGCCCATCAAGTTACAGTTGTAACACTTGACTTTGCCTTTGTCCAGTCCAAACTTTTCACTGGTTGCATTGCTCGGGAACTTCCTTCCAGTCCTCTTGTAGAACTTCTTGGCTCTATGAGTGAGAAGAGCCATCTGCTGGACTATTTCCATGTACTCCAGATCATCTGGATGGATACAGTCCAGGTCTTCAAGAGTGAAAAGAGAGTTGCCACAGCTTTCATCAGAAGACACAAATGCTTCATAAGAGCTTGTCTCTTTGAATGGGCTTCCTTGAGTGTAGTTCTCCCTTGGTGTCTCTGGGAAGGTGATGAAAGGACCCTTGGGTGAGTTGTCAGGGTTGCGTATAAGATGAAGTTTGGGTTCTATGCTATCCTTTTCAACCACATGTAGGCTGAACCCATTTGATTGTTGGAGTTGCTAGATGAACCCCGCATGTTCATCTCCATCTGGTAGCTACTGAGAATCCCATTTAACTTTGTCAGAGTGAGAGTTTTGAGATTTTTAGTTCTCTTGATCACCACATAGTAGTGTGTCCATTGCCTAGGAAGTGAGGACATGATTTCCTTACAATGTCTCTATTCTCAAGAGAAACTCCTCCATCCACTAGGGTATCCACAATCTCAACATACCTGAAGTATTGCTGAGTCATGGTCTCACCTGTTTTGAAGGTGAAGTTTTCAAACTGCTGCTTCAGGAGATCCTTCTTGTTCTCCTTAGCTTCAAAGGAACCCTCATACACCAGTCTCAGTGCATCCCACAGCTGCTTAGCTGTTTTGCACTTCTTGAAACCTCTGTACACAGAGTTTAGAAGGGCAGATTGAAGAGCTGTCATGGCTTTCCTGTCTATCTCTACTCTCTTCCTATCTTCATCAGAGTAGTTAGCCACATCCTTGGGGATCATACCAGCACCAGTAGCAGAGGGTGTGCTGGGTATGAAAGGTCCATTCTCAATAGACTCCCACATTCTTGAATCAAGAGACCTAATGAAACCTTCCATTCTTAAACACCAGGTGTCAAACTCATCAAGAGTGATCAGTGGGGACTTGTTCATGGTTCCAGTTTCCATATCAGTTTTGGAAATGGCTGCCATTTGAAAAATTGGTATTTATGTGTGTGAGGGATCTTAAGATGGTGAGATCTTATATCAATAGCCTGAAAGCTCTGATACCAAATGCAGGAGCGTTGAAGGGTGTGAGTTACAACACAACAACACAAAGAGGAGATTAACCAAACTTTAATCAAACAGTAAACTGGATTAACCAAGATAAGACACTAAAAACACAAGTAATTAAGAGACAGAACATAAAGAACACAAGTGTATGGTTTTCAAGAATGCAGTATATTGCTTTCCCTATGTTCTATTACAAGTGTTACAAAGCATATTCGAAAGATACAAGAACATGAGATACTTATACAACATCCTACAACCGGCTATACTTTGAAAGCCAGCTGGATACAATTGACTAGACACAGACAAAATCAATTGTAGAGTCAAAAGGCAGATTGCATTTTGACTAGTGACTATGACATGCCATAGCTCACATCCTTATCTATTACAAAATGGATAAAGTACATAAAGTAGAAAGTTACAGAATCAAGATCTTAATGTGCAGTTGCCAAAAGCATGGACCTTTTCACCAAACCATGTTAGTTGGTGACTTGCAGAGTTGTAGCAGAAAGGTGTCCAGCTTTATGGAACAGTACATCAGATAAAGCATGTTACTAATAGTCTTTGGAAGAAATCTGTCTTCATGAAATTGAAGCTTCGAAAGACTTTGTCTCTGAGGCTTCGGAAGACTTCATCTTTGGCTTTGGAAGATATTGGTCTTGGCTTCGGAAGATTTTACACTTAGAGTATTTCTGTTGCACATGTGAAACTTCCGAAGCATTCCACTTTAATGCACTTGTGCAACATGTAGGAAAAACTAAAGATGTTTAGGTTGCATCAGCCTTTTCATTAATCTCTACAGTTTTCATATCCAATTTATAAACTTTGATCTTCATGTAGGATGCATAGGCTAAGAAGATACGAATTGCTTCCATCCTTGCCATAGGTGCAAACACTTCATTGTACCCAATTCCTTAGACTTGTCTAAACCCTTGAACGACAAGTTGAGCCTTGTTTCTGATTATAACCCCTTGGTCATCTTTCCTACACTTAAGAACCCATTTAGTGCCAATCATCTTTGCACCTTTTGGTCTATCCACAAGTGTCCATACTCCTAACTTATTGTATTGAAGGAGTTCTTCTTGCATAGCACTGACCCATGCCTCATCATTTGAAGCTTCACTTACATATTTTGGCTCAAACTATGCAACATTGATAAGCACCATCATGTAGATATCCTTTTTCCATGACTGCGGCATAATCAGCCGAGTATAGCTAGTTTCGTGTCTGAACTCCTGACAGAATATCCCCAATGATGTTGCCTAGGGGATGATGTACATTAACTAGAGTTCCGGGAGTAGTGGGAACAACTGCCTTATTATCCAGATTTTGAATCCCAGGTTCAGATTCTATGGCTGTTGGAGTATGGGGGTTCCGAAGTTCTAGTGGCATCAAGATCAGATGCTTGTGTACTTACGATAGTAGGAACCTATTCCTCTCGGTCCACATTTGCAGTCTTAACTACTTCATTATCAGAGGAAGACTCACTTACCTCAAGCTCTCCCCCTGAAGGGCTAGAAGTATCCTCTAATGGAACCGATCATCTTGAGTCTAGTGTAGGAGTATTTAGAACATCATACATCATTCGAGTAGATAACTCATCATCAGGATGAGAAGGATGTAGATTGAAGGACATGAAAAATCTATCATAGTCAAAGAAGAAGGAAGGTCCTTTGCTAGTAGGAGGGTGGTGTATCTTTGGACATCAACATTGCACCACACTTGTACTTGAATCGTTGAGTTGTTGTAAACTCTCTTGTCTGGTATACTATATCCGAGAAAGATACCTTCTTCTGCCTTCTCACAAAACTTCCCAGTCAGAGGTTTCTTTAACACATGCACAGTGCACCAAATGGTTCTAGATACTCCAAGTTGGGTTTAAGTAGCTGGAGCAATTCATAACATGTTTTTCCATGACGATTGACCACTAAGACTTGATTGAGAGTGTAGCATGCATTAGCCACTACTTGATTCCAGAATTGGATACGCAGTTTAGAGTCGGCCGACATTGTCCTTGATGTCTTTATCAAGATCTGATTCTTTCTTTCAGCAACCCTATTCATCTGTGGAGTGTAGGGATAAGTAAATTGATGAACAATCCTTTCTCTCGACAGAATGCCTCCATCCACTGATTCTTGAACTCTGTTCTGTTGTCTGATCAAATCTTTCTTACTTTCAGCTTGTAGAGTGATTCCAATGTAGTGACTAGATGCTTGAATGATTCAAATGTCTTTGACTTGGCTTTCAGAAACATCACTCAAGAGAATCTTGAATAATCATCAGTTACCACAATGCAGTACCAATCTCTAGCGATGCTCTTTGTGCTGACCGGGCCAAACAGATCCATGTGTAGAAGCTCGAGAGGAATGTCGATAGAATTAACTTTCTTTGCTTTGTGAGACTTCTTAGTCTGTTTTCCTTTCTTACATGCTACGCAGAAATCTAGAAGCTAGAAATTCTTGACTGGTAATCTATTTACCAAATCATTTTGAACCAGATGATTCATCTTCCTAGGATTATTGTGTCCCATTCTCCTGTGCCAGGCGACTAAATCCCTCTCTGTTGCCTATGGCAAGAAGCACTGGGCAGTAGACTCAGTTGTGGAGGCTTTTGATAGATCCAAGACATATAGATCGTTATATCTTGAAGCTGACATTAGAATTTTATCCTCCTCGACAACATACTCCTTCTTCAACATGTAGCACTTCTAATTGTTAAACACAACCTTGAATCCCTTATCACAAATTGGGAGACCGAAAGCAGGTCGTTTTGCATTTGCTGAACGTTGTTGACCATGTCAAATTTCACTTTCTTATTTCCCACTTCGCCTTGAGCGGTGATGTAACCTCCTTTATTCCCAGCGAATGATACGTGTCCCCTTTAATTTGCTTGATGTTGAAAAGGAGAGACGAATTCCTGGTCATGTGCCTAGAAGTCCCAGTATCAATAATCTAGGTATTAGTGATTATTGATAGTGGGACATCTTTCACTTTCTCATTTCCCACTTCGCCTTGAGCGGTGATGTAACCTTCTTTAACAAACTTGATTGTTTTGATGTTTTGAACATCTTCACTTTCATTTTATTAAGATTTTGATGATTAACATGTTGAAGGTTCATTGGATTAGACTGTTCAGGTTCTGAAATAGACGTTTGTGAACCTGACCCTAATTTAACCATTTCAATTTTATCACCCAAATTCTCAACAAGTATCTTATCCATTGATCCCAAACTAGAACCCTTCTATTTAGTGACATATTTCATAGGTTTACCCATAGAATCTGGATCACTGACTAGAGGAGTAGACACCACATGATCCTTTACTGGGTTATTATTAATTGGTCTACATTTAGTGTTCAAAAGGATTTCATGTGGTGGCGGTACTACTTTATAATCCAAACCTATTAGGACCTGGTATTTGAACGAAATACCTAATGATTACGTGTAAACTAACCAAATAGTGTGGAATCCTATTTGATTGGCGATCCAATCAGTGAGAACACACGAAGAATCAATAAAGAATTGAAACTAACATTAGAAATCGATTGGGAATCGATCTAATGTGTTCTATGAACTTGGAGAACGAATTGGGAGGCTTCTGGACGGCTAGGGTACGTCTGGAGTCGTAATAGAATGAATGTCTCTTTTTTTCACGAATTGGGTTGTATTTATAGGTTAGTATTGTTCATTCGTGCGACTGAACTATTAGTATAATTCAGTCGTGCGATTGAACCATGCGGTTGATCCATCCGCATGACTGAGTGTTCAGTCGTGCGACTGAGCCAATCTTATGTGTCAATCATACGACTGATCCAGTCTCCTGTTTCAGTCGTGCGACTGAGTCAATCGTATGAAGTTATTCATGCGTGTGGTTCATTCGCATGGGCCATTCGCATGAGAACTTCATTATGTTAAGTTTGAATGTATTAATTAATAAACATTATGTGTAACCATTCAAATAATCACTAACCTAATTAACCAATTCAATATCGACTCATTAATGATATTAGACATTACAAATCACAAACAATCAATATCATTTCATTAATCATATCAAATTACATCCAAATCAGATAAACAAGATCTATTACATTTCATATCATGATCTAGGGACATACATGTATCAACAAACTCCCCCTTGGACCTAGATCTCTCTAATGTCTTGTTTTCTGCATCACCTCCTCATACTTCTTGTACTTGTCCTCTTTTGTGACTCCCGCATGAATCTCAAAGGCGAAGCAGAGTCTTATGACATTTTGGAACTGGAGGGCTTGTACAATATCTTGCGTATCATAGAACATTAGCCACTTGTATAGCGTGTAGACATCATTTGCTAACAAGTGGTAAGCCACATTGGGTCGAATACCCTGATCGTATCCATTTGGCCCTCTTTTTTAGGACTATGACTGCTTCAGCTGTTCTCCAATCATAGTACCACCACTTAAGTGTGGAGTGAAGTCCTGTGGCATTTCCTTGAGTGGGATTCTTGACATTGTGTGCGGAGGACTCCACTTCAACACTATCTTCGGCTTTCCAGTAATGACATCAACCTCAGACCTTCTGATATACCTTGTAGGCTGTTGGGGTCTGAAGTTAACCCACCTGGTGTGGTACTCCATCTTTAGGGCAGCCTCGAACCAGCCTGACATCTTCCTCGGTCAACATACAAAAGCTTTAGTTTGGCCAGCTGGTTGAGCTCAAAACCTGGTAGAGTCTTCAGATCATGTGGAATTCTAGAGTACTCTATGCCCTTTTCCCTCTTAACTGCATATACTTTAAGATCCTCCAAATACGCCCACGCTATGATCGTGCCAGTCATCTTATGATGTTTCTTGACTTTGTAGAGTTTGGTGTAGGCGTCATGTTTAAGTGCAGCTCGTTGGGCTCTAACTTCTTCAAAACAGGCAGCCCACTCAGTCTTTCGGACATCAACATCATCATTTGAGGCTTGGGCCGTTTCTTCTGCCTTCTCACTCCTGCTCCATCTATCTAACACCTCAAATGTACTACTGACAAGGGATTCACCCAGATTGGGTACCACATTTCCCTCATTGTCAGCATACTGAGGGTAGTGCTCTGCAGTGACATCTTCTATCTCTATTTCATCAACGTCGTTGAGCTCTTCATCACTTGTCGAGTCGCACGTTGGAGCATCCTTCACAATCTCATCAGGATTTACCTTGAAGATGTCAGCTAGTTGCTCATTTGATAGATCGTGAATTATTTCCCCTTCTTCAGGGGTATAACTCACCGACCTTCTGACGATCCCTTGCAGATCAAGAATCATAGTTAGCTGAGTCTTGATCTGCTGAAGGGGAGCAACATCGAACTCATCCCTTTGATAGTTTGGATCTGTTTGATTTAAACATGTAGCACATCAATCATTCGTTAATAATCAAAACAGAAATGCATTATTTTTACTATAAACATTAAATACATAAGTTTAAATACATGATTCAAATACAAAAGTAATCAATACATAGACATCTAATCATTACTTTTGTCTTGTATTACTGGGTCATCACTTGGTGGAGCAGAGGAAGAAGCTGGTTGGTCTTGTCTATTCTTGGACATCCTCTCTGACCTGAAGCAGAGGCCGATGCAGCTGCATCTCCTCCTGATGTATCATCATCATCATCCTTCTCCTCTGTCCTTCCTTCTTCTGTCCCCTCATCCTCCTCTGTCTCATCCTCATCATCCTCATCATCATCTTCATCATCTCCGTCTCCCTCTTTGATCTTCAAGGGCTCCTCCTTAGATCCATTAGCTTTAACATGATCGTCTTCTTCGCCTCCTCCAACTCCTCTATCTTCTTGTTTGATGTGACACTATGTGCTTGGAGTTGGGCTATCTCATGGCTCTGAGCAACCATCTGTTGGGCCTGCTCCTCTATCACTCGAGCCTGCTCTTCTATCTGGTGAGACTGAGCAGCAGTATGATCAGCAAGTGGCGGATCTGAGCCGCCTTCTCCTCATCTGCAGCTAATAGGCGCATCACCATCCTGTTGAGCGCAGACAGCTGTTCCTCTACCCCAATTGGAGGTAGAGGTGATCCATAAGTATGAGATGGATGGGTAGAGGATCCAGCTTGGTGGGTAGTGGTGGTGTGGTGGCTGTAGTGAAGATGGGTCTGTGAAGTAGTGGAGGTGATGTGGAGTGAAAGATATGGTGGTAGATGGAATCTGTACAGTGGTGGGAGGTGTGGTGGTGGTAGTAGTAGCTGTGGTGGCTGTGGTGGTGGATGGTGTGGCTGTGGAAGTGGTAGTGGTGGTGGCAGATGTGGTGTCTGTGATGGTAACGAAGGTGAGTCGTCTTTTCTTCTTCTTCTGACCACGGGGCTGAGCTATCCTTTTCCTCCTCGTTCCCGTTGAGGTGGATGCTCCCCCTACAACCCTGCTAGCTGACTCCGGTGCATAACTCGGATCAGTGGCTGTCTCTCCTGAGTCTCTTGGGCGTTCATCAACCGCCCTTAGCCCATGTTCTATGGGAACAACCTTGCTTCCCACAGTACGTGTCAAGGGCTCCTCTTCCAACTCCTCTTCCTCCTCACCAGGAACAAAATCCTAATGGAAACCAGCAGACTCGGCCATGTCTCCAGCTGGGGCGGACACTGGAGGTATAACATCAGAAACTGAGCCTCTCGGCGGAGTAGGCATATCATCCCCAGAGTCCCCACTGTCGTCATCATCAGAGTCATGCTCTGGGAGCAGTAGCCTCTCATCATCAGAATCACTGTCATCATGACGCCATTTGCGTCTCCCCGGCGCCACATATCTCTCGTTGGCCAAATGGCCAATCAACCTCTTCACCTGGGGCTTCACTTGCTTGCCCCTATACACCCTCATCCGACCCAAGGTCGTGTCATCCATAATCTCCAAAGTAACTGCATCATGACTCTCCTTGGGAAGAAGTGGCAGCTTCTTGTTGAAGATCAGCTGTAGAAACCTGGGGTACATACAAAATCCTTCTTTCCCCTTTGCCTCCATTTTCTCCACCAAATAAGAGAAGATCATACTCGAAAAGCTGAAAGGGTGGTTCAGCACCAGTGCCACGTAGGCATTCTGAATCTGGTCTGATAGATCATCAAACCCACCCCTCCTTGAAGTAATGCACTTTATGATCACATGCGTCAAGTACTTGTACTGGGGGCACAGGTTGCTCTTGTTGAGCACACCCGAGTTTACATCCCCAGCGTACTTGATCCTCAGGAAGCAGCCTCTCACAGTCAGTGGATGTAATCTGGTAGGGTGATTCGTATCATCCCCAAACTCAAGATCTCTCTAGATACAGCAGCAGTAACCTCGATATCATGACCCAGAATGGAGCTCCGTATACTGTACGGCTCACAAGAGCGATCAACTGAGGCATTCTCCCAGAATGCCTGGTGTAATGACCTGTAGGGCATGCAAGGTGTAGATATAGCCTTATGTATCCGGGAACATCTAAGGAAAGCTATAATCTCTGTGAACTCGGCCTCGTTCCGAGTAGTATGATCCAAGTGAGCACATATGTTGTGCTTTGGATTAATGGACCATCTATCAGCCATTTTCCTGAAACACAAGACACAAAACCATTAGTACATAATACATCAAAATTCATTTCTAAGTGTAATGTTTAAATTCATTCTGATTCATTCGTGCGAATGAATCATGCGACTGAAGTCAGTCGGTTGTTCTTTCATGCGACTGAGCTCGTTCGGCTGAATGAGACATGCGACCGAGTTTAATCTGCTGACTGAGTCTGCGATTGGTTCAGTCGGCCGACTGAGCTCATTCGCATGGTTCATTCGGCCGGTTGATCCAATCGCAAGTTTCAATCATGCGATTAGAGTTCATCCGGACGACCAGTCGCCTGTCCCACTGTTCAGTCGCCTGCTGTTCGAATCTTGACCAAAACAAGTGATTTAACATGGGTTACCGGTTCAATAGACTCACCATTTAGTCACTAATAACCTATTAAACTTAATTTTAACATTTTGCATAGTTTAGGTTGGTTATTAGGTCATTTATAGTCCATTTCTTGTTTTCATTCGAATATCACCAAATTAGGGTTCCATTCCTTCTGTTTTCAGTGCGATATCAATGCCATCTACCTGTATATAAGTCAACGAACGTCAGAAGATCAACAGCAATGTGAAAACAAGGTCTAGAGAAATTTTTGGTAGAGTAACGGGGAGAAATGCGATTTGGGAGCGAAGTGATGAGTAAAATGCGATCGACTGTGGCCCTTTAAATACTAAAACTGAGCTCAATCGGCCGACTGGCCTCATTAGCTCAGTTCATTCGGGCGACTAAGTCTCAATCGTGCGATTGGCCCCGTCAGTCGCATGTAGTTGACAGACTGAGGTTTAGCCGGTTGACTGATTCAGTCGTGCCCTTTCATTCGCACCTTCAGTTAACCGACTAAGTCTCAGTCGGTCGACTGATTCATTCGCCCCCTTCCATTTGGTCGAATGGAACATTCTGATAGGCCATTTGGATGAATGGCTCAATCTCATGTCTAGTTGTGCGAATGGGAGCCATTCGCATGGTTGGTCCATACTGATGGTCCAATCGTGCGAATGGGTCACACTTAGTAAATTTTCTGCCATTTTGAACATTTTACTTTTAAGACCCTTTTAACTTTTGAAATTAACATTATGAGCTTTTGATCATCTCAGACATGATCATTTTAAAACAATTTAGTCACCTCAGACGTGACTCTTTTAAACACTTTGTCACCACAAACGTGACTGTTTTAAACTTTGAAAACACATGTGGTCATCTCAGACATGACCCTTTTAGTGAGTTGCTCCGTTACCGATTTTCATGATGTAGTCCGGTAAACAAACAAAACTAAAAGACTAAGTGAATTAGAAAAAAAAACTAAACTAACGTACAAAAAATAAAACTTGTTTTTGGCTTTTTGTGAGAGATAAATCCTAAGATGGAAATCAACGGATTTGGTTCCGGAATAGGCAGCTTCAACTTAGATTGACCACACCTGGACCAATTGAATTTTCGAATCATACAGGCAAGTCAAATCATTTGGGACTTGTTATCAAAATCTTTTTATGCTCTATTCTTGGTTTTCATCCAGAGTCGTTAGCAACTTTTAGGAAATCATACTGGAACTATTAGATTAGCACATTGATTTGAACTTTCAAGAATTGCAGCCACAATAATTGTCAATATGTTTGTCCTCTTAAATCCATACACAGACTTTTGGCACAGACTAGTGATAGATTTAGGTTTAATTATTTCAACTAACATTTGTGGATTCCACACTTATATGGTAATCAACATTCCTCAGGAGCTTTTGAGCGGTCTACGAGTATTTTTACAAGAAGAGACTATTCTTAGAGCTTTCGCAGAGAAGCCAATCCTCAGGTCAGTGCCATCGCACAGCAGAGAGGCGGAAAACAACAATGAAGTCCAGAATATCTAGGTTATGCTTATCCTCAAGTCAGTGCCATCGCACAGCTGAGAGGCACATACCCTATCTTCTTGTTAGAGCAGCTAAATTTTCTTTTGTACAGAATGCACCAACAACATAAGTCATTAGCTTGATTGCATTTGTCTTTCATTTTTTTCGTGCTTTGCTCTAATTTTGGTCATCCACACACATTTGTGGCGTTTACATGCTCATTACCCCTTATTGGAATATTGTTGATTGTGTTAACCAGTGATATGATGGCAGCCCACAGTCAGTTGAACAACTTAGTTTGATCTTAAAATCACCAGTCAGGTCTACTCATCTATTGTGTTGAATCTACCGACATATCATTTATGGTCTAGCACCCTCTAGGTCTACTTTCTTTGTGTTACCTTAGTAGCTGCCACTTTTTCTATCATCTTTCCTTTTATATTGTTTAGACTACACAGACTTAAACTTTGAATTTTGCATCTTTTCTAAATTAAATTTTCCAAAAGGTTTGAATCGGTACCACAGATACGATCTACCTATATCAGCTATCTACTCCTTCTCCCTCGTTTTTTTAATGTACTAGCTGACCTACTCTCCCCCTAAAATTCTAAAATCATACTGGATTTAATTATTTTAGGATTTTAACAGACAGCTACATAACATGAATTTAAGTTAAACAGAAAAAAATAAATAAGGAAAAATAATTAAAAAAAGGAATGTAACTACAATGCATCGGACTACACATGATCATCATCTGGAATAACATCACTTTTCTTTTTAACGTCGTTGACCTCTAACAAATATAGAAAACGTGGTTTATCAAAGGCTTTTGTACAGAGGTCAGCGCGTTGAAAATCAGTATTAATTTTTACCACATCTATTAAGTTCTTTTCAAAACAGTCTCTTATGAAATGGTATTTAATACCGATGTGTTTGGTCTTTGGATGTTGTACCGGATTTTTAGTTACTGCAATTACAGCAGAGTTATCAACAAAGATAGGAGTAGAAGAAAACTTTAAACCATAATCCCGCATTTGCTGTTGAATCCAGATGATTTGTGAACAGCAACTTGCAGCAGCAACGTATTCGGCTTCACAGGTTGACAATGCAACCGAGGTCTGCTTCTTACACTGCCAGGTAACTAAGCTCCTCCCAAAGAATTGACACCCTGCTGATGTAGACTTGTAGTTCATCTTGCAGCCACGGTAATCCGAGTCACTATACGCTCTTAGTTCGAAGTCATCATCATGAGGATACCACAACCCAAGTGTTGGAGTACCCTTCAGATAACGAAAGATCCTTTTGACCCCTTCAGATGGTTAACTTTTGGCTTTGCCTGATATCTTGAACATAAACCATCACATACATGATATCAGGTCTTGAGGAAGTGAGGGATATGAGTGATCCAATCATTCCTCAGTACGTGGTGGCATCGACCAGATCACCATTCTCGTCGGGTGCTACATCATGGTTTATAGCAAGTGGAGTCCCAGCTGCGGAAGCATTCTCCATGTCAAACCGATTCCTACATACTTGGTCTGATGTAGGAAAATCCATTTTGGTGTCTGATCCACCTGTAACCGAGAAAGAATTTCATCTCTCCCATGGCACTCATTTCAAACTCAGCCTTCATTACTGCTTCAAACTCTTTACATAGATCTTCGTTCTTTGAACCAAAGATTATTGCATCTACATAAATTTGGACCAGCAGTAAATCACCATCCTTTTCTTTGATGAATAGTGTACAGTCAATGACACCTCTGCGAAAACCGTGGTTCAGAAGGTGAGTTGAGAGTTTCTCATACCAGGCTCTGGGAGCTTGATAAAGCCCATATAAAGCCCCGTAGAGTTTTAAACTCTGTCCTGGTGATATGGATCCACAAATCCCTCTAGTTGACTGACGTACACTGTCACTCGGATTTCACCATGAAGGAATACACTCTTCACATCCAGTTGATACACTTTAATCTTCATATATGATGCATAGGCAAGGAAGATACAGACTGCTTCCATTCTTGCCACGGGTGCAAACACTTCATTCTAGTCTATGCCCTCGACTTGTCGAAATCCTTGAACAATAAGTCGAGCCTTGTTTCTGATGATCACGCCTTGATCATCTTTCTTGCATTTCAAGACCCATTTTGTGCCAATGACCTTAGCACCTTTAGGTCTATCCACCAGAGTCCATACTTCTAACTTCTTGAACTAAAGAAGTTCTTCTTGCATGGCACTCACCCATGCCTCATCATTCAGGGCTTCACTAACATACTTTGGCTCAAACTGAGACACAAAGCAACGATATGCACCATCATGAAGGTAATCCTTTTCCATTACCGAGGCATAATCAGCTGAATACAATTGATTTCTGGTCCGAACTCCTGACCTCACATCCCCAATGACATTATTCAAAGGATGATAGACATTTAGGCATGATCCACGAATGGTTGGAACAACTAGTTCAAAATCAAGATTATGAACATTTGGTTCAGTATCGGAGGCAGTAGGAGTCTGAGGTTCCGAAGACTCAGAGGCATCAATGTCAGATGCTTGTGGACTTTCCGTAGGAGGAACCTATTGCTCCTGGTTGTTTAGATCAGTCTCCATAGCTTCTTCATAAGAGGAAGAGTCACTATCTTCAAGTGCTCCCCCTGAGTTGTTAGATGAATGATCTTGTGAACTGGATGACGTTAAATCTTGAGATGGTGTGTTTAGAACATCATGCATCATCTTTGTTGTTAACTCATCATCAGACGTGTAACGTGGGATGTTGAAGGACTTGAAGAATCCATCAAAGTCGAAAAAGATGGTGGGTCCTTTGCAGCAGGTGATGTGATGTATCTCTGAACTTCAATGTTACACCACACTTCTACTTGACCCGTTGAGTTGTTGTAAACTCTCTTGTTCGGTATGTTGTATACTAAAAAGATACCTTCATCAGCCTTCTCGCTGAATTTTCCCTCCTGAGTCTTCTTCAGTAGGGTGCATGGAGTGCCAAATGGCTCGAGATACTCCAGATTAGGTTTACGTCGTTGTAGTAACTCGTAACACGTCTTTACATGGCGTTTAACTACCAGAACTCGATTTAGAGTATAACACGCATTTGCGACTGCTTCATTCCAGAATTGGGTAGGCAATTTTGAGTCTGCTAGCATCGTCCGTGCTGTCTCTATGAAGCTACGATTCTTCCTTTCAGCAACGCCGTTCATCTGAGGAGTGTAGGCAGAAGTGAACTGATGCACAATTCCTTTTTCCTTGCAGTAAGCCTCCATTCATTGATTCTTGAACTCGGTTCCATTGTCTGAGCGCACTTGTCGTACCTTCAACTTGTATAGGGACTCCAGAGTAGTAACTAATTCCTTGGATGACTTAAATTTTTCTGATTTGGATTTCAGAAACATAACCCAAGAGAATCTTGAGTAGTCAGCAGTAACTACATAGCAGTACAAGTTGCCTATGATGCTTCTTGTACTAACTGGACCAAACAGATCCATGTGAAGAAGTTCAAGAGGAAGTTTGATGGAATGAACTTTCTTTTCCTTATGAGACTTCTTCGTCTGTTTGCCCTTCTTGCACGCAACATAGAAATCTGGAAGTTGGAAGTTTTTGACGTTAACTCCTCTCACTAGATCATTCTGGATCAAGTGATTCATCTTCCGTGGATTAATGTATCCCCTTCTCCTATGCCACGAGATGCAATCCTTCTCAGTAGCTTTTGACATGAAGCACTGAACTTCATGATCCGTTATGGAGGCCTTTGATAGATCCAAGACATAAAGGTCCTTATATCTTGAGCTAGACATTAAGACTTGATCCGCCGGCACGACATAGTCTTTTACTTTGTTTAAATTTTGTTAATTCAGTTTGTTAGATATCGGACTTTATATTAACCTTTTCAAATTCTTTTTTCCAGATTACGCATTCCATTTTACTCTTTGCCTTTGAAGTGGCCTCCTTTTGTTTTGTTCCAGATTCAATTGATGAACATGAGGTATCTGGATCACTAACAAGAGGGGTAGATACCACATGATCCTTGATTGGGTTGTTATTTATTGGTCTACTCTTCATGTTCATCAAGGTCTCGGGTGGTGTAGGAACCACTTTATAGCCCAACCCCCCCTGTTGTTTCTTTCTTTTACTAAGTGCTGGACAATATGTGATGAACTTGTCCAACTGTGTAGTTTTTGCTTTAATGAGTTTACTTCTACTTCTAGAACTGCCTTTTGCTTCTTAGTGTCTTCTAGGGAGTTTAGATAGTAACTAATGTCATTAGCTTGGTTAAATGCAACTACTTCGGTTTCCCTAAGCTGTTTAGTCAAAAGGTCTATCTTTTCTTTGTAACTATGCTCATTTTGTTTTAATACTCTATTAGCCTCAATGCACAGTTGCAAATCTTTTACTAAGTTATCATTATGATCTAATAACCTAGAAAATTTCTCATCTATGCTATTTCTAAACGTATTACAATCAAAACAAGCATGATTATCAAACATTTGGCCAGTGGTACTTACCTGAGTTGGTTCAAAAGAGTTAGCCATCAACGCAGCATCAGATGTCTCTGGTTCTAGTGATTCTGTCTTTTCTGTCCTTGCTGTGGTAGTCTCCTCTTTAGGCTTGTAGCTGACCTCAGTTACAGTTGTCTCTTCAATATTTGACATCGCTATCTCAACTGCTAGATCTCCTTCACTCGTGGAATCATCGTCAATGTCTTCTACACTTGCAATGTTTGATTCCCCTGGAGAGACAAACCTAAAGCTCCAGTCCTGTCCTTTATCATCATGAGCAGTCAAGGCTTTTGGATCCTTGCTTGATGAAGTAGAACTTGTAGCTTGCTTGTCTTGACAAGTGAAGGACGAGAATGGGTTCCCGTTACCCGTCTTCTTTGGCTTAAAACATTCTCTCTTTAAATGCCCCTTCTCTCCACAGTTAAAGCAGGTCACTTTGCTCTTGTCAAAGCCAAATGTGGTATCCTTAGTAGCTACCAAGTTCTGTCCGGTCATTTTCACAAACTTCTTCGCCCTCCGGACAGCACTAGCTAAGGCCCACATAATGTCCATTCTCTCCAGCTCCATTTCATCTACCTGCTCGTAGTCTTTATTTGCCAGATGGCAGTTTCCAATCTTCCCAGCAACAAGTCCATCATAAGAAGAACCACTGCTGCCAAAAGATCCATGTGCTCTTGAGCTACTCCTACAGTCACATTACCGAGGTTCTCGGTCTTCAGTCTAGTAGCATTCGCTTCAGTTCCAATTTAATGGGTACAAGAAGACCCTGACTTTTCTGAACTTGAAGGAGAAGCTTCTGAAGGACCCAATGAGCTAGACACAAATGCAGTCTGAAGAGGTGCTCCAGACGTCTTAGCTTGAGGCGTGGCATTGTACAAAGATGGATTCTGAGTATACGAAGACTTCTGAGCTCTGTACTTCATCCTAAGAGCTTCTTCTCGCAGCTTTAGAATGAAGTCATTTATATCCAGCTTTGCCAGCATTCCATTCTGTCTCAGGTACACGAATGAAGCCCACTTTTCCGGCAATCCGTCTGCAAAGTTAGTAACTTTCTCTTCAATGGTAGTAGCCACCCCATGTGTATGCGGTTCACTCATCAGATGGTAGAATCTATCTATAATATCATCCAAACTCTCGTTTCCCATCGATGAGAAGTTATCGAATTCCTTCTTTAACTCCTTAGCCTTGATTGCCTTCAACGAAGCATTCTCGTCGTACCTCTTTTCCAGCTCATCCCATAGTTTCTTGGACTGCTTATTCTCTGAGTACTGGTGGAAAATGTCTTTAGGGATAGACTGTGTAATCAATGCATAAACCCTCTTCTCTGCATTATATTTAACTTTCTACACGTCTGTCATCCCTCCTAAGGTTAGCTTTACTCCATTGGCTCCCACCGGCGTACTATACCCAATCTCGATAGCTTCCCACAGATTCGGATCCACTCCATTGAGGTAGATCTCAAAACATTGTTTCCAGTGGGGAAACTCACCTAATATTAAGAGCTTTGGTGGTTTATTATGATTACCCACCTCACTCTCAAGTAACAGCAGGATCTAGATCCTAGAGTCCTTCCCAGCAGTAAATGCTGACATTTGATCTTCCATGGCGAATAACTTTAAGTCTACTAAAACAAATTGTCAACTGGTGTGACTGAAGGATGCGATTGGGCTATCCGTGCGAATGAACTATGCGAATGGTTCAATCGTGCGGCTGAATTAAGCGATCGGTTCAGTCGTTCGAATGAAGCTGATGCGTATGAACACTGTGAACGAATAGTTCAATCGTACGAATGGAGATGCGACTACGTCCAATCGTGCATCTGAGCAATGCGAATGAGGTCCAGTCGTGCGAATGGCTCACTCGTGCGTCTGAAGCAGCTGTTTTGCGAAAATTTCTAGGTTAAACATGTTTTAGCCGTAAAAATTCGAAATTTCACAAGGTCTAATCACCTAAGTCCGTAGAAACCAAACTTTGATGAGCAGGGAATGTCCAAGATCACTTTTGACACAAAAGATTGCGTTTTTAGTGCAAAAACACAAACTTTTTATCAATCTTGATTGAATCACACGTAATCAAGAGCCAAGGCTCTCATACCAATTGTTAGGACCTTGTATTTGAACGAAATACCTAATGATTAACGTGTAAACCAAACCAAATAGTGCGGAATCCTATTTGATTGGCGATCCAATCAGTGACAACACATGAAGAATCAATAAAGAATTGAAACTAATGTTAGAAATCGATTGGGAATCGATCTAATGTGTTCTATGAACTTGGAGAAAGAATTGGGAGGCTTCTGGACGGCTAGGGTACGTCTGGAGTCGTAATAGAATGAATGTATCTTTTTTTCACGAATTGGGTTGTATTTATAGGTTAGTATTGTTCATTCGTGTGACTGAACTATTAGTATAATTCAGTCGTGCGATGCACGACTGAGTGTTCAGTCGTGCGACTGAGCCAATCTTATGTGTCAATCATACGACTGATCCAGTCTCCTGTTTCAGTCGTGCGACTGAGTCAATCGTATGAAGTTATTCATGCGTGTGGTTCATTCGCATGGGCCATTCGCATAAGAACTTCATTATGTTAAGTTTGAATGTATTAATTAATAAACATTATGTGTAACCATTCAAATAATCACTAACCTAATTAACCAATTCAATATTGACTCATTAATGAAATATTAGACATTACAAATCACAAACAATCAATATCATTTCATTAATCATATCAAATTACATCCGAATCAGATAAACAAGATCTATTACATTTCATATCATGATCTAGGGACATACATGTATTAACAAAACCTTCCCCGTCATTCCGTTCTTTCACTAGGTTCTGAACTATGTGAAAGAACTTGCCAAACTGTTCAGTTTTTGTTTTAAGGACTCAACTTCGACTTGCAAAACTGCTTTTTCCTTTTTAGTTTCTTCCAAAGAATTTAAATAGAACTTGTTGCCATTTGATTGATTTAAGGTAATAACCTCAGTTTCCCTTAGTTGTTTCCTCAACAGTTCTATCTTTTCTTTGAAGCTGCACTCATTTTGTTTAATACACGATTTGCTTTAGTGCAGAGTTGTAAATTATTTACTAGATTATCATTATGTTCTATTAACCTAGCAAATTTAAATCAATGCTTTCCCTAAATTTATGACATTCAGTACATGCATGTTTTTCAAATAATTTGTCTTTAGAACATACCTGTGTAGAACTAGACGAATCAGTCATCAAAGTAGTGTCAGACTCTTCGGTGACTGGAGATTCTGTGTTTGTAGCACTAAGATCTTCTTCAACCAAATGATCAACGACATCCATAGCTTCTTCGATATCTGACAGTGTATGCTCAGCTATGATGTTTCCTTCACTTGTAGATCTATCATCCAATGTATCAACTAAAGCAATGTTTGATTCACCCTTAGAAATGAATCGGAAGGACCAGTCTTGCCCTTCATGATCTTGAGCAACCAAAGCCTTAGACTCTTTACTTGAAGATGAAGCTCCAATCTTATCCTTGTCCTATTGGTTGAATGTAGGAAAAAATATTTCCATTTCCAGTCTTTTTTGGGTTTATGCACTCACATTCGAAGTGCCCCTTTTCACCACAATTGAAGCACGTGACTTTGGTTTTGTCAAATCCAAATGTAGTATCTGTCATTGCAACCAGATTTTGTCCCGTCCTTTTAACAAACTTCTTGGCTCTTCTAACAGCACTAGCCAAGGCCCATACGATATCCATGCGTTCTAGCTCAATTTCATCAACTTGCTCGTAGTCCTCATCAGCAAGATGACAGTTTCCAATCTTACGAGCAACTAATCCATCATAAGATTGAACAACAACAGCTAGAAGGTCCATGTGCTCTTTAGCAACTTCCACGGTGATATTTTCGAGATTATCGGTCTTCAACTTGGTAGTATTTGCCTCAGGAACTATGTATTGGATTCCAGATGACCCTGACATTATGGATCCTCATGCACTGATTTGGGAAGGAGCAGAAGAGCTAGACACAATCGCCGTTTGTAGCCGTGCGCCTGAAGCAGCCGGAGTTGAAACTGAATTGTATAGTGCAGGATTCTGAACATAGGATCCTTTCTTTGAATTGTATTTCATATGTAGTTCTTCCTCCCTTAACTTCAGAATGAAATCATTTAAGTCTAAATTAGCGAGAGTGTCGTTTTGTCTCAGATTAAACACAAATGGATCCCATTTGTTTGGCAGACCATTAGCAAAACTAGAGACTTTATCTTCCATGGATTTGGCCATGCCATGAGTGTGTAACTCACTCATCAGATGATAGAATCGATCAATGATATCATCAAAGCTCTCATTGCCAATCGGAGAGAAATTGACAAATTCCTTCTTAAGAGCTTTTGCCTTCAGTGCTTTCAGAGTTGCATTTCTTTCGTAATTCCAAGGCCTCCTATAATTTCTTAGACTACTTGTTCTCAGAGAATTGATGAAATATGTCCTTAGGTATAGACTAAGTTAACAAGGCATATACTTTCTTTTCAGCATTATGCAGAGTCTTCTAGGATTCACTCATTACCCAAAGTCAATTTAACTCCATTAGTACTGACTGGTACCGTGTAACCAGTCTCAATGGACGTCCAAAGGTTTGGATTTAGTTGTGCGAATGAGTAGGACGATTGAAATCAACCGACTGGAGATGCTTAACCGTGCGAATGAGAGACATGACTGAGTTCAATCGTGCGAATGAGAGGGTACGAATGGGTTTAGTCGTATGAATGGACCAATTGTGCGACTGAAGGCTGCTGTGTTTAAACAATCGAATATTTTGAACACTTTGACACAAAATATGAATTTTCCAGAAACCCTAATCTGTCATTTGAAGAACAATAAAAAATTTAACACATGCAGACATCAAAAACACTTTTTGGAGCAAAAAGGTGACTTTTTTGATTGAAAACGTAGGTTTTGACACCAAAACCATTGAATCCACGCAAAATCACGAGCCAAAGCTCTGATACCACTTGTCAGGACAATTTATGTACGGAATACTAATAGATTCTACGTGAGACCAGATCAAATAGGGTGGAATCCTATTTGATTGGCGATCCAATCAGTGAGAATGACAAACTGATTGATCTAACGATGGAACAAACGTTAATAATTGATTAGAAATTGATCAGGAATGAACTATGAAGTTGGTATGCTGCTTAGAATGCTCTGGACGGCTACGGTTTGTAAAATATTTGAAGTCTCGTTTTCCATGAATTATATGGTATTTATAGGTTATCAGTATTCATTCGTATGATTGAACCATTAGCATGGTTCAGTCGTGCGAATGAATCAATCTTATGTCTCAGTCATATGACTGATCCAGTCTCCTGGTTCAGTCGTGTGACTGGTCCATAAGTATGATTCATTCATGCGTATGGCCCATAAGTATGGTCCATTAGCATGAATAATCACGTGACTAAGTTAAACACATTTCTCAATCATTATTGACTTAAAATCATGTACAACAACCTCAAACCTATTTAAAATGTTCATATATATGAATTATACCAAATACAATAATAATATGAAATATTCAAAGACAAATAAACATCAAAAGCATATTATATTTCATTAAGTAGTTACATTACACATGTGTAAGAAATGAAAGACTATTACAATAAGAAACATAAACTAGGAACATGATGTATCAACATAAAAAGTCATGATAATGTTTAAAGAAATTGAAAAGTTGAAAGGAAGTTTAAAAGAACCTGTAAAGGAAAGTGAAGTGATTGTTGTTGAGGAAGAACATTTTCAAGAACCTCAAGAAACTACAACTAGAATGTTTACTAATATAGAAAAAGGGAAAAGGAAAATAGATGAAGTTGAAACCTCTTCTATTCATACTAAAGTTCAAAAGGTTGCTTATCTAGTTAATGTAGTAGGATCAGACATGCAACAAAAGAATTGAAGCACTTGATGATATTGAATCAGATTGTTCTGATGAATAGTATGATGAAGTGTTAGAAGATGAAGACGTATTTGATGTTGTTGATTCTCCTATTGAAATGATTCAAGATGATATTTCTATTGACTTTGAAGACAGATACAATTATCTGATCAAGAAGAAATATAACAAAGTTTATTTGGATGGACTGACAGTGACTCAAATAAATGAAGAGTATGAGAAAGTATGTATGTAGAGTCGTTAGCTCTAGCAGATCCAAATAAGATAAGCCTTTAGCTTGGAGAATGGACACCTTTGAATGAAAGCTTGAATATTGATGATGTTTCTGCGATAGAATTACACCACCCAAACCATGATGATATGAGCATACTTGCTCTGAGAATGTGATTGTAGTCAAGGAATTATCCAAGGAAAAGATTGAATAGCTTCAAGGTGAGTCCTTAAGAGGCTAGTGAGGAGTTTCCAAGAAACTGAGAAGATGTATAACAAGATGATTATTCTAGATATGGATAACCCTTAGTATCTTGAAATAACCAAAAGAACAAAAATGCTAAAGCCTCAGGAGATAAAATCAATGGAGTTAGTAAGAAGATCTCATGAACACAGGAAAGAGCTTATGGATATGTTTCCTAATGTTGAAAGACAAGGTTACAAAGTTTCTATTGATCAAAAAAAACTTTGGAATAAAGCTAGATCAGCTGGATATCTTGAGAAATGTGCTACAAACAGGACAATCAATTTTAGAGTTATTGAATGCAATGATTGTGCTTGAAAAATCAAAGGAGGTGAAGATTATAGCATGGAAGTATGTGAGATATTTGATGCTTTTCTGATTAAAAGAGTAATGCAATCTGTGATGTCTATCATTTTTACTCTAGCATCATGTCATTACCTGTGCAAGATTTGAAGGAATTACACAAGTTACCTCTTATTAATCCCACAAAGGTTGAACGGGGAGAAAATTTTGTGAAGCTTCTTCATAGGGGAATTGCAAGAATGCCTGCCTTTCTAAAAACTCGTTGTGATCAAGAAGAAAAGAGTTATTTTGCTAAGATGAAGAAGAAATCAAAGAAAGGTGAATCTAGTGAGTCCATTGAAGATTGTTACTTAGAAACTTTCAGTGATAAGTACTTCAAAAAAGTAACAAATCCTAGACTGGAAGTTATTGATGGCACTCAATCATCAAAACCAATTTTGAGATGGTTTTGTGATTCATCATCATCAAAACCAATTTTTAGTGGTTTTATGGTATTAGAGCCTTAGTGTTCATGATTTGTTGAGTTATTGGTGGTTTTTAGTTAAATATCTTGTTTCAATCATTTTCAGTCCCTTATTGGATGTTTTTGATGTGGAAATTGATTGAGTTTACCTTGTTTTCGGTTATGGAAGCCTTGATAATCATCAGATCTCAAATTCATTGAGTTTTTGATGATTTCAGATTGATTTTAGGTTGAAAAAGGGTTTTAGGATTGATCAGCGAAACTATAGTTCTTTCAGCGAAATTCTTAATCATCTTTCAGCAAAACTATGAGTTATTGCTATCGAAATCGTTCTCTAGTGTTCTATGAAACTAGTCTTTTTGAACGAAAGTCATCTGTGATTGTGAAGGGTTAAAAGCAAAATTACTGTCGAAAGTGTCTTTGAACGAAAGTTCAAGCTTGTTTCGTGCAAATTTACCAGCGAAACTAAGCCTGTTGTGACAATTGGCTAGCGAAAGTACTGCTGAAATTGTTAGTGAAATTAGCTTCCACTGCGAAAGTATCAACGAAAGTAGTTTTTTTTACAAAATTGTCTGCGAAGTTATCTTTTTCTGCGAAAGTGTCAGCGAAATTATCCTCTGTCTTGTCGAAACTACATCAATCTCTGCGAAACTACCATGTCTAATTTAACATCACTCACACTTGCCGATCTTGAAAGTCTTGCTCCCAATAGGCCTCCGAGACTCATTAACGAAGACAATTTTGAAGATTGGAAGAGATGTCTTAAAGCCTTCTTCTTCTACACTGATCACAACCAATGGGAATCGAACATTTCTGGTCCTCACATACCAATGGTTACTGTTGGTAATGTTGTCTCTCAAAATAAGGACCCATCTTCCTTCACTAAAAAGGATCTGAAGTTTATCGAGCGTGACCAAAAGGCTTTTGGTGGTTTAACTCTTTTTCTGACACCAGATATTTACAATCATTTTGTAGAGAATAAAAATGCTAAATCTCTTTACAATGCCCTATGTGAGTTTTATGATGGTAATGCAGATTTGTTAAAGGATAAGAGCATTCAGGCTGAGAAGGAATTCAATTCTTTTGTTGGAACAAGAACGAGAGTCTGACAGATCTCACAAATCGTTTCTTGATTGTTTCAAGCACCTTAAAGAAATACGATGAAAAGCTTTCCAACAGTGAACAAGTTAATAGGCTTCTTGATTCTCTCCCACCTCAGTGGAGTCTACAGGTGAGGATGCTTAAACAAGAAAGAGGGTTCACAAACTACAAGCTGATGGATATTATCAATAAGCTGAAATCCTTTGAGTTGGACATGAAGAGACGAGAATTTAACCAGACTATGATGCCCACATCTGGTTTCTCACAAAATGTTGCTTTATTGTCATCCGTTGCAAGTTCTCAAATGCAGAATTCAATTCAAGGAGGAATAATACAAGTACTTTCTCTGGTGGAAACAGTAGTGTTGGAAGAGATCTGGGTAACTCTAAGGCCAATGTTGAAACCTCAATCCCATCAGAAACAATGGCTCTTTTTGGAATGTTCGTTCAAAGCTATGAAGCACTTGTAGCTGGAGAGTTGAAAGGGAAGGGAATGACTATGGAAGACATGTATCAGGTGGATCCTGATGATCTTGAAGAAACTGATATTCAATGGCAGATGGCTATGTTGACCCTTAGAACTCGAAGATTTATGGAAAGAACTGGACGAAAGAACTTCGGTGGTCAAACATCTAATTCAAAACTGGGATTTGATAAGTCCAAATTGAGATGCTTCAACTAAAAAAATTGGGAGACTTCAAACGTGAATGTCCATCACCAATTGTCACTGATTCCAGTAATTCAAGTGTTCCGATATTAACAGCTGAGAAAGAGAAGGAAGATGTGAATCATAAAAAGGAGACTGCATTGATTTCTAACTTTGATTGGAGTGCTGAGGTTGAGGAAACAAGAACTGAGATAAATCATGCTTTGGTTGCTGAGTTTGTTGAAAGGAATAAGAAGGAATATGGAAAAGATGAATTTAACCTCTTCATGGAATTCAAAAAGGAAGATGTGTCGTCTGTGAATGAGAAAGAAGAGAAAGATGCTAGAATAGGGGTAGGTAAATCTGCAGGTTTAGGGAGGAAAGAAGTTCATGCACTGGGCAAAGAAAGGATTATGATGATGATGCTGCTACCGTTGAGGAAATGAAGTCAAGTACTCTGGTGTGCCAATGTGAAAAAGCCTTAGTTGCTGAAAGGATGGTGATGGGACTTCCACATAAGGTAATTCAGGATATGTGCAAATCTGCTTGTAAATTAGATTATTTGGAATTTATAAAGCTAATAGTCTATTAATTGATAATGAAAAAGATTTAAAGCAAATCATCGATGAACTTAAAATCAATGAATCAAAATACTTCGTTAAATTAAATGAGGCTTTAAAAGAAAATGATCATTTAAAATGAATTGTTTTGGAAAGAATATTAAGATTACACTTTGACTGAAAAAGCTGGGCTTGCTGAATTTGATACAAGCAAACTTCAATCAAAGTTAGACAAATGGACCATATGAGGAATGAAACATGACGATCTATGTAAACCTCAACGAGGAGCTAGGATTAAAACGGGATTGGGTTATGAAAACATAAAGGTCTATCCTCCGCCTAGTACATACTGTTATTCCCCTATGCATGTTCCACATCCTTCTAATGATTTAATCAAAGCAGATACTGACAGTATGTCTGCAAGTTTAGAGGGTGTTAACTCTAAGCACATTCATGAAGACTACGACTATGGACCAACTAGTGGGCTTGGATGCACTAGTATTAGTACACCCGATTGTCAGTAGTCTGTTTTAGATCACAAGTCTAGTTAAATTCTATTTTTGTTTCTAGTTCTCCTATAATAGGCTCTATTGTCTCATGTTCTCATGACGGTTCTATTTCATCTTTTAATTCAGTACATTGTGGTGATGTCTTTTGTTCCGGTGATGATTATAATGCAACTGATCTTTCTACAAAGTCAACTAAGCAAATTAAAACTAATTGTTTTGAAAAATTCTTTTCTCATCCCATTCCATCTTTCACTCCATCAAATATGTGTTTATCTGATGAAAGAATTACCTCTTCGTCTGAAACTAGTACCGGTGAAACTAGTTCTACTGGTACATTGGACGAACATTCATCTATTTCTGTAAATAATAATTCTTGTTCAAATAAACATTGACCTTTTTGCGTGTATGAGACACTTAGTGACCTTGATTCTAGTGTATCTGAATGTGATGAGGAAATTATCATTGATCATACTCTTATTTCATCACATCACAGACGTAGACACAAACCTCATGTTTGAGGTGTGGTCAAGAGGACCATCTTGTCAAGAATTGTCCTACATTGCTTCATGGTCATCCTAATAGGAACCGATTGGAATTAAATTAACAAAATTGGTTAATAATTTCTTTTGCAATAATCTGCTTCATCTAAAGATAAAGTTGTTCAATCTTAGGTTCCTATTGCACCTGGTTAATTGTTCATTATCTCATTTCAGGAGTCATCCAGTAAGATTGTAAATAGTGTGACATGTAGATAGTGGTTGCTCCAAAATATGACAGGCCCGAAAGACTTGCTGACCAATTATCGGATTATTGTGGAGGATATGTTGCTTTTGCTGGTGACAAAAGGGTGGAAAGATGATTGGGCAAGGAGAAGTTACCAATGGTTCTTTAACCTTGAAAAAAGTCAACTATGTTCCTAAACTAGCATTTAATCTTCTGAGTGTTTCTCAAATCTGTGATAAAGACATTCTAGTCTTATTTAAGTCTGATGAATGTCTATTTTTAAAATCAGAGATTGATATTCCAGATGATTTGATTTATGCGTGCTCCAAGAAAATATGACACATCTTCTTGATATGAACTCCAGCGAGTCAAAGTCTACTACAACTTGTCTACTTTCTAAAGCTTCAACCTTTGAGTCTCTTTTATGGCATCGTCGATTAGACATGTTAATTTTAAAATAATAAACAAATTTGTAAAAACAATCTCGTTAGAGGACTCCCTTCAAAAGATTTTTCTGTTAACGAAAAATGTATGGCATGTGCCAAGGTCAAACAACACAAGAAACCACATAAGCCCAAACTTGAAAATAGCATAACTTGTCCTTGAGTTATTACATACTGATTTGTTTGGCCCAATTAGCATTAAATCTATTGTTAAAAAATCATTGCCTTGTTGTTACAGATGATTTCTCCAGATATTCATGGGTGAGATTTCTTGCACACAAAGGAGAGGTTGCTGAAGAATGGCAGAAATTAATTCTTTCTATCAAAACAATCATCAAGAGAAAGGTCATGGGTCTGAGAAGTAACAGCGGCACTGAATTCAAAAATCAGATTCTTGATTCATTCTATGCTCAAAAGGGGATTGTGAGACAATTTAGTGCTGTAAGGACACCTCAACAAAATGGTGTAGCCGAACAAAAGAATCGCACTCTCATTGAAGATGCACATACAGTGCTGATAGAATCTTCGTTACCAATTATCTTTTGGGCTGAAGCCGTAAACTATGCTTCATATGTTCTAAACCGAGTGTTGATTGTGAAGGACAAAATGAAGACTCCTTATGAACTTTTTCATAAGAGGAAACCTCTAATTGACTTCTTTTAGCCATTCGGTTGCTCTTGCACTCTTTTGAATAGTCAATCTCAAAAGACAAAGTTTGATGTTGTGTCTAATGAGTGTTACTTTGTTGGTTACTCTTCTTCTCAAAAGGCCTATCGAGTTTATAACAAGAGAACACGTATCGTTCAAGAGTCGTTATATGTTGATTGGCAGGAGTCTAACTCATCTGATGTTCGATCTGAACCAGCATGGTTCTTTGACTCTGATACTGTGTTTAATTCTTTTAATCTTCTAGTTTCGACGATGATGCACACTTCAAATGCTCAAAGCAACATTATCTCCTCCACTCCATCACCTGTCCATTCCACCTCGTCAGCAAATGATGCCATTTCAGCTGATGTTAGTTCATCTTCTCCATTGCTTGATCTGGCACCAACAGCTGATTCTTCTTCACATCTATCCCCAACATCTCTTCCTTCATCATCTACATCTATCCCCTCACAACCTATTCCATCTCTCTCTCACTCATCTAATTCCTCCATTGTGAGCGAAACTACTCCTAACACCTTCTCTTCAGACATCGACTACAAAACTTTGAAAGATCATCCTCTTGATAATTTTATTGGATCTATCACTGATGGTGTTCGGACGCAGAGTCAATCTTGTTTGATTAATATCTATCTCTTCTCTTGCTTCATCTCTCAAACTGTCCCAATAAATGTGCATGTGTGCTTTACTAGATCCATGCTGGGTGGAGTCAATGCAATTGGAACTTCAACAATTCAGAAAGCTTAAAGTTTGGACCTTGGTTGACTTGCCTCCCAACAAATGCCCAATTGGTACAAAAGGGGTATTTAAGAACAAACCGAATGATCGTGGTGTGGTGGTGCGTAACAAGTGTAGACTTGTTATGCATGTTTTGCTCAAGAAGAAAGGATTGAATATACTGAAGTCTTCGCTCCAGTCACCCGTCTTGAAGCAATGAGGATTTTTCTTGCTCATGCTGCTCATAAATAGTTCAAGGTCTATCAGATGGATGTCAAATGTGCTTTTCTCTACGGAGACATTGATGAAGAGATATATGTGTGTCAACCACAAGGTTTGAGGATCCTAACTTTCCCGATAAAGTCTTTAAGCTTGACAAGTCTCTGTATGGTCTTCATCAAGCAACTAGGATCTGGTATGAGACCCTAACACAATATCTCTTAAACA
Source organism: Flaveria trinervia (assembly GCA_025506515.1). NCBI lineage: Eukaryota > Viridiplantae > Streptophyta > Magnoliopsida > Asterales > Asteraceae > Flaveria > Flaveria trinervia. The sequence goes on along the minus strand of CM046458.1, from coordinate 9,026,795 downwards.
ATGGTTTCTCTCATGGTACCATCGATATGACTCTCTTCAAAAAGGAAGTGAATGGCGAAATGCTTTTTGTCCAAGTTTATGTTGACGATATTATTTTTGGATCTACCAATTCACTATTATGGCAAGAGTTCGAAGAAGTGATGCGTCAACGGTTTGAAATGAGTATGATGGGAGAAATGTGCTTCTTTCTTGGTTTACAAGTTGAACAAAAGCTAGAAGGAATTCTTATTCATCAGGAGAAGTATATATAAAGAAATCATGAAGAAATTCAAGATGGACGACGCCTCTCCTGAAGTGACTCCCTCTACTGCTCAGACTTGTCTCACTCCTGATGAGAATGGAAAACCAGTTGATCCTCATCTCTATAGATCTATGATTAGTCCCTCATGTATCTTACAGCAAGTCATCCTGATACCACTTTTGCTGTAGGATACTGTGCTAAATATCAATCGGCCCCAAAAGAGTCCCATGAGAAAGCTGTCAAGAGAATATTTCATTATCTCAAAGGCTATCCCGTTTAGGTCTATGGTATCCATATGGAGGGAAACAGAAAATCGGTGTCCGGAGGGTGTCAATACCTGGGAAAATTTCTGGTGTCATGGCAAAGCAAGAAACAGACTACTGTCTCTCTTTCTATAGGAGAAGCAGAATACATTGCTGCCTCTAGCTGTTGTTACCAAGTGCTTTGGATACAACACCAAATGATTGACTACGGAATTAACTTCCTCCACACGTCGTTGTTTTGCGACAACGAAGCACCATTGGGATTGCAAAAAATCCTATTCATCATTCCCGAACCAAGCACATCGAAACACGGATTCATGCTCAAGAAAAGGGTTTTATCGATATTATACCCATTGACACAAAAAATCAGAAGGCAGATCTTTTCACAAAAACTTTTGATAAACCCTGTTTTTATGAATTGATCTCTATGCTCGGGTTAATATCCTTTTAAACCTCTATTTAAAAATATATATATAATAATAATAATAAATATAATAATAATAATAATTATCGTTATCACATTATTAACTTTTATCTTCTAAAATAAAATTTTGGGGGAGCCTTACAATAATCTGGGTGTTAATATTGAAATGACAAAAAATGATTGTATATTCTCTGGATATGTTAATTTCTGCATGATTGGTACTTAAAATGAGAAATGATAGTAATTGATGTTGTTATCTATTTCACATCTTATTTTATAAAAAAAAAGGGGGAGCACATATAATGCTCAAACAAACAGATTCTGTAACGATATGGTTGATAGACTCAGCCTGACAAATAAAGTAAGCAGCATCATTTTGATTTACATTAAAATATATGCTTAAGGATGTCTGGATTTACGTGATAAATTTTGGCCTGCACAAAAACTAAGTCCCGGAAAAAATCGGATTGAGAATTGATCTTTCTCATACCATGATACAAATCATATAAGCTCTATCCATGAGTTATGTTTGGTGTATTTATATGTCTTGTGTTTGTGCTAATCTCCTCTGCTATACGGTGGTACTGACCTGGAGTGATGATCTCCTCTGTTGTACGATGGTACTGACCTGGAGCTCTCATTGGCACATGATTAAATGGGCATCTCCTTTGTTATACGTGAGTATAGACCTGGAGCTCTAACCTATTTGATCTAATTTGTATCACATCATCTAAATGATAATACTCACTTGCACACTAATGCACAAACCTTGCTCTGTAAAGATCGTACCAAAATTCAAAGAGGTTGGGTGAGGGTTTTTGCCAAATGATTGTGGGGTCCTACAATTCTAAAGCAACTAATCGAACCTTAACAAATCATATGCTATCTATTGAAAAAGATAAGGCTTGGGTTTAAGTGGACAAACATCAGCAATCGTTATTGATCTGTTTAAGAATTTCAAAATTCATTCAAAGAATGTGATTAGAATCAGTTATCAGTGTGATCTCATTACCGATCAATGATCTAATTCATCTTTGTGCTATATTTGTCTTGAGGATGTGATCTCCGATCAATTTTGAGCTCAATTATGTTTGCATCTCTTAAAAAAACAAAATTGCAGCGAAACTGTACTTTCACTATTTGTTTCGCTAACGAAATTGAAATTTCACTTAATATTCTCATTATAAGCGAAGTCATTCTGATCTGAATTTCATCTGTCGAAATTGCAACTTCGCCTGGCGAAACTACTGTTTCCTCTGGTGAAACTATAGTTTCGCAGCATGCAAAACTATTTGCTATATATGTCCTTCTACGAAATTACATCCTTACACTTTCACACTTTCATATTTATCTCTTTCTTAGGGCTTTTCCGTGACTGTTTCATTGATTTAGTGATTTTAGGTTGTTGCTTATGTGTATTGGTTGTATTCGGTTCGCATGTGAGTTTCGAACTCTGGACACACTTTTAATCTTGTTGACAATAACATATTCTTTGTTTATTTGGTTGTGCCTCTTCGGTTTCTTCGCTGTTCATCCAGCGAAACTACTGATTATCCAGCGAAACTGAACGAAAGTTCTTTAGATTTCAGCGAAACTGTGAGGTTATTCTGTCCAAGCGAATCTAACAGTTTCGCTGACCAAGCTTCAGTTTCGCCGGATATGGACTTTGGCTCGTACATTTTCGCCCGGTCGAAACTACCTTTCTGTTTAGCGAAATTGACATATTTTAGCTCGCGAAACTACACTTTCTCCGCTGAAACTGTATGTGAAACTATTCTTTCGGCAAGCCAATTTTTTTAATTTATTTTTCTTTTATTTTTTATTTTATATTCCTTTATTCTTTTCTTAATTCCTTGAATTCTTATTCAACTTATTTGGTCAATTTCTCAGGATCAAATGGCTAACTTAAAGTTCGATGAGTGGAATAATATCACTGCTATTCTGGATGATACACATCCTAAGGCTGCTATGTTCAAAGACTATATTAGATGGCTACAAAGATCACCCATAGCTTATGCCGTATCTCATTCGACCACCATTTATGATCTACATATCATAAATTTCTGGAGATCTGCTAAGTACGATACACAAGGAAATTCACAAAGAATTACTGCTAAAGTCTTAGATCACGAAGTGACCATTACTGCTGAGATTGTTTCTAGGATTTTGAGAGTAGAAGAAGATTCTGGAGATGAAATTACTATGCCAGATTCAGAGGTGTTCGAGGCGTTTAGAAGCATGTGATATGAGGGGCCTACTTTTGGTTCCCACAAAGAGATCAAGAAGTCATTTCTATCCAAGGAATGTAGATTTATTGCTCATGTATTCATCATGTGTCTTGATCACCGTAAAGGTGGATGAGACAGACTAAACATTGATTGGGCAAAGGCGATGGTGTTGTGTTGCATAGGAGAGAAGGCCAACATTGCCAAAATGATATTTTCATGCATGGCTAAGAATGTGATGGCCTTGAAGAAGGATAATGGCTGTTATATCCTCGTTTTCTTCAAATGATTTTTGATAATCTTATACCAGATGTACCAAAACATGGAGAAGTGAAGAGGCTGGTACAAATGAAACCCCACATTTTTGCTGACTGCTTTGCAATATGCCACGATTTTAGTGGAAAGATCACCCACCTTTGGGAAAATATGTATCCTCCAGAGAGATGGAGTTATATTAGACGGGTGGATGAATCTGAGAACAAAAGAGCTGAAGAAACCAGAGCACAGCAATCTGAAGCAACCAAGAAAAGAAAGAGATATGCTAAGGAGAAAGATTATGATTTTGAGGAAGATATAACTGAAAAAGCTGAAGAGATAAGATTAGAGAGGGAAGGAAAGAAGATCGAAGAAGAAAGCCGATACTGCAGAAACTGAGAGGCGTACTAAACAGAGAAATGAAGGTTCACTGAAAGAAGGGAGGAAAGAGGAAACCTTGATGAAGACATGATTCACAATCGTAATACTTCTTTGGCAAACGAACTGAGCATGATCAAGACTAAGCTTTTACCAATCAAGAGATTCGAGAAAAGCAAAAAGATGAGGTGATAGAGGGCATGAAGAAGATGCTTGTTGATCAAATCTGCCTACTGAAGAAGTTATTTGAGGAGATTGCACATCTGAAAGCTGCAGCCGGCCTACCTGATCAACTAATTCCATCTGAGTTAGATGATCTGACTGACACTTCAAAGTATCTATTTCTAAATGTGGGTACTTCATCCAAGGCAGGAGAGGGCAGTCTGGTGCAGCAACCGCTAATGTTGCAGATTTTGAAGCTAGAGCTGAGGATGTTGGAAGAGAAAATGAAAAAGAAATTATGGAGGCTGAATTTGTTGACTTAGGTATTGATATTGAGAAGGATTTAGTTGGAGAAGAACTAATAAGAGAGAAGTCAATGGAAAGAGATGTTGAAAAATGGAAGGGTTGATTGATGAAGAAGAGGATGATGAACAACTCATAGACTATGATTCCGAACCAGAGTTCTATGAAGTTGATGAGAGACCGTTGATCTATGTGGCAAAGAAAGGGGAGGATGCTAAAGACGTGTTTGAGATGGATAGAGCCGAATGGTTTGTAAATGTGAAGGAACCAGAAGAAACCACTCCCCTATTCCAACACATGAGAGGTTTGAGTAAATAGGAGTCTGACAACAAGATCATAAGCTGGTCCTATAATCTCGGTCTGAAAATGTTCATGATAAAGAGGAGGGGAGGTAGTATCAGCAATTTGCATAAGAGGAAGGCTTTTAAGTCCTTGCCTAAATGGGATCTTAAGTGTTTGGAAGCTCTACCACTTCTGAATTCACATTTGAGTGAGAGAGCCACACTTCTAAAGAAAGAAATACAGAACAGGCTTAATGACAACTTCGAATCATTTGGTTACATGAAGGCAGAACGGAGTAGGTCAAAGAAAGAGAAGGACTGGGAAACGGGAAAGGGACGAATTGTTCAGAGAATTAAACCGCCAAAGACAGTTAACAGGGTGAGATTATCTTGTCCCCTTCCCCAACAGCTACAGGATTTTGAGAAATGGTTTTATGATAATAACACTGGGGAAGTTGTGATTAGGGTGAAGAATGGCAAAGAATTTAATGTTTTTGATCCTATAGAGTTGTTTAGTTTCTACGATGAAGATTTATTAGTGTTGTGTGAGAATCATAAAGGCTGGGGCTGGGGAAGAGACTCGAAAAGAGCTAGTCTCTTTATGAATGTAGCCAACAAGATCAGAGGGGTGAGGGCAGGGTGAAGAAATTAGCCGAGAGGGTAAAGGCTCAAGATGATCTTAACATGGATATTCAAGATTTGGCCAAGCAGTTTGAGAGGGCTAGTGCTCATCCCGACGGAGCTAGTGATGCAGGAGGAAACCGTAAAGAATCATGTGCTGAAGTGTAAGGCCCCATTCCCGGGACGCCTACAATTGGTCATTCATCACACATAAAATATATAATTACATATAACTTCCATAAAAAATCACAGCGGAAATGACAAAATAGACATCTCATTTCATTATAAAAGCTTTTGCAAAATAATACATCGTAATTCGATTACAAAACCAAGTTGCATTACATCACAAAGCATTATAAACATGGATGCCATCCCAAAAAAGCTGAGTAGTCGCCTCGTGTCATCCTCAGCAACTATTACCAGCCAACAGGAAACACATAAAAAGTCAGCATTGCTGAGTGAGTTCTAGTTTTATAATAAAACATACTTTGCTCTCATTCAAACCATTCTTTACTTTTTTCAAATCTACTGCGCTTTACATTCATTCGTGACCATACAACGTACATACACATCGATAATATAATTATTATCTTCTATTACATTCGTTAACTTTCGTTCATTGTAAACGTTCGTTCTCCCGAGTCTATTGTGACAACAGGGTTGCTCACCTCATTGGCAATCTCAAGATTGCACGCTATCTAAGTCTCTTGCAACAACAGAGTTGCTCACCTCATGGGTAATCTCAACGATTGCATGCTATCCGAGTCTCTTGCAACAACAGGGTTACTCACCTCATTGGTAATCTCAACGATTGCATGCTATTCGAGTCTCTTGCAACAACAGGGTTGCTCACCTCATTGGCAATCTCAATGATTGCATTCTATCCGAGTCTCTTGCAACAACAGGGTTGCTCACATCATATATGTGCTTGCAAGCCTTTCCTTCATTCATTTATCATTCAATAATGCATGCATTCTTACTTCATGTTACTCTTCCATTATCTTTCAGTTTACGTTACATAATACTTCATTCATTCATTAACATGACACGTATAGCCACAGGAAAGATAAAACATCATCATAACAAGGAACATAAAATACACAGTCATCACCACATACAGGGCAACATCATACATACATAACATACATTATGCATAAACATGCAACGTCATCATCATCATGCCCAACATGCTCTCTAAGGCCTCAATCATCATCTTACATGCTCTTACGGAAACCTTTATGTCAAAACTTACATCTGCACTTTCTCCCGAAAGTCAAAAGTCAAACTACACTTTCCCCTTAAAGTAAAAAGTCAAGCTACACTTTCTTTTGAGTGCAACAGCTCTATTCGGGCGTATGGACACCCTTCAGTCGCATGGCCTCTATGCGACTGAAAATCATGCGAATAAACCAATGCGGATGGACACTCATGTGAATGAACACCTAATCGTGCGAATGGACTAATGCAGATGAGCACTTATGCGACTGGACCCTCAGTCGCATGACCTCCATCCGACTGGCCCCAATTGTGCGAATGGACCCCAATCATGCGAATGAACCCCAATCGCACCCCCTTCGGCCGTATGGACTCCAATCGCACTCCAGTCGGTCGTCTAGCCCTAGCTGGTGAAGAATGCAGTTCTAGCCGAACGCAAACTGCCCTTTTCGACCTCTAAACTCATCTAAGCCCCTTCTATGCCCAAATCGACCATCCTAAACCTTAGGGATGCATACCACAACACCATTCAAGCACACACAAGCCGGAAATAAACTCTAAATGCATCACACGTAACACACCAAATGGGTCAAACACACTGCATACAAAAACGGGTTTTCTATGCTTTTGTCACACCCCCGCTGAGAGCAGAAACACGGGGGCGTAACGAGATAGGATCGGCATAACACATGGTAAGCGATAGAGATGCAATATAATTAATTGACAAGCATTTCATGACGACACTCGACAACAAGGGACTTGTGTCGTTTGTTAGTCAATATTCACGACAACATAGCCATAAGCATAACATGTTAAATGATTCACATAACAAAGATGTTAATATTGTACGCAATTCCCACAACCCGGGAACAAACAAGTTACAAAGTATAATGTTGTTCGAAAAGATTGTAACAAATGTTTTCAAATGACAAAGTTTAGCCACAAATGCATCCTAGGTCTACACTAAGGCAGCACACCTGGATCTTCAGCTAGCATGATCACTGAAAAGATATGCTCAAAATGGTCAACAAAATTGTGGTGAGCTTGCAGGTTTAAAAGTAATAAGTAATTGATGCTGTATAAATGTTGTTGCAGAATACCATGCATACAGTTATAAGTAAGCAAAAAATCACATGACCTGAGCTTTACAACCAAACCTAACGACGACACAAAGAATCTTGTCGAAATATATTCACACAAGGCCCGTTCTTGGCGACGTGGTACTAACTAGTATACCAACACGAGGGTGGGGGTGTCAACCCAAGTAGTACTACCAATACCTATTTGTTGGTTCCAC
>CM046458.1:8972482-9012482 GCA_025506515.1 Flaveria trinervia | reverse complement strand
ATCAAACACACCTATTACTCTAACTTTTAGTTGCTTCATGTTATTCTCATCATATTCTATAAAATAAGGTTTGTTTTGCATTTCTTTATTAAAAGTAGTGTTTGTCTTTAGGATTTTTTTCAATAGTTTTACTTGTAGTTTAGGCTCATGCTTTTTTCATGTCAAAGACTTACTTTTAGGTTTTGCTGATTAATACTAATGGTGTAACCATGTAAAAAGAATCTATAAGTATTTTAGAAAGGTGAAACTCTTTTAAAGCTGTAAGGGTTATATAAAGCTACACACTCGTTTATGTTGGGACCGCTATTTATTCTTTTTTATTGGATCGTTGTTTACACTTTAAACCAATATAGTGTGGTTAAGCTACTATAGCCTCGACAAGTAGGTCCTTACAACGATATAGGTATAATATTCTTATGTATATTGTCTAGAGTATTCATATTAAGTTTTCATCTTCCTTAAAAATCATATTTATCTCTAGGGATATTAAGTTTTCATCCCCCTTTAAAATCATATTTATCTCTAGGGACGGAATTCGTATGTATTCACCGGAGTCACATGAATACAATGACTTTCTCACGCATATAGAAATAGATGTATAATCAGTTTGAGTGACAATAATATTTCTTTAATAACTTACTCTACTAGTTATAAAAAATATTAACTCAAACTTTAAAAAAGTTTATGAGTTAATTAATTAAATAATTAAAAAAATGCACTTCTACTAAATAGTCAATCTCGTGCAGCCCAAGATTTAATTGAATTATATAAACCCATTCTTAATACTCACTAAATACTCAATAATAATAGAACCTAAAATACGTTGGAGTCTTTGACTCAAAATAAAAAGCAAGGACGATTCGTAGTTGGTTTTTAAGACAAAATGGACAGTAGGTAACACTAAAGATTTGTTCAACTCAAAATTTCAAAGAAATATTATGTGTGTTTTTACATTATAATATGATGTTTTATTATTATTTTTGAGTTGTGTTTATTATTTGTCAATTTTTATTATAAAACAGAAGCATTTAAAAAACAATAGTGAATCCATAGAAACAATTTCATAAATCCGCCACCGTTAAGTTATCTCCAAATTTTATTCATCTTTTAAAAGAAGCCTTCATCCATTTAATTTGTCTACTCCATCGTTATTTAATGAAAAATTTTGCATCTCATTCTCATGTTATTTTTTTATTTACAAACACTTAAAAAATTATTAGTCATTTACAAACACACAAAAGATGTAGCTAGTGACTAGTGAGAACATTCAAAAGTTATTCATAGTAAACATCCTCGTCTCTATTATTTGAGGAAAATTTTAATATATATATTAGGGTGAGATTATTGTAAAAATAAAGAAAAAATTAAAAAGTATGAGAATAACTATTATCAATTAAATCTTATATTCAAGAGCTAAGAAAAATGACATAATATTAAATAATTAAAAATTTTAATGATAGGAAAATGGTATTTTGATCTTAACCATATTTTTAAGTTCATTTTTTTAAACGCTCATAACTTTTATATAAAATATTTTTTAATTACATCATAAAAACAAGTGTTTTTAATCTTTAAAACGTATATATTTTGATACATAAATGATGAAGTTTTTTCCACGTTATATCAGCTCATTGTGTAATATTTTTCATATTGTAGTGTAATATTCGTCATCTTATTGTGTAATATATATATATATATATATATATATCAGATCATTGTATCTAATGTTAGCCATATTGTTACGCATTGTGTTTTTTTATTATAATGATTTTCCAATAATATAATGTTAAAAAGGTAATTTTGTTATGTCTTTTAGTTTGTTGTGTAATCTTAATCGAGTCATTATATAATCCTCATCAAGCAGCTTATTGTGTATATAGTTATTTATCGAGTCTAGTGTTAATTATCATGTTACCCATTGTGTCTAATGTCAACTAATTGCTTTTTATTATGGTGAGTTTCAAATAACATAATGCTAAAAATATAACTATATACATTTTTCCCAATTCATTGTGTAATCTTGGTAAGGTTATTTTGTAATCATCGTCAAGCAGCTCATTATGTCTATTGTTAATTGTTGAGTCTAGTGTTGCTCATTGTGGTACCCTGCAGGATCGTTGAAGGTATAAGTTATAACACAACACACAAAGAGGAGATAAACTAAACTTTGATCAAACTGTAAACTGGATTAACCAAGTTGTGACACTAAGAACACAAGTAATATAAGACACAGAACACAAAGAACACAAGTGTTTGGTTTTCAAGAATGCAGTATATTGCCTTCTCTATGTTCTATTACAAGTGTTACAAAGCATATATAAAAGATACAAGAACATGAGATACTTATACTATCATCCTACAGCCGGCTATACTTTGAAGCTAGCTGGATACAATTGACTAGACACAAACAAAATCAATTATAGAGTTAAAAGGCAAATTGTCTTTTGATTTGTGACTATGACATGCCATAGCTCACATCCTTATCTATTACAAAAAGGATAAAGTACATAAAGTAGAAAGTTACAGACTCAAGACCTTAATGTACAGTTACCAAAAGCATAGACCTTTTCACCAAACCATGTAAGTTGGTGACTTGCAGAGTTGTAGCAAAGGTGTCCAGCTTTATGGACCAGTACATCAGATAAAGCATGTTACTAAACCTCTTCGGAAGAAATCTGTCTTCATGAACTTGAAGCTTCGGAAGACTTTGTCTCTGAGGCTTCGGAAGACTTCATCTTCGGTTTCGGAAGATATTGGTCTTGGCTTCGGAAGATTTCACACTTAGAGTATTTCTATTGCACATGTGAAACTTCCGAAGCATTCTACTTCAATGCACTTGTGCAGCATGCAGGAAAGACTAAAGATGTTTAGGTTGCATCAGCCTCTTCATTAATCTCTACAAACTCCCCCTAGGCTGATGCTACCAAAACACTTAGAAAACTTCAGATATTAACAGTCCTTATTAGGATGATCACCATTCCTTTCTTCATGAGATGATCAGGATCCTTCAGGCTGTTAAAGTGTCTTCTCATGTCAAAGAGGTCATGCAGAGGCAACTGAAGCATATCTTGCCATGTATAAATGTCTTCAATGCCTTGATCTCTAATAAAATGCCATCTCTCTGGATTTATGGTGTATGTCCAAGACAAGATGGGTCTTCCTGATGCTAGAGGAGCTACTGAAGTTGGAGTTGATTGAGCATCCTCTGGCTGCACATCCCCAGGCTGTTCTGATTCATCCTGAGGTTCAGAAGGGGATGCAGGCTTCTTCTTCTTCTTAGACTTTAGTTTAGAAGCCATTCTCTTCTTTTGCTTTCCAAATTTTAACTGAGAAGATTGGCCTGCAGCACCAGATTGATCTTCACTGTCTCTCTCAGTTAGGATTCCTCTCTCTCATGTTCAGATGGAGAGGGAGGTTGAAACTGCTATGGATCAGAAGATGAAGCTTGCTGAGCATTAGCAGGAGGTCCGGGTTATGTTGTGTCTGGTTGTTCAACCTAACCTCCACTTCAGGTGGGGTCTGACTTGAAGTGGAGTGTAAGTCAGCGCTCTCCATTCTTAATCTTCTGCTTGATTACCTGATATGCTCATCCATAGTGGATAGAGACATGGGTCCAAGTCTCCTTCCAGAGAATCCATACAACTTCATGAAGCTCATCATCCTCTGCCTATCAGTAGACTTTTTCATGCTCTTTTGGATGATGGCTCTTGATTTTGCAGCTTCTTCCCTTAGCTTCTTCTTTATTGTCTTTCTTTTCTTGACTAGCTCAAGCTCAAGTTGTTTTAATTACTCAAACTCAATATAGTCATAAGGTAAGGGAAGGGTGCATCTGCCTGATAGAGGCCTGTGGCACTCAGGTAGTTAATCATCTTGATTTTGTCTTCTTCCTTATGTACTTGAGGTTCTTGTTGAACCACATCCTCTTGTTCAGAACTTTCTTGAACTGGTGAGAGGATAGGTATACCTTTGTATAGTCTTTTTCTTCTTCTCTCTTCTTTGACTTGTACTAGGAGTTCTGCATCTTCTACCTCCTTCTCTCTTGACCTTTCCAGATCAACCAGTTCATTCAATTCATCCAAGGGGAGAGAAATGACACTATCTATGTCATAGTTCCTAGTCTACAGATAGTTAATCCTGACTGCCCTTAACCCATCATTCTGAGTATCTGGTCTGGGGGCAGCCCTGATTGCAGATTCCATGAGTCTTGGATACTCAGTAGAGGATCTTTCTCCTCTTAGCCTCATTTTCCTCTCTCTCTCCTCCTCCTCAATCTCCTCAGATGTCATCTTTCTTTTCCCTGTCACTCATAGACCTTTGTGACTTAGGGTGGAGAGAGCTTTGGCCTTCATTGCTCGTTGCATCATCTGAGCTCAAGCCAGAGAGAGGTTGAGAAGCAACTTCACTAGCAGGTGTCTTAGAAGGAATATGGATCTCTGCAGCAGTTAGAGATGATGAGACAGGGCTCTCAGGTTCTGTCACTAGGCCTTCAGTCAAGGTTTCCCCTATGAAGCTAATCTTAGGGTCTGCCTCAACATCCAGTTGACTGATGACATTGCCTAATTGCCTTAGTCTCCTTCTTAGGCTGAACTCTGCAATGATCCTGTCTTGGATTCTTTTAGCCAGTCTATCAGCTTTCTTGATTGGCTTGGGTTGACAAGTGGCATGTTGACTAGATCCAGACCTTCATAGTAGTCCAAGTTTTGAAAATTAAAGACTTCTTGTTGTCCTTGAACTCTTATGATAATGTGGGCCTTCCTGTTGTTGTCATACCTCCACACAATGATATGATTGAAGGATGGTGAAGGTGACATAGACCTTGGTATCCCATCCTCAAACAGATATGAAGGAGTCTGTGTAGTCCATATTAATGTGAACTAGAGGAGGTTGCTGAGAATGCACAGATACAAGTGAGGATGGTGAGTCCTCAATGTCCATTCTCTCTGAATAACTCCTAGGTTACGTGGCTGTGTAATGACTTTCTCCCCCTTTTGGGTAGCATCACCCACATGCATAGGTGAGCTGGAGGGTAGGTCAATCACATCCACAGGTTCTTGTGTTCCTGGTGAGCTCTCCTTAAGGGTCTCCCAGCTAGTTTTTCCTTAAGATATGAAATCTGAAGTTGCTGATCATTGATCCTGTTGTGTAAGGTAATCACCTGAGATTCAAGGTGACTGACCTTGGAGACTAAATAGGTGCATGTTTTGGATAGTTTTTGCACTTTTAGTCTCAGATCCCCCTCATCTTCATCAGAAGAATCACTGGGGGTGGAGAAGATTGGACCAGAGTCCTTTCTCTCATGACCAGTTCTAAGTTCTTGGCTACTGGATTTCCTCTGCTCACTGGCAGTCTCAGTTGAGATGTCAGTGGGCTGAGTTGCCATGGTTGAGGTCTTAATGATGTAATCACTTTCAGAAGTGAAGCCTCTTCCATATGGACATCCTGAACAGGTTCAGGAGTGTCCACCTCGTTGTAGGTGACTGATGTGGGATAGACGTAGGGACTCAGGAGTACTCATCTCTCTTGAGTAGAGGGAAAGAAGAGAGATTCATTATACCCACTGAAACCTATATCTTGATTAGTGTAGAAATCAAGTTGGGAATTGGTTGGTTGAGATCTATAGGCTGGGGATGGTAACTGTCCCCTGAAGGTTGATCACTTGAGTATTGAGACTGAGAGTGAGGCTAAGGCAGTAGGGCTAATGAGCTCATGGTTGAGCATGAGGAACCTCAGCACTGATTCTTGAAAAGATGGGAGTGGTTTGCTCCTCAGGAGAAGTGGGAGCTCCAGTGTCCTTTCTTCTTGTATGGGTGAGTATATGGGGGCATCCACAGACTGAATAGTCTGAGCAGGGATTCGTTTGGATTTTCTTTGGTAGGTGATGGAGATTTGAGGCTGTGTGGGTGGTTGGGAAGTAACAGGTGTCAGGTTCAACACTAGCTGTGCTGCTAGGTTGTCACCTTGAGCAATGAGCTCTAACATTTTTGGACTAGGGTTGTTTCTACCCCAAAGAATCAAACAGGGACTTTCTCAGTATTTTAAAGATGCCAGGCTTCATTTGTCCCAATTTAAGAATAATACCTATTTCCCTTAACTGTGAGCCCAGTTCACAGTTAAGAATGTACTGGACATATCTAGGAAACATGTAATATTCTAAGGAGTCTAAATTAGCAAGAAAATTTGTATAAACATACTGAGAGTACCTGAATTTGACCCTTTGAACCATTCCATGGATTATGAAGGAGAGATCTTCAGGAATCTGGTCCCATCCACCATGCTTGTTTGATAAGCTGTGAATGACCACATGGAGCAGGAATCTCTATTGGGATAAGACCTTCCCTTTCGTAAAAGTCTTTACAGAAAAATCTCCCTCATATCCATCTGCTCAAAGGAATGATTGATAGCTTCCTTTGGGAAAAAACACCTCACCTTCTTCATCATCCAGCTGAAGATGTGATTTGATGGATGGCGGAGTGATGAAGATGTTCTCCCCTACACTGTGGCAGACAGTGCCTTTCCCCATCCATAATGACCTCTTGGCAGGTCTTCTAGAATTCAAGCAACTGATCCTCATAGAGTGGAGGATCAATGGTTAGGGATGTGAAGTAGTTGGACAGAGATAGAAACAGCAAACCTCTAAGAAATTAGGATCTTTCTCAAAGCTTAACAGAGCAAATTGATTGTGTTGTCTGTGTAGCTGCATGGTAAAGTTGGGATTATTTCTGTGAGCAAGGTTGGCCATTTTGAAGTAGCTTAAGGATGAAGAAAGAAGAAAGAAAGAAATTTCAGAGAGAAATTTGGGGTTTTAGGTTTGGAGGAAGAACAGATGATAGAAAGAGGGGGGAAACCGTTGGGTTTATATGTGAGAAGGATTTTAGATAAAGTTTAATGAAAGAGGATAAACTTTGAAATCTGGATGTCGGTCCCACCTCTGAAAAAGTAGTTTACTTTTGCTCAAAAAGTAGTTTTCTTGAAAAACAAAAAGCTTCCGAAGGTTAATTATCTTCGGAAGTTTTAATTAAAAAGCTTCCGAAGCTAAAATGACTTCGGAAGAATTTCCAGAGAGGTTTGAGAATTTTGCTTCGGAAGAAAAATTAAAACTTGAGTGCTTTGTGTATAAACTAACAAAGCTTCCGAGAGTTAATTTTGCTTCGGAAGTAAATGGTCCTTAAAAATGAGTAAATGTCTGAGACAAGTATTTAAGCTTTGGAAGATAAATTTGAAAACTCTTCCGAAGGTAAATTTCTCAGAGAGTTATTTATTTTAATGCATGATTTACTCCGAAGTTAAAAGCATAACTTCCATAGTAATCAAAATTTTCAAAAATCTAAGGAAAGTCTTCAAAAAGAAATTTTCATCCAAAGAAAACATGAGCTTATGAAAGTGATGAACTAGACAACTTAGGACCACACATTTTAAGAAATAATAAGAATTAGTTTTAACAAAGATCTACTCAAGGTTGATCATCCCAATAGCTGATATAAGATATTTAAATCTCTGTTCATAAAAAGCCTTTGTAAACAGATCAGCATATTGTTCATCTGTGTGAACCTTGACTAGTTTAATTATCCCTTTTCATAGTTATCTCTTATTAAATGATACCTGATATTGATGTGCTTTGTCCTTGAGTGCTGCACAGGGTTCTCTGTGATTGAGATAGCACTGTTGTTGTCTATGTGAATGCGAGTCTCCTTGAAGTTTAACCCATAGTCCAGCATCTGATTTTGAATCCAAAGTATTTGAGTATAGCAGCTTGCAGCAACAATGTATTCAGCTTCAGCAATTGATGCAGAGACACAAGATTGTTTGTTGCATTGCCATAAGACAACCCTTCCACCAAGAAATTGACACCCTCCAGATGTAGACTTTGCAGTCATGTTGCAACCACCATAATCACTATCTGTATAGGCATACAGATTGAAGTTAGAATCTTAGGATACCATAGCCATGAGTTGATGCACCTTTGAGGTATCTTAGAATCCTCTTGACAGTGATAAGGTGAGACATCTTAGGGTTGGCTTGAGATCTTGCACAAATATCATGTAGCAAACATGATATCAGGCCTGCTAGCAGTAAGATACATAAGAGACCCAATCATAGCCCTATATAAGTGCTCATCTACACACTCCCCCTCAAGATTAGGACCAAGGGAGTGGTTTCTGGCTATGGGTGTCTTAGCAATCTTACAGTCAGTCATATTGAACCTCTGAGTATGTCCTGAACATACTTTGACTGACTTATGAAGATGCCATCTTCAACTTGCTTCACTTGAATTCCCAGAAAGAAATTGAGTTCCCCCATTGCACTCATTTCAAATCTGTCTTTCATCAGCTTCTCAAAGTCTTTGCAGAGTTTGGATTAGTTGAACCAAAGATGATGTCATCCACATATACTTGAACTAGAAATATGTCTTTTCCTTGTCCTTTGATGAAGAGAGTTCCATCTATAGTACCCTCTGTATCCATATTTACAGAGATACTCAGACAGTGTCTCATACCACTTCCTGGGTGCCTGATGCACCCATAGAGAGCTTTGTCAAGCTTGCAGACATAATCAGGATGATCAGGATCTACAAAACCAGGTGGCTGTTTAAGATAAACCTCTTCATCTATCACTCCATACAAAAAGCACACTTCACATCAAGTTGAAAGACCTTGAAGTTCTTGGATGCAGCAAATGCCAGGATATCCTAACAGCTTCTAATCTTGCCACTGGAGCAAAGACATCAGTGTAGTCAATCCCTTCTTCTTGTATGTATCCTTGAACAACCAGTCTAGCTTTGTTCTTGATGATGATGCCTCTATCATCTTTCTTGTTCCTAAACACCCATTTGGTTCCAATGGTAGTCTTCCCAGAAGGAAGAGGACAAAGGTTCCAAACTTTCTGCCTTTTAAATTGAAGCAGCTCTTGTTGCATAGCTTCAACCCAACTTCCATCCTTTAGAGCTTCATCAACTTTCTTTGGCTCTATCTGGGATAGAAAACAAGAGTGAAGACAACATTTGCTTCATGGGTTTGTCCTCTTGTCTTCCCTGAGACAACATCTCAATGATGTTGTGGTCGGTGAGACTTGTGGATCCTAAGCTGAGGGATCACAACAAGTTGTTGAGAAAGATCTAAATTAGAAAATTTATATCTGGCATAGATGTTCTCCCACCACATCAGTACACTTTTCAAGTGAAACTTGATCCAAGCAGCGGTGTGACATCATTGATCTTCTCATCTATGGTGTGGTTAGTGGCATCAAGAAATTCTTGGTCACTGTCACCATCACCATTGTTGTCTTCCACAGTTGAGGTGTTTTATCTGGTTGTAGAGCCTCTGAGCTAGAATTTGAAGGCATACCAGATGTATCAGCTGAATTTGTCATTGTTGGCTGACAGAAACCTCATTTGCAGAAGTGGTTCCAACTGGAGCTGAAGATATATGTCTTGAAGATCTTCCTAGCTCAAATCTTAGATCAGGATCATCTGTATTTAAATTTTTTGTAGATCCTGAAACATTCTCACAAGATTTGTTAAAACAGTTGGTAACCAAATCAAGATCAAACAACCAATCCGGACCAGAACCAGCAACACAGGATGTGTGTTCATTAAAAGTCACATTGGCTGACTCCTCAACAATTCTAGTTTTGAGATTGTAGAGTCTATAATCCTTAGCTTGGGAAGAGTATCGAATAAAGTGTCCATCATCTGATTTCTTAGCAAACTTGGCAATTTAATCTTTGGTATTCAAGATGGTGCAAGGACATCCAAATGACTTGAGAAAACCAATGAAAGGTCTCCTCTTGTGCCAAAGTTCATGAGGAGTCTTGCCATGAGTCTTAACTACTAAAACTCTATTCTGCACATAGCAGGCAGTGTTGACTGCCTCTGCCCAGAAGGTGATGGGCAGTTTAGAGTCAGACAGCATGGTTCTTGCAGCTTCAATCAGTGTCCTGTTTCTCCTCTCAGCAACACCATTTTGCTGAGGAGTCCTGGGAGCACTAAATTGTCTTGTAATACCCTTTCATCACAGAATGTATCAATGATATGGTTCTTAAATTCGGTCCTTGATCACATCTTATGATCTTGACCTTGTGATCAGATTGATTCTCAATCTTTAAGATGAAATATCTTCAGAATCTCAGGAGTACCATCCTTAGTTCTAAGGAAGAAAACCCAAGTGAATCTTGTAAAGTAATCTGTGATCACTAGATAGTATAAGGTCCTTCCTAAACTCATTACATTGGCGGGGCCAAAGAGATCCATATGTAACAAGTGTAGGGGTGTAGTGATGGAGTTCTTTTCCTTAGGCTTGTGAGATACCTTATGTTGCTTCCCTTTTAGGCATGCAACATAGTGGTCATCACTTGTAAACTCTTTCTTTGGCATTCTAGTTACCAAATCATGCTTAATCAATTTATTCATGTTCTTAAAGTTTATATGGCACATTCTTTTATGCCATAGGAAAGACTCAACATTATTAGCTTTAGACAGCAAGCATGAAATTTCTCCAGAGGGAGAGGTTTCTTGCAAATCCGTCTTGTACATGTTTCCTTTCCTAGGGGCTCTAAGCAGGATATGCTCATGAGGAATGACCACACAAGCTTAAGAACAATGCACTCATGCTCAGTAAAAAGCATGTTATGACTCTGATCACACAAATTCAGATACACTCAGTAGATTGTATCCAAGCTCCTTAACAAAGTTTACCTTTCTATGCTGAGCTTACCATTTGTGACCTTGCCCTTCCCGAAATGTAACCACCTTCATCTCCTCCAAAAGCAACTGGTCATCCATCAGTCCTTTCAAAGTTCTGGAGTAATGACCTATTTCCTGTCATGTGCCTAGAGTAGCCACTGTCTATGATCCAGACATTTCTGTCTGTCTTCAGCTGTCCTGCACAAAAGAAATGATTAGTTACATTGGAAACCCAAGCCTTGCTTGTCTTGGGCTCATTTGCAGAAGGTAATTCAACAGTAATAGATCCTATGGTTGTACTAAGAGGATCTTGAGCTGTTGTTGATGGAGAAATCTCAGTCATTTGGTCTTTCTTAAACATCCACACCACCTTTGGAGTCTTGGACTTGACCTTCAAAACTTTAGAAGCTTTTGGAACTTTAGAAGTTTTGATGACTGAACCTTCGGAAGATTCTGCAGACATGCAGCAGACTTCAGTGCTTCGGAAGATCCTTTCTTCTGAGACCATATATTCTTCCGAAGAGAATTTTCCACTTCCCTTCTAGTTAGATTTGGAACTTCCGAAGGAAACTAGGTTTTCCTTCCAAAGCTTGAATCTTCTTAGAATTCTTTGAAGCCTTTGTTTTGGCCATATGGACAGTACCTTTAGGATTGAAGGGACAATCCTTGGCAATGTGATGGTGCTATCACACATAACACAATTCATCTTCTTCTTCATAAGAGCCTTGTCTTGGAATAGGGTTGTCTTTGGTCACATCCCTTCTCCACCTTCATCTTGCAGATGCTGAGACAGTCCTCTTAGGCTGAGGACTGTGCTTGGAGTTTGATGGTCCAGGTTGTGCATCAGTGGTACACAGCAGATCGGTCTTCTTCTTGCTACTGAGATGAGTTAAACAAGAACCAGATGTCTTAGGAGAGGAGTTTTGGTTGATGTCTTCAGTCCCTATCACTTTAAACCCTGCAGAAATAAAAACTTGTTTCTGCTTAGAGTCAAAAGTAGCCTTGATCTCTTGAGTCTTCCTTGCCTTTCTTTTGCTCTTCCTGATCAAGTTCTTTCTTATAGACTTGGTCATCACAGTCTTTACTTTCTCCTCAGAAGGATAGTGGCCTTCTTGGAATCCTCCTCTTCACTCTTTGTAGAGGATTCTTCACTATCTCTTCTTCATCCTCCTCACTCATAGTATCTATGAGAGGAAGCTCATCTTCACAAGTTTCACACCTAGGATATCTTACTGACAAGATTGGTGTGGAGGAGCTATCTCATTAGATCCCAGTCCCTGCCTGTTTTGATAGCACACTTTGTTGTGCAAGGATGAGGATATCATGTTCTTGAAGGTCTCTTCTTTAAGAACACTCTTTTCTGCCTTGGCTTTGCTGATCACAAGCTCAGCCTGGCATTAATTAACTTAGTTATGAGATCTTTAATTTGAGTCCTAAAATCTGTGTGTTCATGTTTATAACTGAAATGGTTTTTTCTAAGTCCTCTATTTTCAGCTTATAATCATTTTTAGACTTTCTAAAATCAGATTTTAAAATGTTTAAGGATTCAACATCAGATCTCAGTTCCAGATTGTAGGACCTGTACCTATTAACTTTAGCAATGCATTCAGGAGTATAGAGATGTTCCAATACCTTGGCTTCATCATGATCTGCCATTAGTGCTTGGTTTGGAGAAGCATCTTCCACCTGAAAACTCTAGTCAAAGCCTCCTTCTTCAACAGCAACAGCAGCTTACTGCTTTGACTTCTTATTATGGAGAGCTTTGTCAGTGTAGTTTGGTCTGGATTGTGTTTGGCCACCATTTGTTCTAGGTGCCTTACACTCTCTACAAAGTGGCCCATCAAGTTACGGTTGTAACACTTGACTTTGCCTTTGTCTAGTCCAAACTTTCCACTGGTTGCATTGCTTGGAAACTTCCTTCCAGTCCTCTTGTAGAACTTCTTGGCTCTGTGAGTGAGAAGAGCCATCTGCTGGACTATTTCCATATATTCCAGATCATCTGGATGGATACAATCCAGGTCTTCAAGAGTGAAAAGAGAGTTGCCACAGCTTTCATCAGAAGACACAAAAGCTTGAGAAGAGCTTGTCTCTTGGAATGGGCTTTCTTGAGTGTAGTTCTCCTTTGGTGTCTCTAGGAAGGTGATGAAAGGACCCTTGGTGAGTTGTCAGGGTAGCATAAGAAATGATATTTGGGTTCTATGCTATCCCTTTCAACCACATGTAGGGTTGAACCCATTTGATTGTTAGAGTTTCTAGATGAACCTTGCATGTTCATCTCCATCTGGTAGCCATTGAGAATCCCATATAACTCTGTCAGAATAAGAGTTTTGAGATTTTAAATTCTCTTGATCACCACACAGTAGTGTGTCCATTGCCTAGGAAGTGATGACATGAACTTCCTTACAATGTCTATGTTTTCAAGAGAAACTCCTCCATCCACTAGGATATCCACAATCTCAACATACCTGAAGTACTGCTGAGTCATAGTCTCACTTGTTTTGAAGGTGAAGTTTTCAAACCGCTGCTTCAGGAGATCCTTCTTGTTCTCCTTGGCTTCAGAAGAACCCTCATACATCAGTTTCAGTGCATCCCATAACTGCTTGGCTGTTTTGCACTTCTTGAAACCTCTGTACATAGAGGTTGGAAGGGCAGTTTGAAAGCTGTCATGGCTTTTCTGTCTATCTCTACTCTCTTCCTGTCTTCATCAGAGTAGTTAGCCACATGTTTGGGAATCATACCAGCACCAGTAGTAGAAGGTGTGCGGGTATGAAAGGTCGATTCTCAATAGACTCCCACATTCTTGAATCAAGAGACCTGATGAAACCTTTCATTCTTAAAGACCAGGTATCAAACTCATCAAGAGTGATCAGTGGGGACTTGTTCATGGTTCCAGTTTCCATATCAGTTTTGGAAATGGCTGCCATTTGAAAAGTTTAGTATTTGTGTGTGTAGGGATCTTAAGATGGTGAGATCTTATATCAAGAGCCTGGAATGCTCTGATACCACATGCAGGATCGTTGAAGGGTATAAGTTACAACACAACAACACAAAGAGGAGAAAACTAAACTTTGATCAACAGTAAACTGGATTAACCAAGTTGTGACACTAAGAACACAAGTAGTATAAGAGACGAACACAAAGAACACAAGTGTTTGGTTTTCAAGAATGCAGTATATTGCCTTCTCTATGTTCTATTACAAGTGTTACAAAGCATATATAAAAGATACAAGAACATGAGATACTTATACTATCATCCTACAGCCATCTATACTTTGAAAGCCAGCTGGATACAATTGACTAGACACAAACAAAATCAATTGTAGAGTCAAAAGGCAGATTGCCTTTTGACTTGTGACTATGACATGCCATAGCTCACATCCTTATCTATTACAAAAAGGATAAAGTACATAAGTAGAAAGTTACAGACTCAAGACCTCAATGTATAGTTACCAAAAGCATAGACCTTTTCACCAAATCATGTAAGTTGGTGACTTGCAGAGTTGCAACGGAAGGTGTCCAGCTTTAGGAAGAGTATATCAGATAAAGCATGTACTAAAAGTCTTCGGAAGAAATCTGTCTTCATGAACTTGAAGCTTCGGAAGACTTTGTCTCTGAAGCTTCGGAAGACTTCATCTTTGGCTTCGGAAGATATTGGTCTTGGCTTTGGAAGATTTCACACTTAGAGTATTTCTGTTGCACATGTGAAACTTCCGAAGCATTCTACTTCAATGCACTTGTGCAGCATGCAAGAAAGACTAAAGATGTTTAGGTTGCAACAGCCTCTTTATTAATCTCTACATACCCATTGTGTCTAATGTTAACTATTTTGTTATGATTGTGTTTTTTAAAGTAATGATTTATAAATAACATAATGCTGAAAATGTAATTTTTTTTCGTTTTTTCCAGTTCATTGTGTTATCCTAATCAAATTATCTTATGAAGGGTGCGAATGGACTAGGCATGCGTATGAACACTCAGTCGTGCGTATGAACTCTACGACTGGTTCAATCGTGCGCTGAACTAAGTGATTAGCTCAGTCGTGCGAATGAATCTGATGCGTATGAACCGTGCGACCGAACGGTTCAATCGTACGAATGGAGATACGAACTATGTCCAATCGTGCGACTGAGCAATGCGAATGAGTCCAGTCGTGCGAATGTCCAACTCGTGCGACTGAAGCTGCTGTTATGCGAAAATTTCTAGGTTAAACGTGTTTTAGCCGTAAAAATTCGAACTTTCGCAAGGTTGAATTGCCTAAGTCCGTAGAAACCAAACTTTATTGAGCAGGGAACGTCCAAGATCACTTTTGACACAAAGATTGCGTTTTTAGTGCAAAAACACAAACTTTTTATCAATCTTGATTGAATCACACGTAATCAAGAGCCAAAGCTCTGATACCACTTGTTAGGACCTGGTATTTGAACGAGAATACCTAGAGATTAACGTGTAACCAGATCAAATAGTGCGGAATCCTATTTGATTGGCGATCCAATCAGTGAGAACACACGAAGAATTAATCAAGAATTGAAACTAACGTTAGAAATCGATTGGGAATCGATCTAATGTGTCTATGAACTTGAAGAACGAATTGAGAGGTTTCTGGACGGCTAGGGTACGTCTGGAATCGTAATTGATTGAGAGTCTTTCTTTTTCACGAATTGAGTTGTATTTATAGGTTGGTATATTCAATCGTGCGACTGAACCATTAGTCTGGTTCAATCGTGCGATTGAACCATGTAGTTGATTCATTCGTACGACTGAGTGTTCAGTCGTGCGACTGAGCCAATCTTATGTTACAATCGTACGACTAATCCAGTCTCCTAGTTCAGTCGTGCGACTGAGTCAATCGTGTGAAGTTATTCATGTGTATGGTTCATTCGCATGAGCCATTCACATGAGAACTTTATTATGTTAAGTTGGAATGAATTAATTAATAAACATTATGTGTAATCATTCAAGCAATCACTAACCTAATTAACCAATTCAATGTCGACACATTAATGAAACATTAAACATTATAACTAACAAACTATCAATATTATTTCATTAATCATACCAAACAAGATCTATTACATCACATATCATGATCTAGGGACATACATGTATCAACATCTTGTAATCCTCGTTCAGTAGCTTTATTGCTAATCATCGAGTCTAGTGTTGGTCATTGTGTTACTTATTGTGTCTAATGTTGACTATTATATTATGCCTTGTGTTTTTTAAAATGGTAATTTTCAAATAACATAATGTTGAAAATGTAATTTTTATATTTTTCTATTCATTGTGTAATACTGATTAGATTATTTTGTAATCATTATCAAGCAGTTCATTGTATTTATTACTAATAATCGAGTCTAGTGTTGCTTAATGTATTTTTGTTGATTATTGTGTTATGCACGGTGTTTTGTTAAACTGATGATTTTAGAATAACACAATGATGAGAAAAAGTAAACTTTTTATGTTTCAAGTTCACTATGTATTCCTCGTCAGATAATTGTGTAATTCTGATCAATTCAGAAGATTACAAAATGACCTTACGGAATTGCACAATTAGTTTAGTAACTGAAAAAAACTTTGTTTTTATATGAACACTATATGTGTTATATAGATTATAAATGTTCATTTTTATGGTGTAAACTTTTTAACGAATAATGTCTTACGTGAAAGTTATAAATTTTTTAAAAAAGTGGAACTTGAAAAAGGTAAACATTAACAATTTTGTAACTAACCTAACTTTTATCAATATGACACGTGTCATCATTTTTACAATTTTTAGTTTTAGAAAACTTCCTATTTGAACTTTTCTCCAATATTAAAGAATGGAATTTAGAAAGTCTGCTATATATTTTAGTTTTCACTTTGGAACTCGTTTTTAGTTTCTCATATCAAAGACACAATGTTAGTCATCTGCTCTCATAACAACGAGAACAAAAAGAAAATACAAAAAATATTGAATCGACTAGACATAGATATGAGAAATCATATACATATATAAACAAAATTTGAAAATAAAATGAATTTTAATAATAGTATAGAGATGAGAGTTGAACACAATGTGAATGCATTAAGGTCCCAAAATATTAACAATGAAAATTAAGTCCCTAGGTATATTTCTCATTTTTGAGAATGCGATAGCGTATAATTTTATTAAAATTGAATTTGATATAAGAAACGAGATGGGAATATAATAACATCATTGGTTGTGTAGTCATTATCTTTTGGAACTTTAATAAACTTGGAAATATCACACTTATCTTCTCCATTGATGTATCATCCAAACACTATACTTTATATGACAATGACCCTGAAAACCACAAATATAATATTTGGCATCCAAGGAGAGACACATGGCATGGTTCAACCCTTCTAATCTGATAATGATTTATGCTTTCAGGAGTTTCATTAGGTCCACAAGTTTGTAGCCGACCATTCATATAGCCTTCATCGATCTTCACCGTAACAAATTTCTTGTACAACAAAATTACACACACACACACACACATATATATATATATATATATATTATATATATATATATAATATATATATATATATATATATGACTTATTTCTTTTAACAATAACTCTATTCCACAAACAATCACTAGCAAGAAGCTAGCGTAATATTACAAGTGCACACATAACTAATAACTGTTTTAGATAAATGTTTTTAACTTAACAAATCAAATCATTTAATAACTAATTAACCGACAAATAGACATAAAGTTATGGTTATTCTATTTGAGAGAAGTATGTGGAGAAACAATATGAATCGTGTAGGTTTTGGAGAATGAAAAGTAAAGAAAAAAGAATCCATGAGGGAAAGAGTTCACCAATGAATTCCTCTCATCTTACATAGGCCTAGTTCATCAATTTTTAGATTCTGAAAGTGATCTTATGGCCATCAAATGTTGTCAATTCCTTCAACTTTCATTGGTCCATGTTATTTTAGCATTTTTCACTTTTCCCTCACCACATAATATTCTATTAAAGTTTCAATTATATATAGTTGATATATAGAATAAGTGGTTTCAAGAATATCTATTTTATATAAAGAATAAGTAGTTTTAAAATTCTATGGGTGTGTATGAAACCACAATAACCAAACCATAATCAAAATAATCAACACAAACGAACTAAAAAACCAAAACCAATCAACAATCAAGGCTTTTATTTATTTAAAACCCAATATTTTTCGGTTTGCTTCCGGTTTTGTTTTTAACCAAAACTAGAAAACTCGAACCAAAATCATACAACCGAACATGTAACTTTCTTTCATATTACAATCTAATAAAGGTCATTTTTATTATTATTGTAGAAATCAAAATAAAACTTTTGATATTATTTTTCATCTCTTGTCGATATAAATAATATTATACATCAAAATCAATCTATCTAGTAGTAAAGTAATATAATAGTAAGTTAAATAATCTTAACTATTTTGTTTGAACTAAAGGATTAAACTTTAAATTATTTGTTATTAGATTTTATAGATTGGAATTTGTTTAAATATCATGCAATTTTAATTAATGTATGTACACACATGTGTGTGTGTTAGTTTTAAAGATCAACTAGACCTTTGTCCCCGCACTACAAGGCAGAAGTCCAATAATTTTTGTACACATAACGCTACGTTACTTTGGTCATTATTTGTCCGTTTCTTGGAAACCATAAAATTAAAGTTTAGTGGGGAAACTCAAAAAATGCTAAACTTTAGTGCGTAAAGTTGAAAAATATAAATTCACAATAAATAGTTTAGTTACCAAACTCTAAGATCTTGAACTTCAGTGTCCAAATTAGAAAGAAAAATGATGGACGAACTATCAAATCCTTCACTAGCAAAAGTAAAAAAACAGATCGACGACCAAAGTGTAAAATACTAATTTTTAGTGCCTAAAATAGGGTTGTATAAAAAATTTGTGGCTCGAAGTTCGCTCGGGAAAAACCCGAAAAAAGCTCGGCTCGAAAAAAACTCGTATCTAAACGAGCCGGCTCGGCTCGACTCGAATTATAAACGAGCCGAACTCGAGCCAGGGTTTGCTTGTTCGAGCTCGGCTCGTGGCTTGGTTCGTTGGCTTGGCATGTCACTCGGTGCATATAATATATGTATACATATATTGTAACACCTGAAAATTTTAAAAGAAGAGAAATGAAGAGAAATGAAGAGTAAAGGTGCACAAAAAGAAAGAAAAACAATAAAACCCAAGTTGAGGGGTTTAAGTTGCACATGGGACAAAGATTATTATTATTATGTTTAAATAGGTGATATGGCCGCCAATACCCACTGCACATCACCTTTTCATTGGCTTTTAGAGAGAGAAAGCAAAGAATTCTCGGTTCTAGAGAGAAGGATAAGAAGGAATCAATTTCGAGGTTTGTTTCTTGTGATTTGGAGTGTTCTTGGTTGATTTTCAGCCTTCGGGTTTGTGCTTATGTGTTTGTTTGTGTGAATTTTTTGTTCTAGGTGTTTGAACTCAATTGCATTCGGGTTTGAAAGAGTTCTACTCGAAAGTTGCAAAAGGTGAGTTCTAGATCCCCATTTTTACATGTTTTCTTTGTATATGTGTGTGTAATGTGCGTGGA
Organism: Flaveria trinervia; assembly: GCA_025506515.1. NCBI lineage: Eukaryota > Viridiplantae > Streptophyta > Magnoliopsida > Asterales > Asteraceae > Flaveria > Flaveria trinervia. The sequence goes on along the minus strand of CM046458.1, from coordinate 8,993,222 downwards.
TGTATGTTGGGAATGATTTTTGGGTTATGTTTATGTTTATGGGCATGATTATGTTGCTTAGTATGTTAGAAACTAGGCTTGAACATATTAAAGTCGAATTTGGGGACTGATTATGATGTTCGTTGCAAGGTAGTTGGCCATGTGCCCAAGTCCCTATGTGCCTAAAGTTCATGCGCCCAAACAGTACCCATGCGCCTAGGATGTGCCCGAAATGCCTAAGTGTTTGTCCATGCACCCAACCTCCTGAACGCCCAACTGCCTATGCGCCTAAGTTAAGCCCATGCCCCTATATAGTGTCCATGTGCCTAGAATGTTGCCCAAAATAACAAATTGTTAGCGATGCGCCCGTATAGTGCTCATGCACCTAAAAGTTTCCCATGCGCCTGAGAGGTCATACACCTGCATAGTGGCCATGCGCCTGCATAATGCTCATGCGCCTAAAGACTTAGAAAATATTCTGAAATTTTAGAAAAAAAAGAAGTTTTAAGCTATGACTTGGGATATTCCCGGGGATGATGAATGAGGATTATATGATGTTATGTGATGATGTATGATGATGTTATGTATGTTTTTATTCTGTTGTGTTTATGTTCCTTATTATGTATTATTTCCATGGCTTTGCGTGGTACGTTGATGCTAATGACGTAAAGTATTGTGTAATGAAAATGGAAATTATTAACGATGAAAGTGGAACATAAGGAAGAATGAATGAACGTATGAAAAGTATTGCAAGCAAATGAAAGGAAGTGCACACTCAATGAATGTGTTAGCTCAACTGTGTGAAGTTTAGCTAACCCATAAGGCTGCACACAGGGGTCTAGTCTTTTTGACTAACTAGATGTATGGGACCTTTTTCGCTTGCCCCGGTATTGGTGCCCACCTAGTGCATGCTGTTGAAGTCTATTTATAGACTTCAGCCTAGTACCTGCCTTGTGCATGATGTTTGGGGTATAACACATGGCATTGATCCAGATGAAAAGTGAAAGATAATGATGAATGTACGAAATTTACAATGTAAAAGAGTACGAATAAGAATGATTGATAATGAATGATAACGAATAACGTACCATGACGATTGATGACTAAAGATAATAATAAGATTATCTATGTGTACGTATGATGTATGATCGCAAATGAAAGTAAAGAAAAGGGTCTAAACGAAAGTAAAGTATAATATTTTATAAAACTAGAACTCACTCAGCAACATTTTCGTTTATGTGTTTTCCAGTTGGCAGGTAATAGTTGCTGAGGATGGCACGTGTCCAACTACTTGATAGGTTTTGGATGACACCCATTTTATGTTAAATGATTTTTTCTGATGTAATGTAAACAAAAGGTGTTTTGTAACTTAACAATGTTATTATTTTGAAAAAGCAATTATTGATATATGAAATGGTTTGTTAAAATTATTTCTACTATGATGTTTGGTAAAGGTTTTATGTATTTTGAAGTATGATGTGCAATGATTATCCGATTGTAAGGTTCTGGGAATGGGGCCTTACAAGTTGGTATCAGAGCCAAAGTTTAAGAGAAATGGGTAAATATTTGAAAAACCTAAACTTAAACTGAGAATGGAACAAAATAGAAGGATGCCAGTCTGAGTAGCTACGTGTCATCAGGTATTTTCTTTAATGTTATCCAGTATTATGTGTGCATGTTATGTGATTTATGTGCTTTAGTAGATTGAGATATTGATATATTCAGGATAGGTGATGCTTGGGGAATGAATAGTAAAGTAAGTGGCTAATTACAATTGGCCACTATAATTAGGCACTTACTACACTTGAAATAAACTAAAGTTATTACCTTGAATGGCGGTGTTGGTATTTGGATCTTATAGCATGTTTAGAGGATGGTTGGAGGTAGATATTCAAAGGTTTCGTGAGATGGAGGCCGTGGTAGACGTGGTGCTAGACCACATGTCACGAGGCAAGGCTAAGGCTGGTGAGACACCTTATGAAGAACCCGAGATCCATCACCAAGAAGGTGGTGTGAGAGTGCCAATCTGAGGGCCTCGGTTAAGGAGGCTATTTTTTACAAGGTTCACCATGTCATACAGATGATCTTGCCGTCTGTGGTGACCGAAGTGATTAAAACTGGAAGGTCAGGTGAGAGGAAACAAAGGAACAAGCCCACGGGGGAGAGAAAGCAACCGAAGAATAAGACGGTTGTTTCTAGTGATGTGGAAGAGGAGGAAGAAGCTATGCCAGAAACAGCTCGGGGTTGCAATTATGAAGCCTTCAGAGGTGTAAGTCCCCAACTTTCAATGGCAATGGTAGTGCTGCTACTGCTTACAGATGGGTGAGAGAGATGGAGGTTGTGTTGGATATCAGCGAGTGTAGAGAGGACTAGAATGTGAAATTTACTACCTACTCATTTATGGATTTGGCCTTGTGTTGGTGGGACAATATGTTCCAAGCCGAGGGTAGTAGGGCTATTAGAAGGATGAAGTGGGGTAAACTAAAGAAGTTGGTGATTGAGGAGTTCTGTCCTCACACAAAACTTGATAAGGTCGAGAGAGAGTTCCTGTAGTTGGAGCCGAGAACCATGACACACCAGTAGTACACCACTAAATTAAATGAGATGGCGCGACCGGTATCGGATTAGGTGACGCCCACGTCACGAAAGATTAAGCAATATATCCAAGGTTTTTCGGCGAATATTTGCAGGCACATGATCGTTGCCCGGCCGAGTATGTTTAGGTTGGTGGTTGATTTGGCGGGAAGATTGTACGTCAAGCGAGAGGTGGTGGTGGCTGAGGTGAGCAAGAAAGGTGGTGGTGACTAGAATTGGAATGGGAAGCAGTTTAGATGTGGTGGTGTCCCTCCAAACAACAAGAGTATATGGGTGGATAAGCGGCGTATGGTCATACCCGGTGCGATGTCGAAGAGGTGTGGTAAGTGCGGGAAGGAGCATACTGAGGAGTGTGGATAGGCATCAAATGTCTGCTTCAAGTGTGGGATGATAGGACATATGGACAAGAACTGTAGGGTGCTGAGGTGTTTTAAATGTGGTAAAATGGGTCACATGAGCAGGGATTACAAGGCAGGGAATAAAGGGTAGAAGGCGAGCACTAAAGCATTCACGATCACTCGGGATGAGGCAAGGACGGACCCTGATGTTGTGTTAAGTACGTTTCTAGTAAACCAAACTTTTGCTTCTGTGTTATTTGATTTTAGTACTAGTAAGAGTTTCATTTCTGCTTCTTTCTATGCTAATTTTCCTGCTAGAAGTAGACATGTAGATGAGCCTTTTAATGTAGAAACTGCCATAGGTAAGTCTATCATGATTTCTGATCTGATTGAAGGTTGCGAAATAGAATTAGAAGGTCATAAGTTTCCTCCTACGCTGTTTGTGATGACCTTAGGCAGGTTTGTTTTAGTCTTAGGAACGGACTGGTTAGCGGCGTGTGAGGCGAATACAGTGCGCCGCAAGAAAATGATCCGAGTTACAGCGCCCGACGGGAGTTCAATTGTGAAGTCGGCTTGGATCGATAAATATCCGAGCATGTTCTTGACGGAAGGATAAACAACAGCACAAACCAAAAGTCAAACAATAATACGAACTATAATTGAATGGTTTCATTGATAAAATCTAACGATTACAAGCTCGTTACAACATAAGAATCAAGACACTTGGCAAAGGGAAGATTGAGCATGATCTCCCCTCTCATCCGGTAGCCCTAGGCTCCGGACAGACTTCCTCTCAAACCCCTTTCTCTCTCTACACATTGAAACTGGTATATATAGGCCTCGGCCCATATTAGATACGACTGGGCCCATTCGTGCAATTGGACCATGCGTATGGTTCAATCGTACGACTTGACCATGCGTATGGTTCACTCGTACGACTAGACCATACTTATGGTTCAGTCTTATGAATGTCCCAATCGCATCTCTCAGTCGCACGGCTAGTCCATTAGCATGGCTCAATCGTACGACTGAGACTCATTCGCATATGCTCCTGCGAATGACCCAGTTTTATGTGTTTACAACATATTAGGTGTATAATATTAAGCCTAGACTATTCGACAAACGACGGACACACTATATATGACTATATATGCTCCAACAAATTCCCCCTTGGACGTTTATTGCGAATAGTAGATAACACCTATTACAATCTTCAGTCAATCTTTGCTCTGGTTGCCAATAGAATCAAACGAAAACCATATTAGCCAACGTTGCCGATCCATCAGGTTACACACATCCCCGAAAATGAATTTAGGAACAGCAGCTTTTGTTTACTTTGTAGAACACCATCATAGCAGCAAGATTCCCCATATGACTGATTTTTCCAAATAATGACATGAACAGTTTTCCATTGCTTCAATCTTCACACAGGCTAACCTAATTAACATCAACACCTGCAGAAATTCCCCCTCACATTCAGCATATCCCAATATATAGACATTTTGCTCTCCTTGCATCTTCACAAGATGTATTGGGCAAAAGGTTGAAGGTTCCAATCCACAGCTGACAATATCAAACAAATCAACATGCATGTAGATTCATCATCAGAAACCTGCTCACATCATCACTTTCTGATTGCGTCTTCAATTTCTCTATACATGGATTCCCCCTAAGAATGAGAATCCTCTCTGTGCGGATAAATATAACTTGATTGGCCCATAAGTAGTCAGATGCTCCTGACTACCCCACAAAATCAGCAACAACTACTGACATCTTCTCTTCTCTCTTTCGTGTTCCAATTACATTCACCTATTCTGGAAGTCCGACGAATAATGGGGTATACATCAAACTTATTTGACAAAAGAACCTCAGGGTGAATATGCTTTGCTCATCCTCAAATCTGTGCAAGAAGCTGTTCCAGACTCTTTTTTTTGGTCAGGAAAAAATGCGGATGGCTCATTCGTGCGATTGAACATACGACTGGTCCAGTCGCACGACTGAACATACGACTGGTCCAGTCGTACGAATGGTCCATTCGCATGGTCCAGTCGTACGAATGGTCCATTCGCATGGCCCAATCGCATGAACGGGTCTGCATGCAGATTTTTAGATCTGCAGCCGCCAGGGCTGCCCAAAACCCTAATCTGACAATTTTAACATGAACCGAAACAAAGTAGGCATCATCAGATTCGAAAGGGTGATAGGAACGTGGTTTCGAATTCGATTTTAACATAGAAGCAACACACGTAACAAGATCTTAGCAAAACACAAAGAACATGAAGTGGGTTTAACATCAAGATCTGAAATTTGATCCACAAATCAAGAGCTCGGGTTGCTAGAATGATTGCTAGATCATTCCAGCAGTAGCCTGGCTCTATAACCAATTGTGAAGTCAGCTTGGATCGATAAACATCCGAGCATGTTCTTGACGGAAGGATAAACAACAGCACAAACCAAAAGTCAAACAATAATACGAACTATTATTGAATGGTTTCATTGATAAAACCTAACGATTACAAGCTCGTTACAACATAAGAATCAAGACTCTTGGCAAGGGGAAGATCGAGCATGATCTCCCCTCTCATCCGGCAACCCTAGGATCCGGGTAGACTTCCTCTCAAAACCCTTCTCTCTCTACACATTGAAACTGCTATATATAGGCCTCGGCCCATATTAGATGTGACTGCACCCATTCGTGCGATTGGACCATGCTTATGGTTTAATCGTACGACTGGACCATGCGTATGGTTCAATCGTACGACTAGACCATACTTATGGTTCAGTCTTACGAATGTCCCAATCGCATCTCTCACTCGCACGGCTGGTCCATTAGCATGGCTCAGTCGTACGACTGAGTCTTATTCGCATATGCTCCTGCGAATGACCCAGTTTCATGTGTTTACAACATATCAGGTGTATAACATTAAGCCTAGACTATTCGACAAGCAACGGACACACTATATATGACTATATATGCTCCGACAAATTCCCCCTTGGACGTTGCTTGCGAATAGTAGATAACACCTCTTACAATCTTCAGTTAATATCCGCTCTAGTTGCCAATAGAATCAAATGAAAACCATATTAGCCAACGTTGCCGATCCATCAGGTTACACACATCCCCGAAAATGAATTTAGGCAAATCAGCTTTCGTTTACTTTGTAGAACACCATCATAGCAGCAAGATTCCCCATATGACTGATTTTTCCAGATAATGACATGAACAGTTTTCCATTGCTTCAATCTTCACACAGGCTAACCAGATTAACATCAACACCTACAAAAATTCCCCCTCACATTCCGCATATCCCAATATATAGACATTTTGCTCTCCTTGCGTCTTCACACGGTGTATTAGGCAAAAGGTTGAAGGTTCCAATCCACAACTGACAATATCAAACAATCAGCATGCATGTAGATTCATCATCAGAAACCTGCTCACATCATCACTTTCTGATTGCTTCTTCAATTTCTCTTTACATGGATCCCCCCTAAGAATGAGAATCCTCTCTGTGCGGATAAATATAACTTGATTGGCCCATAAGTAGTCAGATGCTCCTGACTACCCCCCAAAATCAGCACCAACTGCTGACATCTTCTCTTCTCTCTTTCGTGTTCCAATTACATTCACCTATTCTGGAAGTCCGACGAATAATGGGGTATACATCAAACTTATTTGATAAAAGAACCTCAGGGTGAATATGCTTTGCTCATCCTCAAATCTATGCAAGAAGTTGTTCCAGACTCTTTTTTTGGTGTGGAGCAAATGCGGATGGCTCATTCATGCGATTGAACATACGACTGGTCCAGTCGCACGACTGAACATACGACTGGTCCAGTCGTACAAATGGTCCATCGCATGGTCCAGTCATACGAATTGTCACACCCCCGCTAAGAGCGGAAACACGGGGGCGTAACGAGACGGGAATCGTCATAAAACATGGTAAGCGATAGAGATGCAATAATAATAATGAGGACAAGCGTGTCATGACAACGCCCGACAACAAGGAGACTTGTGTCGTGTTTAGTCAGTATTCACGACAACATATCCATAAGCATAAACATGGTACATAAATCATAATACATTGATAACCTTCATGCAATTCCCACAACCCGGGAACAAGTTACAAAGTATAATGTTGTTTGAAATAGATACATCAATTGTTTTCAAAATGACAAGTTTGGCCCGAAAATGCATCCTAGGGTCTCCACTAAGGCAGCACACCTAGAACCTCAGCTAGCATGATCACCTGAAAAGATATGCTCAATATGGTCAACAAAATTGTTGGTGAGTTCGCAGGTTTAAAGTAAATAAGTAATTGATGCTGTATAAAGTTGTTGCAGAATACCATGCATACAGTTATAAGTAAGCAAAATCACATGACAAGAGCTTTACAACCAAACCTAATGATGTACACAAAGAATCTTGTCGGAATATATTCACCCAAGGTCCTTTCCTGGCTTTTGTTGGTACTAACTAGTATACCAACACGAGGGTGGGGGTGTCAACCCAATAGTACTACCAATACCTATCCGTCGGTTCCCACACTGGAATTAAATGGTTGTAAGAAAGAACCACAAAACAGACTCAAGCATGTATCAGATAAGTACCCACAAAACAGTAGCACGTTGATTCCAAGTATGTAAATTGTATGTATATTGTACAACATAGAAAACGGGCGAGCATACTTTTCCCCCATGTTTGTAAATGTTTGTAGGGTAGTATAAGAATAAAAGGGGCCATGAAACTCACAAGTTTAGTGGTAGTATGAATGATCGAGATTCCAACAGTTGTATGCAGAGAACAGTCAAACACCTATTGACAGTTATTGTTAAGCATTAATGACGTGTATAAAGCGTATAGTAATGTTTGGTCGGTTCGGGTTGTATCGGTTCGGTCGTCGGTAGCACACACACACAAGCGAACACATGTATCAGATCTTATGTAGATCCAAGTACTACGAGTAGTCGTCTTTGCTTATGACATCCGTGAAATGATCTCGTGGTTATGAAAGATAGCACTTGTTAAGTATTTGGAGTTCCAATTGGATTGTCGATAATTGTAAAATGTTAGGTTGTTATCAATTGAAATAGTATGTCCATGTTGATAGCGTTGACTTTAATCTTTGTGGTCAAGCAATGACACTTTTACTGATGTTACCTTATCATCATCATACGTTCTAGGGGAAATTCACACTCAACATCATCAGTCACACAACAGGACCAGACGCTCGACTCAACGCCCCATCCGTACGAATCAACCTTCAATCATACGAATCAGCTTCATTCGTACGATTGAGTCTTCATTCGCATAACTGCCATTCAGTCGTACCACACAACACACATTCGCACGACCCAACCTCCATGCGCACGAATCAACCCTCAATCGTGCAAATTAGCTACTTTCGTGCGATTAAACCTTCATTCGTGTGATTGGACTCCAGTCGTGCGAAACATGCAAATCGCATACATTCAGTCGGTCACCTGACTCAATCGCACACACATCATTCGCATTGCCTCAATCGCACACACACTCATTCGCATTGACTCAATCGCACACACATTCATTCGATCGCACAACTCAGTCGCATGACATCCCTAGTCGCACGATTCAGTCGCCCGAAAGACACAATCGCATGACTCAGTCGCACGACTCACCCAGTCGCATGGCTCAGTCGCATGACAGACCCAGTCTCCTGAACTGTAGGTTCGCGACTGCAGAAGTGCAGAGCAGCCTTCGGCTGCTCCGAGCACGGGTTTTACATAACAAGGTCTTCCAGAAACACTCTACAAACATACACAACATGAAACACAAGCAGAAAGACCTTACACGCACCCACACGACCTCATGTGTTCGAGTTAAACCCGAACACCCGAAACCCTAGTTTGGACAGCCCTGAATAAGCAAAGAAAAGGACAACCAAGGTCGTCTACCTGCTAGAATAGAGTAGACTAGGCCGTAGATGGAGTCTAGACGACAAGAACAAGACCAAGCGGGTTGGATTTGGAGCTAGAATGAAGAAGATGTGAAGAAGAAGGTGAAGAGGATGAAGAAGATGAAGATGAAATGAGATTAAGGGCTGGAGTATGGGCTTATATACCCAGCCCAAGTTTGCAAAATGGCGAGTTTAGTCCCTGCACTTAACCCTCGAGTTCCCCAAAATTTGTTTCGGTTGATTACGATCTTAAAATGTTCGTTATATTAAGGTTAAAAGTGTGTTAATGGTATTTGATAGTCTAAAATGGTTTTATTAATGACAATGGTTGAAATTAAAATGATATATTTGGTGGTAATGGTGATAAAATTTATAAAAGGTTTATGCTTAGCATACGTTCTCGGAGGAAGCACAGGCACAAGGGAAAATAAAGCAGACATGATTCCTTAAAGCAGGAGTTCATGAAGAAAAGAAAGAATAATTAAAATAATTCCATGCTTATTTATGTCGTTGACGGACCTTAAGGTGACGGATGTCACAGTATCCCCCAGTTGAGAGAATTTCGTCCCGAAATTCAGCTGGAGTTAGGTCCAAGAGTGTCATCCATGAATAGGTGTGGGTATTTGAGTTTCATTTGATCTTCCCGTTCCCATTTAAACTCTAGCCCTCGTTTTGAATTCCACCTTACGCGAACAATTGGTATTCTGCTGCGCTTCAACTGTTTGACCTTACGATCCATGACCTCAATGGGTTCCTCAATAAAATGAAGCTTTTCGTAGATTTTGATATCGTCAATGGGTATGTGAAGTGATTCATCAGCCAAACACTTCTTGAGGTTCGACACATGGAAAGTATCATGCACACCGTTGAGTTCTTGTGGTAACCTTAATCGGTAAGCCACTGAACCAATTATTTCTATAATCTCGAATGGTCCAATGTATCTTGGGGCTAACTTCCCTTTCTTTCCAAACCGAACAACTCCTTTCCAAGGAGAGACTTTGAGTAACACTCGGTCCCCAACGTTGAATTCTAGAGGCTTTCGACGATTGTCGGCGTAGCTCTTTTGGCGATCTCTAGCGGCTTTCAGCCTATATTTGATTTGGAAGATCTTGTCGGTTGTTTCCTAGATGATCTCTGGGCCTGTTAACTGACTTTCACCAATCTCGGCCCAACAAACGGGTGATCTACACCTCCTTCCGTACAACGCTTCGAACGGAGCACACCTAATGCTGGTGTGGTAGCTGTTATTGTAAGAGAACTCAATCAATGGCAAATGAGTATCCCAACTACCACCAAAGTCGATTACACACGCTCTCAGCATGTCTTCTAGCGTTTGTATGGTTCATTCACTTTGGCCATCTGTTGAGGGTGATAGGTGGTACTCATGTCTAATCGAGTACCCATCGCTTTCTGTAGTGTTTGCCAAAATCGTGAAGTGAATCGGCCATCACGGTCGGATATGATTGACACCGGCACTCCGTGTCTTGTCACGACCTCTTTTATGTACAATCTCGCCAACTTGTCCATTTTGTAGTCTTCTCGGATTGGCAAGAAGTGTGCTGATTTCGTCATTCGATCCACTACGACCCATATCGATCATGCCCGTTGCTCGCTCGAGGGAGTTTGGTAATGAAGTCCATGGCTATGTTCTCCCATTTCCATTCAGGAATCTCAGGTTGCTGTAACAATCCTGATGGTTTCTGATGTTCAGCTTTAACTTCCGAGCATGTCAAGCATCTGCCGACGTACGTGGCAATGTCTTTCTTTAGGCCTGGCCACCGGTACAGATCTTTGAGATCGTGGTACATCTTGACTGTGCCAGGATGAATAGAATATCGCGTCTTGTGTGCTTCATCCATGACCAAGGTACGTACACCTCCCCACTTGGGTACCCATATACGATCCACGAAGTACTGCACACCATCGTCCTTGCACATCAGTTGTTTATCCAACCCTCGAAATTCTTCTCCCGCAAGGTTTTCTTCTTTCAACGCCTCACTTTGTGCAATTTGGATCTGAGCTTTCAAATTGTTTGAATGGTCAATCCCAAAGCTCGAGCACGTAGCGGTTTCACGCGTTCTTTGCGGCTTAGAGCATCAGCCACCACATTAGCTTTCCCTGGATAATACCGGATTTCACAATCGTAGTCACTAAGAAGCTCTACCCAGCGTCGTTGTCGCATATTGAGTTCCTTCTGATCCAGAATATGTTGAAGGCTTTTATGATCTGTGTATACGATGCATTTGGTTCCATACAGGTAATGCCTCCATATTTCAAGATCATGAGTCGTGTAGTTCTTCTCGTGCACCTTAAGTTGTCGCTAAGCGTAGGCAATCACCTTAGCTTTCTGCATTAGTACACATCCCAACCCTTGATGTGAAGCATCACAGTACACCACAAAATCATCAATTCCGTCTGGGAGGGACAATATCGGTGCATTGCACAGCTTATCTTTCAGTGTTTGGAACGCCCATTCTTGCGCATCTCCCCAATCAAACTTCTTGTCTTTCTGAGTCAGCAACGTCAACGGTTGAGCGATCTTTGAAAAGTTCACAATGAAACTATGATAGTATCCGGCTAATCCTAAGAACTGCCGTATCTATGAAGGTGTCTGGGGTGTATCCCATTTCTTTACCGCTTCGATCTTGCCAGGATCTACATGAATCCCGTCCTTGTTAACCACATGACCTAAAAACTTCACCTCTCGCAGCCAGAATTCACACTTTGGGAACTTGGCGAATAGTTTCTCTTCTCTTAACAGTTCCAGTATTGCCCGAAGGTGTTCTTCATGATCCTCTTTCGATCGAGAGTAGATAAGTATGTCGTCAATGAATACGATCACAAACTTATCCAAGTAAGGTTTGCACACCCGATTCATCAGGTCCATGAACACAGCTGGTGCGTTAGTCAATCCGAACGGAATGACCAAGAACTCATAGTGCCCATAACGAGTTCTAAACGCTGTCTTCGGTACGTCCTCCTTGAAAACCCTTAGTTGGTGATATCTAGATCGAAGGTCGATCTTTGAAAAATACGAAGCTCCTTGTAACTGATCAAACAGGTCGTCGATCCTGGGGAGAGGATACCGATTCTTCACAGTTAGTTTGTTCAACTCACGGTAGTCGATGCACATACGGAACGACCCATCCTTCTTCTTGACAAATAACACCGGTGCTCCCCAAGGCGAGTGACTCGGCCGAATAAAACCCTTCTCCAGTGGTTCTTGTAACTGGCTAGATAACTCTTGCATTTCAGACGGTGCCAACCGATACGGTTTCTTTGCTACCGGTGTAGCTCCAGGAACCAACTCAATACGAAATTTCACCTATCGTGGAGGAGGCAAACCAGGAAAGTCATCAGGAAATACATCTGGTTAATCCCGCACTACAGGGATATTTGCCAATTTCTGCTCCTCTTCCTTCTTTTCCACCACGTGAGCCAGAAAAGAGTAGCACTGTTTTCGTAAACTCCGGCGTGCTTTCATGCAGGAAATAAGCTTTAAGTTTCTCCCCGGTCTTTCTCCTTGAATTCTGAGTACTCCCCCGTCTGACATAGGGATTCGCACTACCTTGTCTCGACAGACAATCTCGGCCCCGTGTTTCGACAACCAATCCATTCCCACAATCACATCGAAACTTCCTAGCTCAAAGGGTATCAAGTCTATATCGAAGGTGTGGTTCTCTAATATTATCGAGCACTTTCTAATAATCCCGTTGGCCTGAACAACCCTACCATTGGCCATTTCTATAGAGTAGCTAGTTTCTAGCCTACTAGGACTCAAATCCAGCAATTGCACAAATTCAGAAGATATAAAGCTATTGTCTGCTCCAGTGTCAAATAATACAGATGCAAAGTGATTATTGAGTAAGTGCGTACCCGTAACGACATTTGGGTCCTGACGGGCTTCATTGGCTCCAATGACAAAAGCGCGTCCCCGGGCCGCGTTCCCCTGGTTTGTCGGACCTTGATTTCCAGCTATAGCCATACTCTGATGCTGGTTGTTCCCTTGTTGGCCTGATGCCCGATTCAGTTAGGGGCACATGTTCCGGTAGTGATCAGGGCTTCCACACTCATAACAGCCCCTGGCGTTCCCGGCGGGGTTAACCGCGTTGACTGGTGCGACCATATTCGGCGTTGTTCTGCAGTCTCTTGCTAAATGTCCCGGGCGTCTACAGTTAGTGCACACCCGGCACGGCATAGCTGGGGGATGATGAAAGTTGCACCTATCGCATCGGGGGTGCGGACCCACATATTCTCGCCTGCCCTGGGTCACGGCCACAAAATTTCCGGTTGTCTTGGCCCTTTTTTCGAATTTCCCGGCACTCGACCGGCTCGTTTCCCCAACTTCTTTTCTTTTCTCTGCTCCCCTGCCCAATACCACTGTTCTCACCATCTCATCAGTTAGAGCGCCAGCCTTCAGAATCACGCTCTGAATAGTAGGAGGAGCAGTAGCGGTTACCATTGCCCGGATTTGAGGCGCAAGTCCCCAAATGTACCTCTCTATCCTTTTTGATTCTGGGGTGACTAGATGTGGAACCAACCTTGCTGGCTCATGAAAACGATCGATGTAAGCTGCCTGCCCAGCCCCCACCATGGCATGATTCTAGAACTCATGCTCAAGTTTTTGCCTCTCATTGAGAGGACAGTACTCCTTGGTGATTAGGGCCTTGAACTCATCCCACGATATTTGCATCGCCGATTCTCTTCCCGTAGCTTGAATCTGAGTGTTCCACCACGTTAGTGCCTTGCCCTGTAGTGAGCAAGTGGCGTACTTAATCCTTTGACTGTCGAGGCATTCGCTGATGTCGATCACGGCCTCCATCTTTTCAAGCCATCTGGTCAGAGCTATGTCTCCACCCTTGCCATCAAACTCTCGTGGTTTCCAAGCCACAAATTCCTTGTATGAACATCCCCGTCTAACATTCATAATTCCAGATTCATTACCGGCTGTACCACCATTTCCGGTCTCCTGATTGCTTTTGTTCCCAGTCGGGTTCCCGTTATCCTCGTTATCATGGCCACCATCCCCGTGGGGGTGAGAATTTTAAAGAGCATCGCTCACTTGGGCCACGATAGTCAGAATTAGTGCGGCCAGCTGTGGAGCGATTAAGGCTGCGATATCAGCGTTTCCTGCTCCTGGAGTGACATTGGTAGGACCATCACTAGTTCTCGGTGCTCTACCATACCTCTGCCTCTACCTCTCGGGGCTTCACATCCGCCACTGTTGTTGCGGGTAACTCTTCAAGGCGGCATGTTCTAATCATAAGAATAGCAATGCATAAGTTTTAACAATGCAGGACACATTATCCATGTCACATTAAGGTCTAACTTTCCGGGTTAAGACCATACTTATGGTTATCACACATCGCATACAAATCGTAAATTTCTCACACCATGTATAAGTAATGTCCAAACAGTAGTCCATCATAATGATGGCATGATCATGCATGAAATAAAGTTTAGTCTAGCGGAGGTTGCCTATTTCCTCCTCTCTCGAGGTCTCAGACATAACCTCCTCAGGTTAAATCCCAGTGCTTAAGGTCAAACGCAATAGCATGATCTATGAAGATCTCTTGGGTTCAATACCCGGATTGATAAAGCAACTCGGTGCGCAGAGGGAAACGGAAGATCCAATATAAACATCCCGTAAAGAGTGAGCACAAGGGCTCCCTCACGGGGTGAAATGATCACGAAACAGATAGTTAATCGAACAAGTAATGAGGAACACATATGAGATACAAAATGCACACAACCCTGGCATGCAAATCTACATGAAGGTTCCTAGGTTATAGTCTAGGTCAAGTGTATTGCCTAATTCTCTATAACCAATGGCTCTGATACCAGTCTGTCACACCCCCGCTAAGAGCGGAAACACGGGGGCGTAACGAGACGAGAATCGTTATAACACATGGTAAGCGATAGAGATGCAATAATAATAATGATGACAAGCGTGTCATGACAACACCCGACAACAAGGGGACTTGTGTCGTGTTTAGTCAGTATTCACGACAACATAGCCATAAGCATAAACATGGTACATAAATCATAATACATAGATGATAACCTTGTATGCAATTCCCACAACCCGAGAACAAGTTACAAAGTATAATGTTGTTTGAAATAGATACATCAATTGTTTTCAAAATGACAAGTTTGGCCCGAAAATGCATCCTAGGGTCTCCACTAAGGCAGCACACCTAGAACCGCAGCTAGCATGATCACCTGAAAAGATATGCTCAAAATGGTCAACAAAATTGTTGGTGAGTTCGCAGGTTTAAAGTAAATAAGTAATTGATGCTGTATAAAGTTGTTGCAGAATACCGTGCATACAGTTATAAGTAAGCAAAATCACATGACAAGAGCTTTACAACCAAACCTAATGACGTACACAAAGAATCTTGTCGGACTATATTCACCCATGGCCCGTTCCTGGCTTTTGTTGGTACTAACTAGTATACCAACACGAGGGTGGGGGTGTCAACCCAGTAGTACTACCAATACCTATCCGTCGGTTCCACACTGGAATTAAATGGTTGTAAGAAAGAACCACAAAGCAAACTCAAGCATGTATCAGATAAGTACCCACAAAATAGTAGCACGTTGATTCCAAGTATATATATTGTACAGCATAGAAAACGGGCTAGCATACTTTTCCCCCGTGTTGTAAATGTTTGTAAGGTAGTATAAGCATAAAAGGGGCCACGAAACTCACAAGTTTAGTGGTAGGTACGAATGATCGAGATTCCCTATAGTTGTATGCAGAGAACAGTCAAACACCTATTGACAGTTATTGTTAAGCATTAATGATGTGTGTAAAGCGTATAGTAATGTTTGGTTGGTTCGGGTAGTATCGGTTCGGCCATGGGTAGCGCACACACACAAGCGGACACACGTATCAGATCTTATGTAGATCCAAGTACTACGAGTAGTCGTCTTTGCTTATGACATCCGTGAAATGATCTCGTGGTTATGAAAGATAGCACTTGTTAAGTATTTGGAGTTCCAATTGGATGGTCGATAATTGTAGAATGTTAGGTTGTTTTTAATTGAAATAGTATGTGCATGTTGATAGCGTTGACTTTAATCTTTGTGGTCAAGCAATGACACTTTTACTGATGTAACCTTATCATCATCAGACGTTCTAGGGGAAATTCACACTCAACATCATCAATCACACAACAGGACCAGACGCTCGACTCAACGCCGTACGAATCAACCATCAATCGTACGAATCAGCTTCATTCATACGATTGAGTCTTCATTCGCATGACTGGCATTCAGTCGTACCACACAACACACATTCGCACGACCCAACCTCCATGCGCACGAATCAACCCTCAATCGTGCGAATTAGCTACTTTCGTGCGGTTGAACCTTCATTCGTGCGATTGGACTCCAGTCGTGCGAAAACACGCACAATCGCATACATTCAGTCACGCACCTGACTCAATTGCACACACATTCATTCGCATTGCCTCAATCGCACACACACTCATTCGCATTGACTGAATCGCACACACATTCATTCGATTGCACAACTCAGTCGCATGACATCCCTAGTCGCACGATTCAGTCACCCGAAAGACACAATTGCATGACTCAGTCGCACGACTCACCCAGTCGCACGGCTCAGTCGCATGACAGACCCAGTCGCCTGAACTGCAGGTTCGCGACTGCAGAAGTGCAGAGCAGCCTTCGGCTGCTCCGAGCACGGGTTTTACATAACAAGGACTTCCAGAAACACTCTACAAACATACACAAACATGAAACACAAGCAGAAAGACCTCACACGCACCCACACGACCTCATGTGTTCGAGTTAAACCCGAACACCCAAAACTCTAGTTTGGACAGCCCTAAATAAGCAAGGAAAGGGACAACCAAGGTCGTCTACCTGCTAGAATAGAGTAGACTAGGCCGTAGATGGAGTCTAGACGACAAGAACAAGACCAAGCGGGTTGGATTTGGAGCTAGAATGAAGAAGATGTGAATAAGAAGGTGAAAAGGATGAAGAAGATGAAGATGAAATGAGATTAAGGGCTGGAGTATGGGCTTATATACCCAGCCCAAGTTTGCAAAATGGAGAGTTTAGTCCCTGCACTTAACCCTCGAGTTCCCCCAAATTTGTTTCGATTGATTACGATCTTAAAAGGTTCGTTATATTAAGGTTAAAAGTGTGTGTAATGGTATTTGATAGTCTAAAATGGTTTTATTAATGACAATGGTTGAAATTAAAATGATATATTTGGTGGTAAAAGTGATGAAATTTATAAAAGGTTTATGCTTAGCACTCGTTCTCGGAGGAAGCACAGGCACAAGGGAAAATAAAGCAAACATGATTCCTTAAAGCAGGAGTTCATGAAGAAAAGGAAGAATAATTAAAATAATTCTATGCTTATTTATGTCGTTCGACGGACCTTAAGGTGACGGATGTCACACGAATGGTCCATTCGCATTGCCCAATCGCATGAACGGGTCTACACGCAGATTTTCAGATCTGCAGCCGCCAGGGCTGCCCAAAACCCTAATCTGACGATTTTAACATGAACCAAAACAAAGTAGGCATCATCAGATTTGAAAGGGTGATAGGAACGTGGTTTCGAATTCGATTTTAACATAGAAGCAACACACGTAACAAGATCTGAGCAAAACACGAAGAACATGAAGTGGGTTTAACATCAAGATCTGAAATTTGATCCACAAATCAAGAGCTCGGGTTGCTAGAATGATTGCTAGATCATTCTAGCAGTAGCCTGGCTCTATAACCAATTGTGAAGTCGGCTTGGATCGATAAACATCCGAGCATGTTCTTGACGGAAGGATAAACACAGCACAAACCAAAAGTCAAACAATAATACGAACTATAATTGAATGGTTTCATTGATAAAACCTAACGATGACAAGCTCGTTACAACATAAGAATCAAGACTCTTGGCAAGGGGAAGATCGAGCATGATCTCCCCTCTCATCCGGCAACCCTAGGATCCGGGTAGACTTCCTCTCAAAACCCTTTCTCTCTCTACACATTGAAACTGCTATATATAGGCCTCGGCCCATATTAGATGTGACTGCACCCATTCGTGCGATTGGACCATGCTTATGGTTCAATCGTACGACTGGACCATGCGTATGGTTCAATCGTACGACTGGGCCATGCGTATGGTTCAATCGTACGACTGGACCATACTATGGTTCAGTCTTACGAATGTCCCAATCGCATCTCTCAGTCGCACGGCTGGTCCATTAGCATGGCTCAGTCGTACGACTGAGTCTCATTCGCATATGCTCCTGCGAATGACCCAGTTTCATGTGTTTACAATATATCAGGTGTATAACATTAAGCCTAGACTATTCGAAAAGCGACGGACATATTATATATGACTATATATGCTCCTACATCAATGACAATCTACAGTGATTGATTACTATGATCCTAAAGGTGATTTCGATGGCAGTGGCGGGAAAGTGCCTGACCCGTGGATGTAACGCCTACCTGGCCTATGTGCAGGATGTGGACATGTCAACACCCCAATTTTCTGATGTACCGTTGTGTGTGAGTTCTCAGACTTGTTCCCAGAAGATTTACCCGGCGTGCCACCAGACCGTGAAATCGAGTTTCAGATCAATTTGATGCCCGGTGCTCAGCCTATTGCTAAGCACCGTATCGTTTGGCTCCAACAGTGATGAAAGAACTAATAGTTCAATTACAAGAGTTGCTTTATAATGGGTTCATTAGACGGAGCATCTCTCCTTGGATGCTTCAGTCTTATTTGTCAAGAAGAAGGATGGTAGTATGAGAATGTGCATCGACTACCGTGAACTAAACAAGTTTACGGTGAAGAACCGATACTCGTTATCGAGGATTGGTGACTTGTTTGATCAGCTCCAAGGTCTAGTTGGTTCTCAAGGATAGATCTCCAATCTGGTTATCATCAGTTGAAGGTGAAGGAGTAGGATATTTCAAAAACAGCTTTTCGTACGCGTTATAGACACTACGAGTTTCTCATTATGTCTTTTGGTTTAACCAACGCACCAGCTACTTATATGGATTTGATGAATCGAGTGTGTCGGCTGATGCTGGATAAATCAGTGATTGTGTTTATCGATGATTCCTGATTTATTCGAAGTGCGAGGAGAAGCATGTCGGTCACATTCGGGAAGTGTTGGACATGCTTAGAAAGGAGAAGTTGTATGCCAAGTTCTCCAAGTGCGTGTTCTGGTTGTGCAAAGTTCAGTTATTGGGTCACGTGGTGAATCCTGAAGGGATTATGGTTGACCCAACTAAAGTGGAGGCTGTGATGCAATAGAAGTGTCCAAAGATGACATCCGAGATTCGTAGTTTCTTGAATTGGCAGGATATTATAGGAGATTCATCCAAGACTTCTCCAAGATAGCTTCTCCATTGACTAAGTTGACCTGTAAGGATGTGTAGTTTGCATGGGGTCAAGAGCAAGAGAATGCTTCTGAAGAGTTAAAGAGAAGGTTGACTCAAGCTCCTGTCTTGTTGCTACCCGAAGGAAGCAAGGATTTGGTGGTCTATTCAGAAGCTTTTTACTCAAGGTTGGGTTGTGTGTGATGCAAAGAGGGAAGGTTATTGCTTATGCATCCTAACAGTTGAAGGTTCAAGAGGTTAATGACCCTACTCATGACTTGGAGCTAGCAGCTGTGGTCTTTGCATTAAAGATTTGGAGGCACTACCTGTACGAGACGAAGTGCACTATCTTCACTGACCACAAGAGCTTAAAGTACTTCTTTGAGTAGAAGGACCTGAACAAGAGGCAAATGAGATGGTTGGAACTTATGAATGATTACGATTGTAAAATCCATTACCATCCGGGTAAGGCCAACGTGGTGGCGGATGCCCTTATTCGAAAGGAGAGACCCGAACCAATTCTAGTGAAGGCTTATCAATTGGTTATGACCTTAGACGTGATGAAGCAGGTCAAGTAGTTTCAAGACGAGGTCTTTAAAGAAGATCACCTTAACTCAAAAAGATGAGATGTCTAGTCGCAGAATTGGGTGAAAACACTCTCGGTGTTAAACCAATTCGGACGGATGTGGATTCCTTGTTATGGGAACTTATATGGAAGGACCATGGAAGAAGCTCATAAGACTTGATACTCCATTCATCCCGGTGCTACAAAGACGAATCAAGATATGAAGAAAGATTATTGGTGGTCGGGTATGAAGCGTGGCGTGGTAGAGTATGTGAGTAAGTGCCTTACTTGTTTGCAAGTGAAGACAGTGCATCAGAAGACATATAGGAAGATCCAACCTCTAGATATACCAGAGTGGAAGTGGGAGCATATCACCATAGATTTTATTAAGAAGCTACCGCGTACCATGAGGGGGTACGATTCTATATGGGTGATAGTTGATTGTATGACGAATAGTGCTCGCTTCCTATAGATCCATGAAATGTATTCCTTTGAAAGATTAGCGGATATGTTCATCAAGGAAATTGTAACTCGTCATGGTATACCGGTGTCTATTGTGTCTGACCATGACACTAAGTTTTGGAAGAGATTTCCCGATGCGAAGGGGATGAGGTTACACATTAGCACAACTTATAATCCTCAGATGGATGGTCAGTCAGAGAGAACCATTCAGATGCTGAAGGATATGCTTCGGGCATGCGTCATTGACTTCGGAGGAAGTTGGAACTGTAACATCCGCCGAATTTCAAAATTATAAAAACAAACCCAAACTCATTTTGAACTTTCATACGATAGAAATTTTGATATTTATAATTTTTATCATATTGAATCAAATGTGTTAAATATGCAATTTAAGCAATATTCAAAGGTTTTATTCATTTTATCATTTAAACAAAGAATAATAATTTATTTATTTATAAATAAATCTTTTCATAAAAGTATAAATCTTTATTTAT
>CM046458.1:8802482-8967482 GCA_025506515.1 Flaveria trinervia | reverse complement strand
AGTATGGACCATTAGCATGAATACTCATCCGACTATGTTGAACATAATACTCAATCATTATTGACTTAGAATTATGTACAACAGCCTCAAAACCTATATAAGAACTCATACATATGAATTAAAGATAAATAAACATCAAAGCATATATCATAATTCATTATATCATCAAATTACACATATGTAAGAAATGAAAGAATTTTACATTTAAGCTCATACACTAGTTACACATGTATCTACAAACTCCCCCTTGGACCTAGTTTCCTCTATCGTCTAACATTCTTAACATGTTTTTGAAATTTCTTGTACTTCTCCTCTTTTGTGACTCCTGCATGGATTTCAAATGCAAAGCAGAGTCTTATCACATGTTGGAATTGTAGAGCTTGTACAATATCCGCGTGTCATAGAACAGTGGCCACTTGTATAATGTGTAGACATCTTCAACTAGCCAGTTTGTAAGCCACATTGGGTCAAATACCCGGATAGTATCAATCTTTCCATTTCTGTTCAGAACTATGACCGCTTTACCCGTTCGCCAATCGTAATACCACCATTTGAAGTGTGGAGTGAAGTCCTGAGACATTTCCCGTAAGGGAATCTTTGACATCATGCGCGGGGACTCCACTTCAGCACCACTTTAGGTATTCTAGATATAGGGTCCACTTCAGACTTACGGATGTACCTCTTCGGTTATTGAGGTCTGAAGTTTACCTACCTGGTGTGGTATTCCTTCTTTAACGCAGCCTCGAACCATCCTGACATCTTCCTCGGATTTGCGTATAGAAGATCTAAAAATGCCAGAAGGTTGAGCTCAAAACCAGGAAGAGTCCTCAGATCATGAGGATATTTGAAGTACTCGATTCTTCTTCCCTTTTCACAGCATAGACCTCTAAGTCTTCGAAATACACCCACGCTATAATCTTTCCTCACACTTTTTGATGTCGTTTGACTCTATAAAGCTTTGTGTAGGCATTATGCTTGGGGCCGAGCTTTGGGCTTTCATCTCTACAAAACAAGCTGCCCATTCAGCTTTCTTGATATCAACATTTGCATCTGAAGCTTGGGCTTGGATTTCATCTTTTTCCTTCTTCTTTTCCATCTCTTCCAGTTTCTCAAACTTAGCACTGCCAAAAGTATTACCCAAGTTGGGTATAACATTACCTTCGTGGTCAGTGTACTTCGGATAATGCTCAGTGGTGACATCCTCGATCTCAATTTCATCTACATCGTTCAGCTCATCGTCACTCATAACATCTACTTCTGGAGCATCTTTTACAAGTTCTTCAGGATTTAGTCTAAACATTCAGCGAGTTGTTCGTCCATCAGATCATGAATAATCTCTCCCTCTTCCAGAGTATAGCTAACAGATCTCCTGAATATCCCTTGCAAGTCAAGAATCATGATAAGTTGAGTCTTAAATTGCTGAAGGGGTTCGACATCATACTCGTCTATCTGTTGAGCTTCATTTGTTTGATTAAACATTAAGCACATCACACATAAGTCATTATATAAAACATTAAAACATAAACAAACATAGATGATGTTAATTACATTAATGTAATATACAATTCAAGTACAAAAGTTTTTAAATACAAAGACATCTAATAATTACTTTTGTCTTGATCCATCGGTTTTTTAGCTGGAGGAGCGGAGGATGAGGCTCCTTGATCTTGGTTTCTTTTCGTGTGCCTCTCCTGAGTTTGAGGATGCTGACGCAAATGCATCACCTTCCTGATCATCATCATCCTCTTTATCTTTACCGCTCGGTCCTCCTTCATCAACATCTTCTTCAGAATCATCTTCATCCTCATCATCATCATCATCATCATCATCATCATCATCATCATCACCATCCTTAATCTTTAATGGCTCGCTCTTTGATCACTTGAGCTTTAGCAATATCTTCTTGTTCTTCTTCTCAAGCTCCTCCATCCTCTTCACCGAAGCCAACACTAGCTCATTTTGACTAGTAAGTGCATGGTGGGCTCATCCTAAAGCTCTCTCATACTAGGCACTCTTCTCGCTGAGCTCCACGATCTTCTTTGCCTGAGCTGCATTCACCTCCATCATCTTGTGTAGCTGAGTAGCTCTTAGCTCATCGGTGGCAAGTAGCCTTAGAACAATGCTGTTGAGGTTAGCAAGTTGTTCCTCTAACCTGATATTGGGTAGAGTGGATCCAGCTGTGAATGTGGATTGGGAAGAGGGACCAGCTTGGCGAGTGGTGGTGCTAGTGGTGGATGTGGTTAATATTGGAGGTGGAATGGGAGTGAGATGTGGTGGAGTGGTTGTGGTAGTGGTGGGGGGGAGGAGTGATAGTGGTAGTGAGAGAAGTGGTAGTGGGAGAAGTGGTGGTGGTAGTAGTAGCTATGGTGGTGGTGGTAGTGGCAGTGATGGTGGCTGTGGCTGTAGTGGTGGTTGTGGCAGTGGGTGTGGAAGAAGTCATCAAAGTAAACCTCGGTCTCTTAGTCTTCTTCCCATGAGGATGGGCCATTCTCTTCTTCTTGGAGCCCTTAGAACCAAAACCTCCCCCTTAGCTGATAGGTTGGTCAGGGGTGTAAGTAGGATCAGTAACATCAGCAGCAGCACCCCTCAACTCAGCCTGGCGTCCGCCAACCACCTCTATCCTTTATCGGTGGCCACAACCCGGCTCCCGGCAGTCCTCACTAACGGCTCATCATCTGACTCCTCATCTTCATCAACCAAGAAGTCTTGGTGGAAAGCAGCCCCTTCTGTTCCACCAGCTGCCTCACCATCTTGACCCTGATCATCATCGTCCACGTCGTCTTCGTCTGTAGATGCCATGATGGGCTCAACATCAGAGTCACTGTCATCATGACGCCACTTCTTGCGAGATGGCACCACATACTTCTCATTGGCCAAGTGACCAAACAGTCTCCTCACCGGGGCTTTACTTGCTTTCCCCGGTAGACCTTCATCCGAATCAATGTCGTATCATCCATCACCTCCAAAACAACCGCTACCTCCCTCTCTTTAGGCAATGAAGAGAGCTTCTGATCAACGATCATCTGTAGAAATCTTGGGTACATGCAAAACCCCTCCTTCCCCTTTGCCTCTATGTTCTCGACCATGTAGGAGAATATCATCTGGGAGAAACTAAACGGGTGGTTCAACACCAGAGCAACATAGGCGTTCTAGATTTGATCTGACATCTTGTCAAATCCTCCCTTCCTTGACGCTATGCACTTCAGGATGATGTGAGGTAAGTACTTAAACTGGGGGCACAGGTGCTTTTATTGAGCATAATTGCATTGATGTCCCCAGTGTACTTCATCCATAGAAAGTAGCCCCTAACTGTTAGAGGATGTAGCTTTGTCGGGTGGTCACCATCTTCAGCTAGATCCAGGACTTGCCTAAGATCGGCTGCAGTAATACTGATCTCCTGTTCGAAGATCGAGCTCTGGATACTATACGACTCAGTGGACCTGTCAATAGTAGCCCATTCCCAAAAGGTCTGCTGTAGTGATCTGTATAGAGTGCAAGGTGTAGATATGGCCTTGAAGATCCTCGATCTCCTGAGAAAGGCAATGATCCCCGCAAACTCGGAAGCATTCCGAGTAGAGGCATCTAGATGAGCACAGATGTTGTGCTTAGGGCTCATCGTCCACCTATCAACCATGTTGCTGTAACACAAGAAACATATATATTAGAGTTGTGTATAGGAGATGACAATTGAAACTTAAGCTGTTTTTAGCATACTGGTTCAGTCGTGCGACTGAACCATACGATTGAGTGTTAGTCCTACGATTGAGTTCAGTCGTACAATTGAGCCTGCGGCTGAGTTCATTTGTGCGATTGAGCATGCGACTGGACGTTTGCTACACCATGCGGTTGAGTCAGTCGTGTGACTGAACCCATACGCATGATTCATACGTGTGATTGAGTCATTCTCCTGGCTCAATCGTGTGACTGGAGTTCATCAGCATGACCATTCGTATCCTACACTGTTGACCACCCTAGAATCGAATCTTTGTCAAAACTTGATATTAGCGTTTGTGTTTAGACGCATTAAACTTGCAGAGACTCGAAATAACACTTAATGTCTTTTATATCAACATTTATGCCCAATTAAGTGGTCTATTTTAGGGTTTTAGTCTCGGTTCTTGGTCTTAGCAGAATCGGCCCTTAGGGTTCGAATAAGCCGGTCATTAGGGTCTATTTCAGTCTCACAATACCTTTAGATGAATGAAGAATCAGTTAGGATCACAATCAGTATGTAAAAACAGGCAAATGAAATTTTGGCAGAGTATCGTCGTATGAGTAGTTTCAGAGAGCTTTGAAGGGTGGTAAGGGTTACGACCGACTGACCCCCTTATTTATACTCTTTTAAATTTCAATCGTGCGACTGGACCCATACTTATGTTCCAGTCGTGCGACTGAGTCCATACCCATGCTTCAGTCGTGCGACTGGGGTTCAGTAGTGCAACAGGGGTTCAGTCGTGCGACTGGCTCATACTCCTTCATCCATACGTACGATTTGTTCAATCTTGTAGTCCAATCGCATGGTTGTCCCATACTCATGCTCCAATCGTATGACTGGCTCATACTTATGGTTCAATCGTGCGATTGGCTCATCCTTATGATTCATTCGTATGATTGGCTCATCCTTATGAGTTTGACCTCATGCACTTTCAAACACTTAACAACTTTAACTATTGATTATAACATTATGACCTTTGACCATCTCAGACATGATCCTTTTAATTTAAAACCAATTGATCACCTCAGACGTGATCCTTTTAATTTAAAACCATTTGATCACCTTAGACGTGACCTTTTTGAATGTAAAACTGATTGGTCACCTCAAACGTGACCCCTTTTAGTAAGTGATTCACAGATTACATCCAGTTGGATAGTCTGACATCTACGCTACAACATACTAGATAATACAAAATAACTTAGAAATTTAAAAGAAAACAAGACATATTTTTTGTTGTTTTGGGTTTGAGAAGAACAACTTCCAGTTAATTTGATCATTTTTGGAACGATTCATTATAGAATCATACAGGTATATTAGAATCGTTTAGGAACTCCTTTTAGTATGCACTTAGATGCTAGATTCTTGTTTTGCCTAAGAGTCATTAGCACTTTCAAGAAATCATACTAGAGCTATAAGATGCACACAGTGATTTTGACTTTCAAGAATTGCAGCCACAATGATTGTCAGTATGTTTGTCCACTTAAATCCATACACAGACTTTTGACTTACATTGGTGATGAATTAGGTTTAAATATTTCAACAAGCATTTGTGGATCTCACACTTATACGGTAATCAACATTCCTTTGGAGATTTTTGAGCGGTCTACGGGTATTGGACAAGAAGAAACAATTCTAAGAGCTGTCAAAGAGATGCCAAGCCTCAAGTCAGTGTCATCGCACAGCAGAGAGGCTCAAACAACAATGATTCTAGAATATTTAGGTTATGCTTATCCTCAGGTCAGTGCCACCGCACAGCAGAGAGGCACACAACATATCTTCTTGTTAGAGCATATATTTTTCTTTTGCACACAATGCAACAACAACATATTTGTCATTAGCTTGATTGTTTTGAGCAGTTTTTACATGTGCTTTGCTCATATTATGGTCATCCGCACACATTTGTGGCGTTTATTTTGCTCATCACCCCTTATTGGAAATGCGTTAATTGTGTTAACCAGGGATAAGATGAGAACCCACATCAAGTTGAACAAGTTAGTTTGAATTTTAGTTCACCAATGAAATCTACTCATCTATTGTGTGATCTACAGTATAATGAATATACACATACTAACTAGCTTTAGGTCTACTTTCTCTATGTTACCTTAGTAGCAAACTAGTTTAACTATCATTTTTCTTTAGTTGTGCTTAGACTTCTCAGACTTGTACTTTGAATTTTTCATTTTGAGCAAATTAGTTTTTGAAGTCCCAACCAATCTGTTCCCTGTGTACTATCATTTTCCATAAGCTTTGAATCATAATCACATATTTGATTTCAGTTCTTTCAGCTAACCTGCCCTCCCCCCTCGTTTTTGCTTTGTTATTTTGAGAAAATAAATACTAGAATTTAATACTAACCTACGGCTATTCTCCCCCTAAAATTCTAAAACCGAAAATATTTTTGTGTTTTTTGGATTTTAATAGACAGGAAAATAAAATAAAATAAAATAAAATAAGACACACTAGTCGGACTACGAACTTTCTTCTTCTTGAATCACATCACTTTTTCTTTTTCACGCCATTAACCTCTAAGAGATATACATATCTCGGTTTGTCAAATGCTTTTGTGTAGAGGTCGGCGCGTTGAAAATAAGTATTAATTTTAATAACATCGATTAATTGTTTTTCAAAACAGTCATGTATAAAGTGATATTTAATACCGATGTGTTTTGTTTTAAGATGTGGACTGGATTTTTTGTTACAGCTATTGTAGCAGAATTATCAACAAAAATAGGGTGTTAGAAAATTGCAAACCATAGTCACGCATTTGCTGTTGAATCCAAATGATTTGCGAGCAGCAACTTGCAGCAACAATGTATTCAGCTTCACATGTTGACAGAGCAACTGAGGTCTGCTTCTTACACTGCTAGGTGACTAATCGTTTACCAAAGAACTAACATCCCACTGATGTTGACTTGTAATTCATCTTGCAACCACCACAATCCGAGTCACTATACGCTATAAGCTGAAAGTCATTGTCATGAGGATACCACAACCCGAGTGTTGGAGTACCCTTCAGATAACGAAAGATCCTTTTAACCCTGATGAGATGATTTAGTTTTCATTTTGCCTGATATTTGGAGCAAAGACACGTGGCGTACATGATATCAGGACATGAGCATGTGAGGTACATTAGAGATCTGATCATTCCTCTGTACATGGTGGCATCAACAAGATCACCATTTTTATCGGGTGCCACATCATGGTTCATGGCCAGTGGAGTTCCAGCTGCCGAAGAATTCTCCATGTCAAATCGACTAAGGATATCTCTTACATATTTGGTATGATGCAGGAAGATTCCTTTTGGTGTGTGATCCACCTGTAAGCCGAGAAAGAACTTCATCTCCCCCATGGCCCTCATCTCAAACTCTGCTTTCATTACAAATTCAAATTCTTTACATAATTCATCGTTTTTGGAACCGAAGATTATGTCATCAACATAACTCTGTACCAATAGTAAATCTCCATCTTTTTCTTTGATGAACAATGTACAGTCAATCACTCCTTTTTGAAAACAGTGTTTCATAAGATGAGTTAAAAGTTTCTCATACCAGGCTCTAGGGGCTTGATGGAGCCCGTAAAGAGCCTTGTCCAGCTTGTAAACTCTATCCCGATGATAAGGATCCTCAAATCCTTCAGGTTGACTGACATAGACCGTCTCACGGATTTCACCATGAAGGAATGCACTCTTCACATCTAGTTAATAAACTTTAATCTTCTTGTAAGATGCATAGGCTAGAAATATACATATTGCTTCCATCCTTTTGTGAAGTCGGCTGGATCAATAAACATCCAAGCATGTTCTTGACGGAAGGATAAACACCAAACATTCTCATTTCATTAAGTACCCAAGCATTACATAAGCGTAAGACATTCAAGACATATTACATTAAGATCCGAATCTAGGTACATATGTATCAACAAACTCCCCCTTGGACCTAGATCTATCTATCATCTTACCTTCTTCATAACCTCCTCATACTTCTTGTACTTCTCCTCTCTTGTGACCCCTGCATGTATTTGAAATGCAAAGCAGAGCCGCATCACATTTTGGAATTGGAGGGCTTGTACAATATCTATGTGTCATAGAACAACAGCCACTTGTATAGAGTGTAGACGTCGTCAGCTGACAAGTTGGTAAGCTACATCGGGTGAATACCCTGATAGTATCCATTTTTCCCTCTTTGTTCAGAACTATGACAGCTTCCCCTGTTCTCTAATCATAGTACCACCACTTAAAGTGTGGAGTGAAGTCCTATGGCATTTCCCTGAGAGGGATTCTTGACATTGTGCGTGGAGGACTCCACTTCAGCATTATCTTTGGCTTTCCAGTTATGGGATCAACTTCAGAACGTCTGATATACCTCGTAGGTTGTTGGGGTTTGAAGTTGACCCACCTGGTGTGGTACTCTTTCTTCAAAGTAGCCTCAAACTTGCCTGACATCTTTCTCGGGTCAGCGTATACCAACTTCAGTTTAGCCAGCTGGTTGGGCTCAAAACTAGGTAGAGACTTTAGATCATGCGGGAATCTAAAGTACTCAATACCTTTCTCTCTCTTCACCATGTATACATTAAGATCATCAAAATGGGCCCACGCGATAATCTTGCCTGACACCTTGTGATCTTTCTTCACATTGTAAAGCTAGGTGTAGACATTCTGTTTAGGAGCAGTGTGTTGGGCTCGGATCTCCTCAAAACAAGAAGCCCATTCAGCCTTTCCGATATCAACATCAGTGTTTGAGGCTTGGGCTTGTTCTTCAACCTTCTCGGACTCTTGCTCCATCTTATCTAATATCTCAAATGTATCACCGACCAGGGAGTCACCCAAATTAGGGACCACATTTCCCTCTTGGTCAGCGTACTCGGGATAGTGCTCTACAGTGACATCCTCGATCTCTATCCATCAATGTCATTCAGCTCATCGTCACTGGTTTCTACACAAGTTGGAGTGTCCTTGACAATCTCATCGGGATTGAGCTTGAAAATTTCTGCAATTTGCTCGTCAGAGAGATTGTGAATGATCTCTCCTTCTTTTGGAGTGTACATCACAGATCTTCTAACTATACCCTGCAGATCAAGAATCATAGTGAGCTGAGTCTTGATCTGTTGGAGGGGAGCAACATCATGTTCATCCCTCTAAAAGTTTGGATCTGGTTGATTTATACATGTAATACAACAATCATTAGTTAATAATCAAGACAGAAATACCAACATTAAATATAAACATTCATTACAATAATGACATACAAGATTCGAATACATATGATTTAAATAAAGTAAATAACTAAATATTACTCTTATCTTGTATCCTTTGCTCTTCTGCTACTGGGGCGGATGTGGAGGCACTCTGATCTTGAGTCCTTTTGGTCCTCCGTTCGCTTGCAGATGTGGCACCTGCAGCAGAAGAATCCTCTTCATCGTCATCAACATCTGCATCTGTATCACCCTCATGATCATCACCATCATCATCATCACTCTCATCATCATCAGCATCATCGTCTCCGTCTCCTTCTCCGATCTTCAAGGCTCTTCTTTGGATCCTTTGAGCTTTAGCAAGATAGTCTTGTTTGCAGCCTCCAGCTCTTCAATCTTCTTGGCATGTTGCTTCTGGAGCTCAGACATTTATTGAGCCTGCTGGTCAATCAATCGAGCCTGCTGAGAAATCTACTGAGATTGTGCAGCAGTAAGATCTACTAACTGACGAATCTGTGCAGTTTTCTCGTCATCGGCTGCTAACAGACGCATCACCATACGGTTCAGCACTAACAACTGTTTCCTCTACCCCAAAGGGAGGTAGAGATGATCCAGATGTATATGGAGAGAAGAATGATGGTGCAGCTGGATGGCTAGTGGTGGTGGTGGTGGCAGTGGTGAAGATTGGGGTTAATATAGATGAAGGTTGTGGTGGAGTGGGTGTGGTAGATGTGGTGGTAGATGGGGTGGTAGTAATGGTGATAGGTGGAGTGTTGGTAGAGGTGGTAATAGTGGTGGTGGTGATGAAGGTCAGTCTTCTCTTCTTCTTCTTCAAGTCGTGGGGCTGAGCCATCCTTTTCTTCCTCGATCCTTTCGAGGAGGATGCTCCCCCTGGAACACGGCTTGGCTGATCGAGAGCAAATGTGGGATTAGTGACAGTCTCCCCAGATTCGCCAGGGCGTCCACCAACCTCCCGAATACCTCG
The DNA here is from genome assembly GCA_025506515.1 of Flaveria trinervia. Lineage (NCBI taxonomy): Eukaryota > Viridiplantae > Streptophyta > Magnoliopsida > Asterales > Asteraceae > Flaveria > Flaveria trinervia. Next base: position 8,957,592 of record CM046458.1, on the reverse strand, counting down.
GTCGGTGGCAACCACCCGGCTCCCCACAGTGCGGGTTAGGGGCTCCTCATCAGTATCCTCCTCCTCATCAGGCATAAAGTCCTGATGGAATCCTGCAGTCTCCGCTCCATCATGGGTAGAAGCCGGAGATGCTATATCAGCAGTGGGGGCCCTTGGTTGAGTGGGCCCTGCATCTCCACCATCACCGCTGTCATCGTCAGAGTCATCCTCCGGTAGCTGTAACTGCTCAACCTCTGAATCACTGTCTACGTGACGCCATTTATGCCTTCCTGGCGCCATGTAGTTCTCCATGGTTAGATGGCCTATAAGTCTCTTTATCGGGGGCTTGACCTGCTTTCCCCGATAACCCTCATACAACCCAGTGTCGTATCATCCATAATCCTTAAAGCCACAGCGTTGTGGCTCTCCTATGGCAGCAAGGGTAGCTTCTCGTCAAAAATCATCTGTAAGAACCTAGGGTACATGCAGAAACCCTCTTTGCCCTTCGCCTCCAACTTCTCAATGAGGTCAGAGATGATCATGCTAGAAAAGCTGAAAGGGTGGTTCAACACTAGTGCCATGTACCAATTGTGAAGTCGGCTGGATCGATAAACATTCGAGCATGTTCTTGATGGAAGGATAAACAACCAAAACCAAAAGTCAAATCAATAAGACGAACTATCAAAGATTGGTTTCATTGATAAAACCTAACGATTACAAGCTCGTTACAACATAAGAATCAAGACTCTTGGCAGGGGAGATCGAGCATGATCTCCCCTCTCATCTGGCAGCCCTAGGCCCCCGGGCAGACTCCCTCTTAAATCTCTAATCTCTCTACACAATGAAACTGGTATATATAGGCCTCGGCCCATATTAGATACGACTGGGCCCATTCGTGCGATTGGACCATGCGTATGGTTCAATCGTACAACTGGACCATGCGTATGGTTCAATCGTATGACTAGACCATACTTATGGTTCAGTCTTACGAATGTCCAAATCGCATCTCTCAGTCGCACGGCTGGTCCATTTGAATGGCTTAGTCGTAAGACTGAGTCTCATTCGCATATGCTCCTGCGAATGACCCAGTTTCATGTGTTTACAACATATCAGGTGTATTACATTAAGCCTAGACTATTCGACAAGCGACGGACACACTATATATGACTATATATGCTCCAACAAATTCCCCCTTGGACGTTGCTTGCGAATAGTATATAACACCTCTTACAATCTTCAGTCAATCTTTGCTTTTGTTTCCAATAGAATCAAACAAAAAACCATATTAGCCAACGTTGCCGATCCGTCAGGTTGCTACAATATCCCTGAAAATGAATTTAGGCACAACAGCTTTCGTTTACTTTGCAAAACACCATCACAGTAGCAAGATTCCCCATATGACTGATTATTCCAGATAATGACATGAACAATTTTCCATTACTTCAATCTTCACACAAGCTAACCTGATAAACATTAACACCTACAGAAATTCCCCCTCACATTCAGCATATCCCAATATATAACATTGTGCTCTCTTGGTGTCTTCATACGGTGTATTGGGCAAAAGGTAGAAGGTTCCAATCCACAGCTGATAATCTCAAACAAATCAGCATGCACGAAGATTCATCATCAGAAACCTGCTCACATCATGATTTTCTGATTACGTCTACAATTTCTCTATACATGGATTCCCCCTAAGAATGAGAATCCTCTCTGTGCGGATAAATATAACTTGATTGGCCCATAAATAGTCAGATGCTCCTGACTACCCCCAGCACCGACTGCTGACATCTTCTCTTCTCTCTTTCGTGTTCCAATTACATTCACCAATTCTGGAAGTCTAACGAATAATGGGGTATACATCGAACTTATTTGACAAAAGAGCCTTAGGGTGAATATGCTTTGCTCACATTTTTTTGTTGGTCTGGAACAAATGCGGATGAGTCAATGCGGATGGCTCATTCGTGCGATTGAACATACGACTGGTCTAGTCGCACGATTAAACATACGACTGGTCCAGTCGCACGAATGGTCCATTAGCATGGTCCAGTCATACGAATGGTCCATTCGCATGGCCCAGTCGCATTAACGGGTCTGCACATAGATTTTCAGATCTGCAGCCGCCAGGGCTACCCAAAACCCTAATCTGATGAATTTTACATGAACCGAAACAAAATAGGCATCATCAGATTCGAAAGGGTGATCAGAACGTGGTTTCGAGTTCAATTTTAACATAGAAAAACTATACGTAACAAGATCTGAGCAAAACATGAAGAACACGAAGTTGGTTTAACGTCAAAGAACCTGAAATCGATCTAGAAATCAAGACCTTGGGTTGCTAGAATGATTGTTAGATCATTCAAGCAGTAACCGACTCTGATACCAATTATGAAGTCGGCTGGATCGATAAACATCCGAGCATGTTTTTGACGGAAGGATAAACAACCAAACATTCTCATTTCATTAAGTACCCAAGCATTACATAAGCGTAAGACATTCAAGACATATTACATTAAGATCTGAATCTAGGTACATATGTATCAACACCTTGCCACCGGTGTAAACACTTCATTGTAATCTATGCCTTCGACTTGTCGAAATCCTTGAACTACAAGTCGAGCCTTGTTCCTGATTATGAACCCTTGTTCATCTTTCTTGCACTTCAGCACCCATTTAGTGCCAATCACCTTAGTACCTTTTGGTTTGTCCATAAGGGTCCATACTCCAAACTTCTTGAACTATAGGAGTTCTTCTTGTATTGCACTAGCCCATGCCTCATCGTTTAAGGCTTCACTCACATATTTTGGCTCAAATTGAGACACAAAACATCAATATGCACCATCGTGAAGATATCCCTTTTCTATTATCGAGGCATAATCAGCTGAGTATATCTGATTTCTGATTTGTACTCCCGATTGAACATCCCCAATGACATTATCTAAGGATGATAAACATTTATCTGAGATCCAGGAGTTGTTGGAATAGCTACCTCATTATCCAGATTGTTAAATCCAAGTTTAGTATCTGTAGCTGTTGGAGTCTAAGGTTCCGAAGTGTCAGAGGCATTAGGATTTGATGCTTGTGTACTTTCAGTGGTGGGAACCTGTCCCTCATGGTCCACATTAGCAGTCTCAACTACTTCATCATCAGATGAAGAATCACTTACTTCAAGATCTCCCTCTAAAAGGCTAGAAGTATCATCCAATAGACCAGTTGATGGCGAGTCTGGTGGAGGAATGTTAAGAACGTCATACATCAACCTAGAAAAAAGCTCATCATTAGTATGAGAAGGCGGGAGATTGAAGGAATTAAAGAATCCATCATAGTCGAAGAAGAATGAGGGTCCTTTCCCAGCAGGGGGTGGTGTGTCTTTGAACATCAATATTGCACCACACTTCTACCTGACCCATTGAGTTGTTGTAAACTCTCTTTTCTGGTATGCTGTATCCGAGAAAGATACCTTCTTCTGCCTTCTCACTGAACTTCCCGTCTGATTCTTCTTCAACAACATGCACGGTGCACCAAACGGTTCTAGATACTCCAAGTTAGGTTTACATCGCTGGAGCAGTTCATAACATGTTTTCCCATGTCATTTGACCACTGAGACTCGATTGAGTGCTTAACAAGCATTAGCCACTACCTCATTCCAGAATTGAATAGGCAGTTTTGAGTCGGCTAGCATTGTCCTGGCAGTCTCTATCAAGCTCCGATTCTTTCTTTTAGCTACATCATTCATCTGTGGAGTGTAGGCAGAGGTGAATTGATGAAAAATTCCTCTTTCTCTACAGTATGCCTCCATCCATAGATTCTTTAACTCTGTGTCGTTGTCTGATTGAATCTGTCTTACTTTCAACTTGTAGAGTGATTCCAATATAGTTACCAGATGTTTGAATCATTCAAAAGTTTCTGATTTGGCTTGTAGAAACATCACCCAAGAGAATCTTGAGTAATCATCTATTACTACAAAGCAATACAGATCTCCAGCAATGCTCTTTGTGCTGATAGGGCCAAACAGATCCATGTGCAGAAGCTCGAGAGGCATATCAATTAACTTTCTTTGTCTTATGAGCCTTCTTGGTATGTTTCCCTTTCGTACATGCAATGCAGAAGTCTAGAAGCTGGAAGTTCTTGACATTTACACCATTCACTAAATCATTCTGAACCAGATGATTCATCTTCCTAGGATTAATGTGTCCCATTCTTCTATGCCATGAGACTGAGTCCCTCCCAGTTGCCTTTGACAAGAAGCATTGAATCGTGTGATCAGTTGTGGATGCTTTTGATAGATCCAAGACATACAAGTCGTTATATCTTGAAGCTGACATAAGAACCTTATCCTCGTTAATCACATAGTCCTTCTTCATGTCAAATACAACTTTAAAGCCTTTATCACAGATCTGGGAGACTGAAAGTAAGTTCTTATGTAGTTGTTGAACATAGTTGACCTTGTCAAACTTCACTTTCTCGTTTCCCACTTTGCCTTGTGCTGTGATGTAGCCTCCTTTGTTTCCAGCAGATGAAACATGTCCCCCTTTGATTTGTTTGACGTTGAAAAGGAGGGACGAATTCCCTGTCATGTGCCCAGACACCCCACTATCAATAATCCAGGCATTAGTGATAGTGTTGTAGTGGACACCCTGCACATTCAAAGAAATTTGTTAGTTTATATTTGGGACCCAAGCCTTAACTTGCTTGGGTGACCCAGAGGAATCACACATCATAAACTCATCCATTGTCCTTTAGAGGCTAAGAGCATATCTATCTTCTTCTTGTCCTCACTATCAGACATTATACTTAATTTTTCTTTCCATAAGCCAGTTTTGTGTAAGGCCTGTTTGTGATAAACAGATGACTGACTTATAGTTTGAACTTTAGGTTCACTAACACTCTTAGGTGGAGTGTTAGATCTTACTTTAGAGAACCTTGTTTTTGCATCATAAAGTTCAATTTTCTTTTGGGGTGTCTGATAATAAACACAATTAGTAGAGATATGTCCTCATTTTCTACAAGTGTAGCAAGATCTTGCTTCTACAGATTGAAGAAAACTTTTATGTGATGTTGAGTTTGGTGAATGTGTGAGATGAGTCTAGTTTGGTTTTATCACTTCTCTTTTAGATGTTACAGCCTTGTTCACAAAATTAATTATTTTAACTTTTTGAGCATCTTTAACTTGCATTTTGTTTGGACTTTGATGATTTATACATTTTTGGTTAACTATTTTAGTCATTTTGGGTTCTGAAATGAATATTTGTGAACCTGAATTTAAATTAACCCTTTTAAATTCATCATCCAAATTCTTAACTGGCATCTTGCCTTTCGATTTCAAATTAGACTCCTTCTGTTTAGTGCCAGATTTCACCGGTTTACCAGTGGAATCAGGATCACTAACCTGAGGAGTGAACACCACATGCTCCTTTATTGGGTTATTATTGATAGGTCTACATTTAGTATTCAAAAGGATCTCATGTGGTGGTGGAACTACTTTGTAACCAAACCTTCCCTATTATTTCGTTCTTTCACTAAGTTTTGAACTATGTAAGAAGAACTAGCCCAGCTATGCAGTTTTTGTTTTAATGAATTAACCTCGACTTCTAAAACTGCTTTCTCCTTTTTGGTTTCTTCTAAAACTTAAATAAAATTTTATATCATTTGATTGATTTAGAGCAACAACCTCGGTTTCCCTTAGTTGTTTACCCAAAAGTTCTATCTTTTTTTAAAACTTCACTCATTTTGTTTTAATATACAATTAGCTTCAGTGCAGAGTTGTAAGTCATTTACTAAATTATCATTGTGTTCTAATAACCTAGCAAATTTCAGATCAATGTTTTCCCTAAATTTTTCACATTCAGAACAAGCATGTTTTTCAAATAACTGATCTAAAGAACTTACCTGTGAGGAGTCAGTTGAATCAGGCATCAAAGCAAAGTTACACTCTTCTATTGCTAGAGATTCTGAACTTGTTGCTCTGAGTTCTTCCTCAACCAAGTGATTTACCACGTTCACAAACTTCTCTATATGACATCACTTGCACAGCTGCTATCTCGCCTTCACTGGCAGACCCATCATCCAATGCTTCAACAAAGGTGATATTTGATTCTCCAGGAGAAACAAATCAAAAGGACCAGTCTTGTCCTTCATCACCTTGAGCAGTTAGTGCCTTTGTCTCTTTACTTGAAAAACTAGTTCCAATCACTTCTTTATCTTGACGGTTGAAAGTAGGAATGGGTTACCATTTCCATTTTTTTGGGATTCACACATTCACGTTTAAAATGCCCCTTTTCACCACAGTTGAAGCAGGTGACCTAGGTTTTGTCAAAACCAAAGGTCGTATCTTTCGTAACTACTAGATTCTGCCCCGTCTTCTTGACAAACCTTTTAGCTCTTCTAACTGCACTTGCTAGAGCCCACATGATGTCCATTCTTTCCAACTCGTTCTCGTCAACTTGCTCGTAATATTCATCTGCAAGTTGACAATTTTCGATCTTCCCAGCAACTAAACCATCATAGGATTGAACCACTGCTGTTAGAAGATCCATATGCTTCTTTGCAACTTCCACTGTGATATTACCAAGATTCTCGGTCTTCAACTTCATAGTATTGGCTTCAAGCACTATGTATTGGGTTCCAGATGACCCTGACGTTTCTGGTCTCAAAGTAGTGGTTTGGGAAGGAGCCACAGAACTGGACACGAATGTTGTTTGTAGTGGTGCTCCTGAACTAGTTGGAGTTAGAACTGAGTTGTAGAGCAAAGGATTCTGAACGTAGGATCCTTTCAACGACTTTTACTTCATCCTCAATTCTTCCTCTCTTAACTTCAGGATGAAGTCATTTATGTCTAACGTCGCAAGAATGTCGTTCTGTCTCAGGTTAGACACAAATGAGTCCCATTTCTTAGGCAAACCATCAGCAAAGCTTGAAACTTTGTCTTCCATTAAAATGGTTACACCATGCGTGTGCAGCTCACTCATTAGATGATAAAATCTGTCAATAGTATCATCTAAGCTCTCATTCCCTATCGAATAGAAGTTATCAAACTCCTTCTTGAGAGCCTTTGCCTTTAGTTCCTTTAATGTCGCGTTTCCATCATATCTCTTCTGTAATGCCTCCCATAGTTTTTTGGCGTGCTTGTTCTAAGAATACTGGTGAAAGATGTCTTTCGGGATTGACTGAGTCAATAGGGCATAAACTTTCTTCTCGGCATTGAAGAGTATCTTCTGTGCTTCGCTCATTCCTCCCAATGTCAACTTGACTCCATTTGCATTGACTGGTACCGTGTAACCAGTCACTATAAAAGTCCAAAGGTTGGGATCCACTCCATTAGGTGAATCTCAAACCGTTGTTCCACTGAGGATATTCGTCTAACGTTAACAGCTTTGGCGGTTTATTGTGATTACCAATCTCATTTTCCAGAATAAGTAGGATCTGGATGCATGAGTCCTTTCCTACAGTAAATGCAGTAAACTGATCTTCCATTTCGGTAAACTTTGTACTTGGAGAACAGGACAGCTTCAATCGTGCAAATGGACAATAAGTATGGATCACTCGTGCGAATGAAAGGTGAGAATGAATTCAATTGTGCGATTAGATTTAGTCGTGCGTATGAACAGGACGAATAGAAGCAAATGACTAGAGTAGTTCAGTCATGCGAATGATCTATGCATCTGAGTTCAGTCGTGCGAATGGAGTGAACGAATGAGTTCAATCATACGAATGATCTAGTCGTGCGACTGAAGACTGCTGTTTTTGCAAAATCGAAGATTTTGACACTTAGACACAACAATACGATTTTTCTAAGAACCATAATCTGCCATATAGTGAAAAATTGCAGTTTTAACACCTGAAAACGTCGAAAACGCCTGTTGAAGCAAACGTGGTGACTCTTTTGATTAAAACGTAGGTTTTGACACCAAACCTAATTGAATCAGACGCAAAATTAAGAGCCAATGCTCTGATACCACTTGTTAGACGAACCGAGTACGTACGGAGTACTAACTGAATCTGCGTTATACCGGATCAAATAGTGCGGAATCCTATTTGATTGGCGATCCAATCAGTGAGAACGATTACCCGATCGGTATAAGATTGAAACTAAACGTTAAGAACAAGTAGCATTCGATCATGAATTAACTATGAACTTGGATAGGCTATTTGGCACGCTCTAGAAGGCTAGGGTTTATGTGTATTCGTATTCTCTCTTCTAGTTTTCTGTTTTTCCACGAACTAGGTGGTATTTATAGGTTAGGGGTTCCATTCGTACGACTGAACCATTAGCATGGTTCAGTCGTGCGATTGAATCATGCGATTGAGTCATACGCACGACTGAAGATTCAGTCGTGCGACTGAGTCAATCTTATGTCTCAATCATACGACTGATCCAGTCTTCTGGTTCAGTCGTGCGACTGGTCCATAAGCATAATGTATTCATGCGTATGGTCCATAAGTATGGACCATTAGCGTGAATACTCATCCAACTATGTTGAACATAATACTCAATCATTATTGACTTAGAATCATGTACAACAGCCTCAAACCTATATAAGAAGTCATACATGTGAATTAAAGATAAATAAACATCAAAGCATATATCATAATTCATTATATCGTCAAATTACACATATGTAAGAAATGAAAGACTTTTACATTTAAGCTCATAAACTAGGTACACATGTATCTACAAAGTGATATAGCCGCCCATACCCACTGCACATCACCTTTTCATCGAATTTTAAATAGAGAAAGCAGAGAATTCGCGGTTCTAGAGAGAAGGATAAGAAGAAATCAATTTCAAGGTTTGTTTCTTGTAATTCTGAGTGTTCTTGGCTGATTTTCAGCCTTCGGGTTTGTGCTTATGTGTTTGTTTGTGTTCGGGTTGTGTGATTTTGGTGTTCAAGGTGTTTGAACTCAATTGCATTCGGATTTAAAAGACTTCTACTCGAAAGTTGCAAGAGGTGAGTTCTATATCTTCATTTTCCCATGCTTTTACTTGTTTTGGGGTTCAGAAATGTATTTTAAAATGTTATTATCTTGTTGGGTGTGTGTACCCATATGTATATGTGCGTGTAATGTGGTGGGTGTATGTTGGGAATGATTTTTAGGTTATGTTTATGTTTATGAGCATGATTATGTTGCTTAGTATGTTAGAAAGTAGCCTTGAACATGTTAGAATCGAATTTGGGGACTGATTATGATGTTCATTGCAAGGTAGTTAGCCATGCGCCAAAGTCCCCATGTGCCTGAAGTTCATGTGCCCAAACAGTACCTATGTGCCTAGGATGTGCCCAAAATGCCTAAGTGTTTGTCATACGCCCAACTGCCTGAACGCCCAACTGCCCATGCGCCTGCATAGTGCCCATGTGCCTAGAATGTTACCCAAAATAACTAAGTGTTGGTCATGCACCCGTATAATGCTCATGCGCTTAAAAGTTTTCCATGCGCCTGAGAGGTCATGCGCCCGCATAGTGGCCATGTGCCTACATAATGGCCATGCACCTAAAGACTTAAAGAATTTTCTGAAATTTTGGGAAAAAGAAAGTTTTAAGCTATGCAGGAGATGATGATGATCATATAAATTAATGATGATGATGATGATATTTCCTGAGTTATTTTGGGGATTGATTATGATGTTCGTTGCACATGGGCAATATTCTAATATATATTTTTTGTGTCGTCATATAAATTAATGACGACGAAGATGGTGACGACGAAGATGGTGACGACGACGATGCTGACGACGAAGATGGTGACGACGGCGACGAGGAAGGCGGCGACGAGGAAGGCGGCGACGAGGAAGGCGGCGACGAGGACGGCGGCGACGAGGACGGCGGCGACGAGGACGGCGGCGACGAGGACGGCGGCGACGAGGACGGCGGCGACGAGGACGGCGGCGACGAGGACGGCGGCGACGAGGACGGCGGCGACGAGGACGGCGGCGACGAGGACGGCGGCGACGAGGACGGCGGCGACGAGGACGGCGGCGACGAGGACGGCGGCGACGAGGACGGCGGCGACGAGGACGGCGGCGACGAGGACGGCGGCGACGAGGACGGCGGCGACGAGGACGGCGGCGACGAGGACGGCGGCGACGAGGACGACGAGGACGAGGACGACGAGGATGTTCCTCTAGGTTATATTTTTTTAGTAGTTTACTTGATTAAGTTTTATAGCATTTATCACCACGCTATATGTTAATAAACCAAATTATTATTATTATTATTATTATTATTATTATTATTATTATTATTATTATTATATTATTATTATTATTATTATTATTATTATTATATTTATAAACCAAATTTATATTTGAATAGTAATTTTGTAAATCACAGCCATTGATTTTGCATCTATGATGGAAGAGTGATGCATCCAGATATGAAAAGAGAAAAGAGACAACTGCTTCTTTAGGACTCCAAAGTCATGTAAGGCGATGAGAATGACGCAACGGCGAGGAGTTGGGAGAAAGCCTAGGTGATGGCGGTGAAGCGCTAATTATTTTACTAAGCTTCACTCATTATAACTTAGTGCATACTAGTTAGATACCCATAAAAAATATATAACCTTGATCATGTTATTATTCCGGTTACATTTAAAATGTAAAAGATAAAAAATATAGTCAATTTTTTAGAGGACCAACTAAATCACTTAAACTTTTTTTATTAACTCATGCTTTACAAAAATATAAGAATGACATATTTTTTACAAATTGAATGACTAAATTAGAAGAAAAAAAGTTTAAGTGAATTAATAAAAACAGTTATGAAACTTAGTTATAGTTTTTAAGTTTTTTTCTTTATTTAACTAATCATTTTAACTCTCGCTTTCAAATCTTATTTTACTACTCTTATAAAAGAGTAAATTGGGGTGTCACGTGTCAGCATCACAATTTTACCTCCTCTCTCTCTTATTAAATAAAATTATCTTAATTACTAATAATTTATTTTAATACATTTAATATATAATAAATTAAGAAAAAATTTATTTATTAAGGTTATTTCTAAATAAATTGATATTTTTAATAAGTCAATTTTTTTCAAAAAGAAAAAATAGTATCGTATCTTAAAATATATGATATTTTTTAAAAAAATTTAAAAAGTTGATATCACTATTTTATTATTTTTATAAAAAATTAACATTTTTATAAGGTTTGTTTTAGAATAAAATATTTATTTTTTTTTAATTTTATTAATTGATATCATTGTTTTATTATTTATAGTCATTTCTGATATGTAATTTTAATCATATCATATTTTAAATATCATTTTATAATTAATAAAATTATTATATTAATATTTTATTTATTCAAACCGTGTAATACAAGGGTTTACTAAAGCTAATACAAATATAAATATATAACAAAGTCAAGTTTTGTACTACAAATATAAAGATATAACAAAGTCAAGTTTTGTACCAAATAACAGAGCCTATCAACATTTTTTATTAAAAATATTTACAATAGACACATTCTTAAAGTTTTACTAAGCATTTACATTGAATAAAATACGTATCTATACTAATAAATAATTACAACTATAAACACACGTAATATGTTGAATCACTATATTTGACCTCTTTTATATTTTCAAATACTTTTTACATGTAATTTAGATCACTGTCCCTATCTTTTATCCTTAAGTTTGACCTCTTTTATATTTTCAAATACTTTTTACATGTAATTTAGATCATTGTCCCTATCTTTTATCCTTAAGTTTTCTTTATTTCCTTAACTTTCGCCGGTTAGTTATTCTGAAAAATAAAAATGCAATGGGATTCAATTTGATTCTGAATCAATGATACTATTAAAAAATGAATGTTTTAAGATTTAAAATTTAAAATTGACAATCCCAAAAACAACTAATTGAAAACCAAATAAATTTTTTATTTTCTTTTATTTTGAATTGATTATATTTTTATTATCACCGTTAACTCAAACTATAAATTGCATCAGGGAGTAAGAAAAATCGAGATAAACATCTCTAGAAATAACAATACAAAATGCGAAGTTGAAGAAAATTTTAATTGTACAAAACGTAATTTTTTTGATAAACATCTTTAATCAAAACTACTTTTTAATAGTTACATATATAAATTTATATCCCTAACAACATTCATGTTCATTTTTTCCATCTTAACTATACTACTTTTTCTAACTTTCACGTACTTTTTAATTGTACAAAACGTAATTTTTTCAGCTTATTTATAAGAGAACCTAATAGTCAATATTATCTCGGTAACGTAATATGTGAACTTTCAGTTGTTCAGAAAATTTTAAACTTTCGTATAACTTTTAAAATAGCAATTGCATTCTCAAGTTCCTATAAGTTAGACAACGTAAAAACTTTTGAAAAGGTATCTTCTAAATGAATGTATATAGTTATTTTTTAGGGTTATTTGATTTTAACAATCTCAATTTTTATTTATTGGTCGGGATTAATTCAACTCAAGAAATATACAGTTATTCCTAACTTTAAACTTATTTTCTTTCAGTGATTCTTACTAACCAAAAGTTAACCTTTGTTGGTTTTTTTTATGAAATGGGACCAACTTTGAACTATTTTTTAACTCCAGCAACGCATAGTCTTAATTAGGTCCGTTTTTCATTGTCTAGCCTCCATCATCACCTGGAATCTAGCTCCAACGAGTTCGGTGGTTCAAATCAAAAGGTGAAGATTGATGTGTTTTTGGATGCGAAAGTTTCAAATTGACGGACCAGATTATAGATTGCAACGTTCTATTTAGTGTTTTGGCCACAAAAACAGTTCACATCATTAAAAAACTAACGGGGTTAACTTTCAGTTAGTAAAGGGTTGTAAGAGGATAATAAACTCAAAGTTTAGAGTATTTGTAAACATTTACTGAGTTGGGATTAATCACGGCTTATAACTAAAACTTGAGATTACTAAAATCCAATAACCCTATTTTTTTATTATAATGCATGTATATAATAAATTAAACTAGGCGTTTACCACATCTCGCATTTTGCGGTTTTTTACCTACAACAAATATTACATACATGACAATCAACAAAGATTACATTGATAGGCAATGAAGGCTCGGAACAACTGATCAATTGTAGCTACAATGTAAAAGCAATGCCACACCAAACAATAGACCATAATTTTGTCATCTTCATCGCCTTTTCACATAACATACAATCAACCACGTTTAAAGGGGCTCGCATAAGCACAGTTGCATCACGAATGTACATGATGAAAAAAATAAGGTAACTAAATAAGGCACCTATACAGGACACGGTGGTACCTTCATAAGGCATTTGTACGTGACACATCAACTATTCAAAAACACTATTCATATGTTGATCTATCAAATGATATAAGCCCGACAGATCTTAACAATGGCTTAGATGAGTGAATGCTCATAATCATAGCCCTCAATACTCAAACATATTAAGGTTTGGCATTAATATGTAACAATAGAACCCCACTCGACTTTCAAATTTCATAAAAATTTGAATACATCATTACAAATTGTGTTTTTATTTCATCTTACTCATAATGAATGTTTATATTGCTAGACATGTGCCATCATCAAGTCCCATCGCACAAAAGTTTTTCCACGTAAAACTATTTATCCATTTGGAACACGCAGATCTCGTGACCTGGTGTTTTAACCCATAATGATTTTTCGGAAACCCTAATTCAGATGCACTCCGTCTTAGACTAGTCCCTTTCCTTTTCATCAAAATCAAACTTCACATTTTTTTTGTACTCCTACTTCAGTTGAGGGTTTCTTATTTTGCTAAAACCATAATTGGAAGGTTATTCCACCTCAAACTCACCGCGTGCTGCTAAACATGTTTGATTTTATTGAAATTCAAGCTTATTACTTTTGGTCTGTGATTTTCAAGTTTATGACTTTTGATGGCTGCCATATTTGCTTATGAATCAATCTCACATACGTTATGATATAATATTTATTTAATTTAAAATCTATTTGTTTTGAACTTCAGGTTTCAAGTGATGTAATATACGAGTACCTGCTTAAAATAATAAAAATTCTATTATATAATCTCGAGTGATACACAGATCTATAACCTATTAAGGTATATAAAATTTAAAATTATAAAATAAAGCTAAGTTTTACTAAACAATTGAGCTCTATACATATTTTATTAAACCATAAATGTAACAAACTAGTTTTTCCTAAGTAACCAGACTAGACTACCTAAAATGACATTAATACACATCAAAATATGTTGCTCAAATATAGATTTTGCTCTTGAAATGTATTAATTTAATTATTTTAAAGTTTTATGTTTTTATAGCATTTATAATATGTTTTTTATTTTTATCTGAGTGTGTGTATTATATCATGGGGATGTTAGTGAATGAAAATTTACGAGGGTTGTATTGTGTTTCTTCATATTTAGAGAAACACGGAACAACCCTCATATTTTTTTTAATATTTTTGAATGTGGTTGGAAGTGGAGAAAAAAAAGGTAATAATAAATGTATAGAAAAATGCTATTTAATTGAAAGTGAGAGAGAAACAATAATGTTTCTAGTGTAAATATGAGGATGAGGATCGGGAAGCTTGTTGGATCAAGTTGTGGACTAACAAGAGTTTTCTAATGATTAGGAGATGACAAATTTGAAATCTAAGTCAATTTTCTTACTAACAAACACGAACACTTTGAGTAAAAATGAATTCACAAGATTTTCTTTCAAAATTTTCACTTGATTAATCTTTTTTTATTCCAAAAAGTAAATATCAACAAATAATAAATGAGCTAACAAGCTAACCTCAAAACTATATAAATCAGAGGTATATATACTAAAGTTAAACACTAAGAATAAATCACTATATATCTATTTATGGTTTATGATAACATATTTACACTGTAGACATGCAATCAACACATCAGTGATCATTCAGTACAATATTGTCTCCAAAATGCAGAAAATTGTAGCTGCCAATGTACTTTGGTACAGACAGTCTTGTCTAGTGTAATAGTCGATCAACAGCTCATCAAGTTGAATGCTGATCGATAGCAGTCAATCAGCAGCTCATTAAGTTGAGTCCTGGTTGACAACATTCAGTCAACGGCTCATCAAGTTAAGTGCCACTCGGTAGTGATTCAGCACTTGGAAGAACTCAGTAGTTAACTACTACTGCTGAATCATTGAGTTTTGGTAGCTTTATGCTCTTTATAGATCAACAAATCTAGTATGAATAGTCTTTGTTGGATCGGGTTATAGATTAAGGTTAGCAAGAACTTTTTCTTAGATAAGTAGATAACAAATGTAAAATTTAAGTTAACTACTTATTATCACAACATAATACTGTGAGAGTAGATTAATGCACATGAAATTCTTTCAAATTATTCAATTACTTAATCTGTTTTGAATAAATAATACAATTCATCAGTACATGGTCTGAAAAGCTTGCCTCAACTATACACATGTGAGAACGTTTATACTATGAAAGTTAAACAAAAAGGATAAACTATTCTATGTTTAGAGTCTACAGCAAAACATATATTTGTGTATCAAAGTTGAAAACTTTGACAAGATCAGTGATCTCAAGTTTGATGGATTAGAGTGTGACGCAGCGGAATAAGAACAAGAATTAGACAAATTATAGCAAGAATTTGATATTCATATGCATTAAGAACAAATACGGTTGTAAAGAGAGAATAGATTTCTGTGAAAAGGAATGTTTCAATAATATCAAATGTTTCTGCTCAATCATTCACAATTACAATAAGGTTGACACTCCTTATATAGAGTGCAATCATTGCTGATATCACGGGATAGTGACATCTGGCAGATTTGTTACAAAAATAACTAAAACTTAACAAACTACTGAAATGTTCACAACTACTGAGAACATATCAGAGTGCTAAGTATAAAACATAAAACTACTGATACGAAACTACTGAAACTACAACGACTGAAGAACAAGCTCTTCAGTCGTTTTACAAAACTACTGAAAGGAAAAACAATAACTACTGAAAGAAAACCGTCACAACTACTGAAGAAGACCTCTTCAGCTGTTGTGACAATGACTGATACTTGGTCTTCAGTACTTGTCTTCAGACTTTGTCTTCAGCACTTGTGTCTTCAGACTTTGTCTTCAGCACTTGTCTTCAGACTTGTCTTCAGCACTTGTGTCTTCAGACTTTATCTTCAGCACTTGTGTCTTCAGACTTTGTCTTCAGCACTTGTGTCTTCAGACTTTGTCTTCAGCACTTGTGTCTTCAGACTTTGTCTTCAGCACTTGTGTCTTCAGACTTTGTCTTCAGCACTTGTGTCTTCAGACTTTGTCTTCAGCAATTGTTGTGACGTCTGTGGGACTTAAGGTTTTTCTGATCCGGCTCATTGGTTCTTTTGGTCCAACAAACTCCCCCTGAACCAATGCAGCCAAAACCTTAACTTTATTGAGGTCCCACTTATTGTTGGTAATAAGATTGGTCTTTTTCCTTCTTGATCAGCTAAGAAGATGACCCAATTAAGCACTGGCCTGGGAATAGATTTCTGAAATTTGGTTGGCATAGTATGGATAAGAGCCCTGACTTTGGGGAACTGGAACACAGGGCTGTGGTCCTATCCATGAACTACTTCCATGTATAAGCCTGTAGGATTCTCTGGTGTATGCTTGAGAAACATAATTTGTTCTTCCATGGTAAGATTTTCAGCTCCACCATCAAACAATCCTTCACGCCCATACAGCTCTGAAATGTACTTAGCCTGTTTGCCATTTTTGAGCTCAACTGTTGTGATCTGTCTGTATGCAAACTCATCTGGGTGAGTCCCTTCAAGTAACAGACTGAGCTCATTTTGTTTGAAGTTCTCAAGCCTCTTGTAGACTACCCCTTTTTAATTACTCTGTTCTCTAACATCTTTTGGGGTGGCTGTTTAGTTTCATAGGCCTTCTTGAAATCTTCTACAATTTCCCAGGGTGATACTACAAGGACCACTGTGATCTCTTCATCTACGATCCTTTTTACTTGGCCCTTGTATCTCGAAGGAATGTCTTTCTTCACAATTCTGTGAGCCACCCTAGGATCAGGCCAATTCTCACCTTTTCCTTTTGATATTGAAATGTATTAGCAAGGGTGTACAATCTCAAGCTTCTTTCTTCATACTGATTATTGATGAAGAAGCAACATAAGTTTTGTCTATGCTTTTCAGCATCTCATCATCATGAAGCTTTTGCTGCTGTTCTTCTTCTATCTTTACTCTCACAGCTTCCATCTGTGAGGTGGGAGTGATGGGCATAGGTTTGGCTTTAGGCAAAGTTAGGACTGCAGAAAGAGGCAGCCTATCTTCTTCCTCATCATCCTCTTCTTCTAGCCTCAACACCCTTTTCTTCTTCTTCTTGGGTGCATCATCGGCTGTTGGTTTTGAGGGTAAAGGAATTGGTTTAGTGGGTTGTGGTAGTGGTGATTTTGAAGTGGGAGGTTTTGCAGGTTGTTCTAGCATTCTTGTAGTGAGTGAGGCTTTTGAGTGTTTTGCTAGTTCCTTTCTGTTCCCAGCACCTGCCTCATTTAGTGCTTCAATCACCAATCCCTTAGTGTATGCTTCAGACGAACAGATCTTGGTGGTTATTGCCAAGATACTGTCCCTGGTCCATGACTTAATCTCGATCAATGATCTCCCAAGGTACTTTGCAATGAATCTTATCATGATCTCTAGTCTTTCTCTTCTAATGCATCGTAACTTGCCCATCTTGAGTTAATTTCTTCAACTTCAAGTCTCCTAATCTCTGAGTCAAGCTGTGCAGTATCGAACCCTGTCTATACAGTTGATCAATAATGGAGTCCATTGATTTACTGTGTGTAGCATCCGCCATTTTGATCATCTCATCGAGTTCGAGTTCTTTTTCTTTTCCTTCAACCTTCCTCTTTTTATATGTGACATGAAAGTCTTGGTGACTTTCACCCCTTGATCAATGTCAGCTCCCTTCACAAACTCCTCTTCCTTCTCAGTCTCCTTTTCTTTCTTCCCCTCTATGCTCTCCTCTTTGCTTTCACTGACTGACTCTCCCCCGTTTTGGTTGCATTGGTTGCAAGGGTTTGAGTAGCAGAAAGCCTTGTGCTCACAATCTCCTCCACCAGGGGTTGTATGATTGAGGGAAGCCTCCCATCCATGGTTTTGATCACAATGTCTGTGATCATTGGGGTGATGAGAGGTAGGGATTGCTGAAAGATAGCAGCTGTTTGCTCAGAGGGGTTCTGTCCCTGAGAAGCAGTGCCAGAAATAAAAGCTGGTGGCTCGGAAGTTTTGAGTGGCTGAGTGTGTGGGAGACCTTCAGGTGAAGGTGCCATCTGTGGGTTATGTTGGTGGCAGATGGACTTGCTTGTTGAGAGAATTGGTCAAGTAGTCTTTGTAGTCTACTGACTTCTTCCTCAAGAATTGTGTTCTGGGCCAGAACATCATAAAAAAAGCCCAGGTCATCATCAGCAGATGCTGATCACCTGACCTCCTGCTAGTAGCAGGATGTACATGCACTGGGTGTAGACCAGTTTTAGCATGTGCCCTTTTTCTTAGAACTAGGGACTTCCAGCCTCAGGACGATGTCCTTCATTAGCTGTTGCCTCTGGTGAGGTCTTAGCAATGTTACCAGCCTCAGTCTGATCATGTGCTGATTCAGAAGAGGTGGCAGCCTCACCAGATGTTCTGGTCTCTATATCCACACCAGGAGTAGAACAGTTAAACCCTTGTGCTGGGGCTGTCAGAAGCATGTTGATCCTCTTCCTCAATTGCTGTGGTTTTCCCCTTTGTTGGTGTTTGTTGGGGAGGAGGAGAGGCATGCAGCTGAGTCAGCACGTTTGCAATAATGAGAGTAGACTTTGTGGGGCGGTTGCAGTGGGAGATGGGGTAAAAGCAGTATGCACCTGGGGAGAATGGTGCTCTCTTCAATGGCAATCTCCTCAAATGAGGAAGATCCCAGATTAGTAGGTACCCCTTCTTTGGTTGCTGCAGGCTCCTTTTGAGAGGAATCCCGAGCGGCTGTGGCTGGTGAGGTCCTTGTATCCACTAGGGGTTATAACCAGTGGATATAGCCTGCGTTTGTGTTGCAGGGGTATCCTCAGGGGACTCATTTCCCTAAGTAGACTTTTTTCTTCTTTTTAGTGGGTTTGGTGGGGACTTCAGATTTGGAGGTGGTGGCTGTGGTTCCAGCTGTGTGGGTTTGCGCAGCTTGGCAGCCATTTTTAGTGATTGGTCAGAGTTGTGTCGGGAGTATACTTCAGGCAATACAGCCGTAGCAGGGACTCCCAGGCCAACAAGTCCCGCAGCTTGAAGCTGGTTTTCAATGATGGCCATTATGAACCGAGGATATAATATCCAACGGTTAGCAAGTTGTTTTGGGCCATATCCTTGAGCTCTAAAAATAGTATTTCAGAAAAATTTAAAGGTTGTTGCTCAAGGATGGAGTACATTACCTGTTGCCATCTTGTGGACATTTGATCCCATGATGAAGTCTTAGGGGCAAGGCAGACATTTACCAGGTGAAAGATGAGACGTTCAGCATCCTGGAAATGTTTCTTCAATATGGTAGATGCACTCAGGTTACCCTGGTATCCATGCTGGGCAAATGATTGATCGATTGTGCCCTTTGGATCACCAGTTGGGAAAGTGGAATCATCCAGATTGAGGGTTTGGCGAAGAATGTCTGGAGTAATGACCACCTTTTGACGATGGACAAACGATTGAAGAGACTTGTGTCATTCTCCTCAGAGACAAGAGTGACGTTTGTCCAGAATTGGTTAAGAGATTCGGCATATATGGTGGGATTTAACAGAAAGGCCGTTTGGTAAGGTGACTGAACCATTAAATCAATGGCGTTGTGAAACTTGGTCCAGTATGGTGATTTTGTGAGATGTGCGACACAGTTGTGTCGAGGTTTTAGTTGCATGGTCGCCATTGATGAAGAGAGGTTACAGAGTTTTTGAACGTTAGGTTTGAGAAGAGAAGAAAGTAAAAACTTTGAAGGTGGGATAAGGTATTTAAAGGGTAGGGTTAGAAATTGACTGAAGGTTTTGGTGTTAGTCATCAGTTGTTGAAACTACTGATGACGTGGTATTAACTTTCAGAGGTTTGGAATGACTGACCGTATTGGTGTGATCAGCAGTTGTTATAAAACAACTGAAGACTTGGTTTTAACCGTCAGACGTTGAAACAGCTGAAGTCTCTGATTTAGTCATCAGTAGTTATAAAACTACTGAAGATTTAGTCATCAGTAGTTATAAACTACTGAAGACAGGTTTGACTTCAGGTGATGAAACAACTGAGGACTTGGTATTAGTCATCAGTAGTTGGGAAACTACTGATGACTTTGGTTTTACCATCAGTTGTTGTAAACAACTGAAGACTTGGTGTTAGTCATCAGTAGTTGTGAAACTACTGAAGACATGGTTTTGCTTTAGTTGTTTAGAAAGAAACAGCAGTTAGGAAACTACTGAAGACAAAAAGGCTCATCGGTAGTTGTCGTCAATTCATTGCTTTTTAGCTGTTTCATACTGTCCTCAACACGTACTCATCAGACGTTTTCATCTGGTTTCAGATGTTTCATAGGACATCAGTACGTATTTGTATTTCTGACAACAGTAGTTGTAGCTACATCAGCTGTTGTAACTACATCAATTGTTTTAACAAATAAAGTACTTGAGTACTGAGAAGTTAAGCTCTAGTAGTTTAAAGAAAACTTCCGGTGGGAAAATGACTTCAGTACTTATATATATGACAATAATAAACTAATGATCATCAGTACTTGTGAGCTGAGATCATCAGTAGTTGTCACTTATTCTAGCTGCAGCATACCAAGCCTTAACACTAGGTTTTGGAAAGTTGTGCTATCCAAGGGCTTAGTGAAAATGTCTGCAAGCTCATCAGCACTAGGAACAAATTTTGGATCAATCAGACCTTTTTCAAAACAATCTCTAATAAAATGGTGTCTGATTTCAATATGTTTAGTCCTAGAGTGCTGGACAGGATTCTTGACAATACAAAAAGCTGAAGAGCTGTCCATTAACAATGGGGTCTTAGTCTCTGTTATGCCATAATCCAATAATTGGTTTTGAAGCCAGAGTACCTGAGATGTACAGCTTGCAGCAGCAATGTACTCTGCTTCAGCAATTGATGTAGCAACTGAGGTCTGCTTCTTACTCTGCCAAGAAATCAAGCAGTTGCCTAAGAATTGGCATCCTCCAGAAGTGGACTTTCTTGTCAACTTACACCTTGCATAGTCACTGTCAGAAAAAGCAACTAATTTACCAGAATGTCTAGTAGAATACCATAAACCTAGAGATGGAGTGCCTTGCAAATATCTACAGATCCTCTTGACTGCAATCAAATGAGACTCCTTAGGTGCAGCCTGAAATCTAGCACAAACACATGTAGCAAACATAATATCTCGTCTAGAAGCTATTAAGTACATCAAGGACCCAATCATACATCTGTAAAGTGTTTCATCAACCACTTTACCTTCTGATCTATATCCAGTTGTGTGGTGTTGCACATGGGAGTAGAACAGGGCTTACACTTTTGTAAATCAAACTTTTCCAAAAGATCTTTTGTGTATTTGGACTGATGAATGAAAATTTCATCAGCCTTTTGTTTGATTTGCAAACCCAGAAAGAACTGTAATTTTCCCATGGCACTCATTTCAAACTTCTGTTTCATCAACTTTGTAAAGGCATCACACAACTGTGGATCAGAGGATGCAAAAATAATATCATCTACATAAATTTGAACAAGTAGATTATGCTGCCTAGCTTTCTTAATGAATAAAGTCTTATCTATGGAGCCTCTAGTGAAATTATTTTCCAGAAGAAAGTTTGATAATGTCTCATACCAGGCTCTAGGAGCTTGTTTCAACCCATAGAGAGCCTTATCAAGCTTATACACCCAATTAGGATGTTATTGTCCTCAAAACCTGGTGGTTGACATACATAAATCTCTTCTTTAATTTTCCCATACAAAAATGCACTTTTGACATCCATTTGAAAAACTTTAAGGTTGTGATAAGCAGCATAAGCTAAAAACAATCGAATTGCTTCCAGTCTGGCTACAGGGGCAAAGGTTTCATTATAATCAATACCTTCCTCTTTTGAAAACCCCTGTACAACCAGTCTGGCCTTGTTCTTAACAATAAGCCCATTTTCATCAGTTTTGTTCCTAACCACCCATTTAGTGCCTATTGCACACTTACCTGGAGGTAGAGGAACCAGTTCCCACACTTGCTGTTGTGGATTGTGCTACTGAAGCTACAGGAACATCAGGTCTAGCTGAATCAGGCAGTTGATCACTAAACTTGAAAAGGTGATTACTGATGTCATCATCATCATCAGTAACACCAGATGGATGACTAGCTACAGAAGATGATGGATTCATATGATCTGCAACAGCAGGTGGTTGATAAGGAACATATTGCAGAATGTCCAGATCAAACAACTCCACAGGATTTTGTGGAATTGTATCCTTAGGGGATTCGTTGAACTTCACATGCAAGGTTTCTTCAACTATCTTGTCCGACAGTTGAATACTCTATAAGCCTTGCAAGTGGATGAATACCCAACAAAATACCCTGCATCCACCTTAGAATCAAACTTTTAGAGTTGATCCTTTGTGTTGAGAATGTAACAGGGACACCCAAATGCTCTAAAGAATGAAATCAAAGGGGCTAAATGATGTAAAACTTCATAAGGAGTTTTCATCAACCTCTTATTTACTAAGGCTCTATTCTGTACATAGCAGGCTGTATTGACAGCTTCAGCCCAAAAGGTCAGTGGCAGACCAGAATCAGCCAACATGGACCTTGCAGCTTCAATGAGGGTCCTGTTCTTTCTCTCCACTACTCCATTTTGCTCTGGAGTCCTTGAGATGCTATACTGCCTCTTAATTCCCTTTGACAAGTGAAACTCATCAAGAGTGTGGTTTCTGAATTCAGTACCATTGTCACTCCTCACACACTTAACTGGTAGGGAATACTGCTTCTCAACGTGTAACACAAAGTTCATAATGGACTGAGCAGCCTCATCCTTTGAATGCAAGAAGAAGGTCCATACATATCTAGAGTAATCATCCACAATTACCAGACAGTATTTCTTCTTTGCCATACTCATTACCTTCACACGACCAAAAAGATCCATGTGCAGTAGTTGTAAGTAGGCATTAGACTTGGACTCTTCTATGGTTGGGAATGAAACTTTATGTTGTTTCCCTTTTAAGCATGCAGTACAGATTTCATCATAATTGAACTCCTTTATTGGAAGACCTCTCACTAAACTCTTGTGGATCAGCTGATTCATGTTTTTGAGATTAACATGACCCAGCCTTCGATGCCACAGTTTAGATTCTTGGAGAGAGGCCTTGGAGAACAAGCATGGATGGCCTCTAACTCAATTTTCTTTGACAGATCCAAGGCATATACTCTTCCTATCCTGTTAGCCTTCAGGAGAGTATTATCATCCAGTACTTTGTCAATTAGGCTCAGAACCTTGGAAGACAGAATCCTACAGTTCTGGCTTGTGAAAAGAACAACATGTCCTTTGTCACACATCTGACTGACACTCAACAGATTGTATTTAAGATTCTCCACATGGTTGACATCATCAAATCTAATATCTCCATTAGACACAAATCCCTTTCCAATAATGTAACCTTTAGCATCATTTCCAAATGAGACAAATCCCTTCTTTCCCTGAGAGTAATCATGAAGAAGAGAGCTGCTCCCAGTCATGTGCATGGATCCTCCACTGTCCACATACCAGATGCTTCTTTGGCATGCTGAAGAACCCTGCACAATCATAAGAAACTAGTTAGCTTTGGAGACCCAAACCTTTTTGGTTTTGGGACTGACTTTATGAACAGAGTTAACCATAGCTGGTTTCTCATGATTAACAGCTGATGAAGATGGAGATGGTGCTGAAGTAGATTTGGACTTGGAATTCCTCTCCAGTGGTTTGATCACATGGGCTTCAAGTTGGTTAACTCTCCCCAACAGATGCTGAACCATCATAACAAGCTGTGTCTGATTTGAAGCTCGAGCTTTCAGTTCATTTGACACTCCAGAGCTTGTTTTTGATGAGTTCCTGTGACCCACCATTTCCTCCTTCTTAGACTTCACAGACTTAGTCTTATGTTTATCATGAGGAACAATATCAGCTGTCTTCTGATAAACCGCATCCTTCTTAGTGGATTTGAGTAAGGCCTTGGGTTTATCAGGTTGAGATGATTGTGGTACAAACTTGGTCTCAAACTCAGTTTTCATTTTATTTATTTCTAGTTTAATGAGCTCATCCCTTTGGAGCTTTAAACCCTTTTTGTACCAACATTCATCAGATAGATGATTGAATTTACCACAAATTTCACATGGTTTATTCTTCATCTTGGACATCTTTACTGCTGAAGTGGAAACTACTGAAGGTGTGATCTTCAGTACTTTCCTCCTATCAGTACTAGGTACTAAAGGATTTGTAACAGCTGAAGACTGGTAATTCAACTGTTTTCCATCCGTCCTAATAGACTGTTTGATGGATTCCTCAGCAGTTGTTAGTCCTTGTATTTCAACTGATTTGAAATGCTTTTCAGATGTTGGGTCTTTTTCAGTACTTGGGGTACATTGAGGAACAACATCTGAAGTACTCAGCTTCTTATGAGTCTCAGTAGTTAGACCATCAGTCAATTTATTTGTTGAGATCTTAACACTGGTTTCATTCTCTGATCTTAGATTATCATTGGAGAATGACTCACACGATAATGTGGTTTGGAGATTGCTTTCACTTTCAGACTTAACTATGGAGTTAGGAGTAAAGTCTGTTGGTGGAGCAGTATGGTTGTAACCAATGCCAAACTTCACATTTGAAGCAGTTTGCTTGCTAAGAAGCATTTCAAATCCCTTGCATGATGAGACCCAGCGTTCACACTCAACTTGGGTCACTGCAAGTTTTTCTTTGAGACTCCTGTGGTCTTCCAGAATAACCTCTAGCTTGGCCTTTTCATCATTTAATTGGCATTTAAGCTTATAAATCTCATCACTTTTACTGTTAAGAGCAGACTCATACTCAGTTTTTCTTTTGAAAATGGTTTTCTCAAGCTCAAGTTTTTGATTTATTAGTGCTACATTTGCCTCTCTAATAGAGACAAAGGCAGCTATGCATGATTCAGAACATAACTTGGCTTTAGCCTCTAAAGATACCTGAGTTACCTGTGAAGATGATGCATTTGAACAGGAACCCTCAGTAGACTCCAAGGCCATGAGAGCAATATTTCCAAAAGGGTGTTCACCACCATGTTGACTAGCACCAGCATAGTATTGCTCAGTGTGACCAGACAAGTTATCAGGTAAGCTACTCCAGTCAACGACTCCAGGTGTGAAGAAGCTGTGATGAGGTTGTGATTGAGATGGAGATGGTTGAGGTTCTGGTAGTGCATGAGATTGTGGTACTATAGGATCTTGAACTTGATTTGACTGTGGCATATAATAGCAGGGATAAGGATATGGCATTTGACCCTGAGGAACAAAATATGCAGGAGATTGAGGGTGTGATGAATGACTAAAACCAGCAGAATGTTGCCCTTTGAATTGTGAATTGTTATTTGGGAAAGTCAAAAAGGGTGCAGAAGTGTTAGATCCAGTTGATCTACACTCTCTTGCAAAGTGTCCAAGCCTGTGGCATTTGTGACACTTCAACTTGCTCTTGTCAAAACCGACTTTGGTTTTGTCAGAGAGTCCAGGAAATTTCCTGCCAGTTCTCTTGTAGAATTTCTGAGATCTGATATTGATCAAGGCCATTTGGCTCAAAAATCCATCTCTTCTAAATCATCATCAGCAATGCCCTTCAAATCATCCATGATAAAGCATAGATTGTCACTATTATTACCAGAATGACAATCAACACTCACAAAGGCATGATTAGAATGTTTGAGGTGAAATCAATATGCTCATCATAGTGGCATTCTGATCCTGCATACTCTGACTCATGACTTACCAAGGCAGTGTTTCCTGGTACAAAATCATCAGTGAGCTTTCCAGATGATGACAGTTTTCGTTTATGTTCTATCTCTCTCTCAAATGTGAGCAATTTCCCATGGAGTTGGGTGAGAGATAGTTTGTCCAAATTTGCACTGGAGCGTAGGACAATAGTATATGTGTCCCATCTCTCAGGCAGTGATCTGAGAAATCTGTTATTCATCTGGTTGTTTGTGTACTCATGTTTGACATTTTTAATTCAGAGATCAAACAAGAGAACCGCTCAAACTGTTGAGTCAGTGTCTCACCCTTCCTATGAGAGAATGTCTCATATTGTTGGGCAAGGATTTCTCTATTATTTGCCAAGACCTCATCTGTTCCTCCAAATTGTTCTTTCAAGGCATTCCAGAGGTCATGGGCAGTTTCATAATGCATTAGCCCAGAATAGATTTCATTGGGCAGTGCCATGGCCAGAATTTCATGGGCTTTTGCATCAATCTCAAACAATTTCTTATCCTCATCTGAGTATTTCTCCCTCCTCTTCGGAACCATTTGATTGGTTTTCGGGTTATTCACCATAGGCTTGTGTGGACCATGTACCACTGATGTCCAACAACCTGAGCTGTTAACAGACAGGTGATGGAGCATTCGTTGTTGCCATATGTTGTACTCATTCCTAACCAGCATCGGAGGCTTGGTTGAGGAACCAGTATTGTGAGGATCATTGGAAGAAGTAGTCATTTTAGGTCCAAATACAATTTAATTCAAGCTTTTAAAAGATTTTACACAGACCACAACAGTCTCAATGAAAACCAAGAATAAATCTCAAGATGAATGACCAAAAACATAGAAAATTCAATCTCTATAACCGTTTCTTGCAAAAATGCTAATTCAATCAAACTTGGATCTTGGATAGCAATTTCAATGATCAATTATTAGATCGATCAATGATGAACCTGCTCTGATACCATTTGACAGGATCAGTGATCTCAAGTTTGATGGATTAGAGTGTAACGCAGCGGAATAAGAACAAGAATTAGACAAATTATAGCAAGAATTTGATATTCGTATGCATTAAGAACAAATACGGTTGTAAAGAGAGAATAGATTTCTGTGAAAAGGAATGTCACACCCCGACCGACGGCGGAATAATCGGAGCGGACGAGGGAATGATTGATTGTTCCTGACACATGGTCGTCTAATAGTGGTGATAGTATTAAAATCATATTACAAAACAGCACAGATTAACATATGCAAATACAAAGTTTCAGTTACAAAAGATATCCATTTTTAGCTAAGTCCAAAAGTCCTAATTGTAAGCTTGCAGATAATCCAGCTATGCAGCATGTCCTGAAATCATATGAGAAAATAAGGCCAGCTAACGTGAGTAATCACAGTTTGATTTACATAGAGATCGATTGTTTGATTGAGAAAAAAAAATCCAATTCACAAGGTAATGTTAAGACTTATAAAGCAATAGCATAGCATGTAGATAAACCGACACAATATAAACCCCTTGACTTGACATTTTGCATATAATAGACTTGCACACACACACCATAGATTGACTATTTGCCTCCGGCACAATCACCACTCGACTATTCATGTGGGGTGGGTTATCCAAAACCAGTAGATCTACCATTGATACCAAGATCGATTGATTGTATTAGGGTTCAAACTGTTGTCCCGCTTATCATAGTATGCACATATAATTGAAGTAATAACATAACTTGTTTTGAATTGAATTTAAAATGAATAACGATAGAATAACAACATGATTGAATATTGTGTCACATGATTTCCCCAAATATGAAATAATAGAAAAGGGGCTATGAATACTCACTTGGATTGATTTATCGAGATTGATTTAGATAGATTAGACACCTATGAAAATCCTCACGGTAAACCTAAGGAAAAGGTGTCTCGAGAGTTAAGATCATAACGAATTTGTGAATCAGAAATAGGTTTAGAGGTTCGAGTGGAATTGGGGTTTTGTTAAAAATTTATTTGATTTTTATGACTTTTAACTATTTTCTGAAATTTCTTAAAACATTTAACACTTGAATAAATTAAAGAAAGGAAGGAAAAATATTGTGGAGGTGCCCGGGTTTGAACCCGTGACCTCTAGGATGCATAGGCATGGGTTTACCATCAGGCTATGTGCCTGTTAGTGGTAATTATCTGATTTAAATGATACTTAAACATATTTATAAGAACCCCAAATCAACCCAAGAACCCTAGAATGAAGATCACTGAAATCGAGCATCCATTCGATTATGATAATGAGATCTATGTTGGGGCTTTTGTTCCCCACACAAAACGAACTTATGAGTGTGTTTAATTACCAGATTGGTTTTGGTTGGAGGGTGCTTGAGTTCAATCTTGAGCCGCGACAGGGAGGTGATCGGTTTCGAAGTATTTGTGTGTGTGAGGTGAAATTGATTGTGCAGGGAGCTTAGGCGAGTGCAAAGGAGCGTTTGCCCTCTATTTATAGGGTTCAATTGATTGAGGATGAGGTCCAACGACTACCTCGATTTCTAAGTTTCGGGGGGGGGGGGGGGGTCCAGGTTCGATTAATTCGAGGCTTTGGAAGGAATGGGGACCCGGTGATGGTCGATAGGCTTAGGGGAACGTGGTACGGTCATCAATTGACGTTATAGGTACTCAATTCGAATGAATTTTGCAGGTTAAGGTTCGGTTGGTTGGGGGGGGGGGGGCGGCGGCGGTGCGCAAGGGGTCAGATTTCAAATCAAATGGTGCACTCGAGTTCGAGGGGTAAGGGCGACGGGTGCAGGGGGGTCAAATTGGGTTTAATTTTGCTGATTTCGGTGGCCTTGGGGCTCGCCGGAGCTATCGCCGGCGGCGACCGGGGATGGGGACGAGGGCGGCAGAGGGAGGTTTGGGTGTTTAAATTACATTTACACAAATGGTCCTTGGTGTTTGGATTGGTTTTAATATTTGGCTAAACTAGTTTTTTTAAGGTTTAAACTTTGGCCCCAATTTTGATAAAAGTTGGTTTTAATGACTAAATCTTATAACCCTTTACATTTATAAAAACTGAATTTGTACATGTTATGTTATGACTTTATTATTGTTATTAATATTATTATTATTGTTGTTGTTGTTATTATAAAATATATATACTCTACATTTAATTAAGTTTGTGAAACTTATTAAATAATTCGAGAAATTTAATAAACGCCAAACGGGTTTCATACAATTCATTAAACTAGCAATAAAAGCGAAAACATGATGGTTTCATTGATAACCACCCAATCGGGTTCGGTTTACAAACGGGTCAAATGTCACAGTCTCCCCTGCTTTAGGAAATTTCGTCCAGAAATTATATCACGAGGAGGCTGATGCGAAAAGTTGAGGGTACTTCGATTTCATTTGGTCCTCACGTTCCCAGGTGAACTCTGGGCCACGTTTAGATTCCCAGCGGACCTTGACAATGGGTATCCAGCTACGCTTGAGTGTTTTGACCTCTCGATCTATGATTTCCACAGGCTTCTCGATAAAGTGCATGGATTCATCTATGCGAACCTCATCGAGTGGAATGTGGAGGTTTTCATCGGCAAGACATTTCTTGAGGTTGGACACGTGAAACGTAGGGTGAACATTGCTAAATTCTTGAGGTAATTCCAGCTTGTAAGCAACCTGCCCAATACGCTCGAGAATTTTGAAAGGACCCACATAACGAGGCGCTAGTTTCCCTTTCTTTCCAAAACGGATCACTCCCTTCCAGGGTGACACCTTAAGAAGTACGAGTTCACCGACTTTGTATTCCATGGGCTTACGTCTGTTATCAGCATAATGCTTTTGACGATTTCTAGCAGCGATCAAGTTATCACGGATCTTATGAATTTTGTCAGTTGTTTCTTGTATCAATTCCGGTCCAGTAATTTGTGATTCACCAACTTCCGACCAACAGATGGGAGATCGACACTTTCGGCCATACAAGGCCTCAAATGGTGCCATCTGGATGCTGGTGTGATAACTGTTATTGTAAGAGTATTCGATCAACGGAAGATGAGAATCCCACGATCCACTAAAATCGATGACACAAGCCCGGAGCATATCCTCGAGGGTCTGTATCGTTCTTTCAGTCTGACCGTCGGTTTGCGGGTGATAGGCTGTACTAAGATTCAGTTGAGTTCCGAGAGCTTATTGGAGACTTTTCCAGAAGCGAGAGATGAAGCAACCATCGCGATCAGAGATGATATCTAAAGGTACACCATGCCGACTGACTATTTCATTGATGTAAATACGAGCCAATTTCTCGACTCGGTACTCCTCACGAATTGGTATGAAATGAGCTGACTTAGTCAATCGATCAACGATAACCCAGATACTATCGTGACCACTAGCGGTACGAGGCAGTCTGGTGATGAAATCCATGGATATGCTTTCCCATTTTCATAATGGAACCTCGGGTTGTACGAGTAATCCAGAGGGACGTTGATGTTCGGCTTTGACTTTGGAACATGTGAGGCATTTAGATACATACAAGGCTATATCCTTCTTCATGCCAGGCCACCAATATTGGTTTCGAAGATTCATGAACATCTTATCTGCTCCCGGATGAATAGAATAACGAGCCTTATGAGCCTCATCCATGATGGTTGCTCGAAGGTTATCGCGATTCGGAACCCAAAGTCGATCTAGAAAATACAGTAGTCCGTCCGACCTGGTTTCCAATTGGAGTTCAGCACCGCATGACATTTCCTCATACATGTTGCCCTCGGTGACTGATTCGTGTTGAGCTTTGAGTATACGGGTCAGGAGGTCGGTTTGAATGGTGACACTTTGAAGCATAACTTGGCCCTTACGACTTAATGCATCGGCTACGACATTAGCTTTACCGGGGTGGTAACGAATCTCACAGTCATAGTCGTTAAGTAGTTCGACCCAACGTCATTACCTCATGTTAAGCTCCTTTTGGTTGAAGATGTACTGGAGACTCTTATGGTCGGTGAATACAACACATTTAGTGCCATAGAGATAGTGTCTCCAGATTTTGAGTGCGAATACAACAACACCCAATTCAAGATCGTGCATCGTGTAATTTTTCTCATGAATCTTCAATTGTCTTGAGGCATAAGCTATAACTTTGCCTCGTTGCATGAGAACGCAACCTAGACCTTGTTTTGAAGCGTCACAATAGACAACAAAGTCGTCGTTGCCATCAGGAAGTGTTAGGATCGGTGCCTCACACAGCCTTTGCTTGAGGGTTTGAAATGCTTTTTCTTGATTCGGCCCCCAAGAAAAAGGCTTATCCTTGTGGGTCAAGGAAGTGAGTGGCACAGCAATCTTCGAGAAGTTAGGAATAAAATGTCGGTAATATCCGGCTAAACCAAGGAATGAACGAATCTCTGTAGGAGTCTTAGGTTCTCCCCAATTCTTTACTGCCTCGATCTTTGCGGGATCGACGTGAATCCCCTTGCTGTTTACTATGTGACCAAGAAATTGAACCTCATTAAGCCAGAATTCACACTTTGAGAATTTGGCGTAGAGTTCTCTTTCCTCAGAAGTTCGAGTATTAGACGAAGGTGGTTCTCGTGATCGGATTTGGATTTGGAGTATATCAAGATGTCGTCGATGAATACGATCACGAATTTGTCTAGATATGGCCTACACACACGATTCATCAAATCCATGAATACTGCCGGTGCATTGGTTAACCCGAAAGGCATAACTGTAAACTCGTAGTGGCCATATCTTGTACGAAAAGTGGTTTTTGGAATGTCATCATCGTGCACACGGAGTTGGTGGTAACCAGAGCGAAGATCGATCTTTGAGAAGTACAAGGCACCCTGAAGTTGATCAAATAGATCGTCGATTCTGGGTAATGGGTAACGGTTCTTGATCGTGAGTTTGTTGAGTTCCCGATAATCGATACACATGCGAAAAGAACCATCCTTTTTCTTCACTAATAAGACTGGAGCTCACCATGGTGATGAGCTCGGGCGAATGAATCCTTTGTCTGACAGTTCTTGCAATTGGCTAGCAAGTTCTTGCATTTCGGAAGGTGCAAGACGATAAGGTGATTTGCCACAGGGGTAGCCCCAGGTACAAGGTCAATCCGGAATTCGACTTGACGAACAGGGGGTAATCCAGTTAAGTCGTCGGGAAAGACTTCAGGAAATTCCCGAATGATTGGGATATCTGCAATTCCCTTTGATTTTACGTCCGTCTTCACAATGTGTGCTAGGAATGCCACATAGTGTTTACGGAGGTACTTCTGAGCTTTCGTGCATGACATGAGCCTAAGCCCTTTGGAAGGCTTCTCCCCGAAGATTTGTAGTATGATTCCGGTCGGAAGAGGAATACGAATGATCTTCTCGTAACAAACCACTTCGGCATGATTCTTTGATAACCAGTCCATGCCTACTATGACATCGAAACTACCCAGTTGCATGGGTATAAGATCGATAGGGAAATCGTGCTCGCTTAGATTCAAGGTACATTCGGGAATGACAGAATTAATGGTAACGGGTTTTCCGTCAGCTATCTCTACCGTAAAGGGGTTGTCTAGCTTGGTTCGGGCACTAGCAAGTAAGGGCTCAAAGTCTAAGGATACAAAGCTTTTATCGGCACCAGTGTCAAACAGAATCGAGGCGTATTGATTATTAATTTGGAACATACCGTTCACCACGTCGTTGCTAACTTGAGCTTGTTGAGCATTGATGTTGAATGCTCGACCTTGAGCTACAGGGACGGCCTTGAGGAGCTTCGGACATTGGTTGCGGAAGTGGTTAGGATCCCCGCATTGGTAGCATGCTCTTGCTTGCGTGATTGCCGGGGTATGCTGAACAGTCGGTGTCGTAACTGGAACCCTTGCAGTATTCTTGCACAGATTGAATGTGTGACCAAAACGGCCACAGTTTGTGCATTGACGACACTGAACGTTAGTGGGATGGTGATACTTGCAGTTGTTACACTGTGGGAAGGATCCAGCGTATGGCTTCTTCATCAACGATTGGTTGTTTACTACTGGTTGACGAGTTGGAGGGACTTGATTAATTGGCACAGCGGGGGTAATTATAGCAAAGTTTTGAGATTTAGCCTTCCTCTTGTTGTTCTTGGAAGACTCGGGTTGGTCGGTTTTGTCGGTTTCGGGAGGAAGTTTATCGGCCTTCTTCTTCGACCCTTTCCTGGTTAAAGAACCAGCTTTCACATGATTTTCGGTTAACTGTGCAGCCAGTCTAATCGCATCTTCTAGTGTCGAAGGATTCCTTCCCAACACTGTATCCTGAATCTGCATGGGTAGTCCCCCAATGTATTTCTCGATGGCTCGGGAGGTAGGAGTAGCAAGGTGCGGTACAAGAAGGCTCAATTCGTGAAATCGGTTAGTGTATGCTAGGTTCTCGCCACTGTCTTGGGTTAACTCCAAGAATTCAGCTTCCAGCTTCCGGACTTTATTTCTTTGGCAGAACTCTCTAATCATGAGCTCCTTAACTTCAGCCCAAGTTAATGCTAGAGCAGTTTCAGGACCTCGAGTTCTTTTCTCCCCGTTCCACCAAGTGAGTGCTCGTTTCTGGAGAACACTTGTGGCATACCGGACTTTGAGGTTTTCAGGGCATTCGCTGTTTAGGAAAGTGTTCTCAATGCTTTCGAACCATTGTAGTAATCCAGTAGCTCCTTCGGTTCCATTAAATTTAGAGGGGTTGCAAGAGTTGAAGTCTTTGTAGGTGCATGCTCGAGGAGGTTCGGAGACGACGATGCTTGGAGTGGGAGTGGTGTCTTGATTTAAGTGTGCCAAGAGAGTCGGAACGACTGCAGCAACTTCTTGTGCCACCATAGAGGCAATCTTGCGATTGGGATTCCTTGACCTTGATCGTAATGAACGGGAAGACATTCTGAAAGTTTATTATGAGATTTGGTGAGAATTGGGTTACATGTATCGTGAAAGCAGTGTTTAGAAAATCGA
Source organism: Flaveria trinervia (assembly GCA_025506515.1). Taxonomy (NCBI): domain Eukaryota; kingdom Viridiplantae; phylum Streptophyta; class Magnoliopsida; order Asterales; family Asteraceae; genus Flaveria; species Flaveria trinervia. The sequence continues at coordinate 8,923,745 of CM046458.1, read as the reverse complement.
ATAATAACAATGAGATGTTTCGAGTGTAGACGTTCGGTCCGCAATCCGAAACGTATACGTTGACTGATCAAAGTATTATGTCCAACACAACCTTATTGAAGACATGCGTACCTATAAGCAGATACTCATCCCGAGGGTTCCCATGTAAGGTAGACAGATCCATCGGTTGGTTTGGATTTATACGAATACCTTGCCTAGACAGAACACCCCGAGATACAGGTATCCAACTCTTCCAGCATTACATGAATCCAGTTATGGGACATTGACTTTGATGGGATTTGAAAACCATTAATAACAATCGAGTTTTGGGAGTTTGAAAACACTTGGATTAGGCACACAACGCCTTAGGCTTGACTTACGGTTTATATGTATATCAGTTTGGATTAAGGGTCAATTACATACATAAGGCACAATTATTACTTAGCAACCTTAAACAATTAGCACATATATCATCAAGAGGTAAGGCACATAATTTTTTTCTAAACATGTAAGATTACATGATAGGACTCATGCGTGAGGTGCTTAGTTATAGTCTAGGTCATTCCATTTCTAATAACCTAATTCCCTATAACCATGGCTCTGATACAATCTGTCACACCCCGACCGACGGCGGAATAATCGGAGCGGACGAGGGAATGATTGATTGTTCCTGACACATGGTCGTCTAATAGTGGTGATAGTATTAAAATCATATTACAAAACAGCACAGATTAACATATGCAAATACAAAGTTTCAGTCACAAAAGATATCCATTTTTAGCTAAGTCCAAAAGTCCTAATTGTAAGCTTGCAGATAATCCAACTATGCAGCATGTCCTGAAATCATATGAGAAAATAAGGTCAGCTAACGAGTTAGCTGGTGAGTAATCACAGTTTGATTTACATAGAGATCGATTGTTTGATTGAGAAAAAAAAATCCAATTCACAAGGTAATGTTAAGACTTATAAAGCAATAGCATAGCATGTAGATAAACCGACATAATATAAACCCCTTGACTTGACATTTTGCATATAATAGACTTGCACACACACACACCATAGATTGACTATTTGCCTCCGGCACAATCACCACTCGGTTATTCATGCGGGGTGGGTTATCCAAAACCAGTAGATCTACCATTGATACCAAGATCGATTGATTGTATTAGGGTTCAAACTGTTGTCCCGCTTATCATAGTATGCACACATAATTGAAGTAATAACATAACCTGTTTTGAATTGAATTTAAAATGAATAACGATAGAATAACAACATGATTGAATATTGTGTCACATGATTTCCCCAAATATGAAATAATAGAAAAGGGGCTATGAATACTCACTTGGATTGATTTATCGAGATTGATTTAGATAGATTAGACACCTATGAAAATCCTCACGGTAAACCTAAGGAAAAGGTGTCTCGAGAGTTAAGATCATAACGAATTTGTGAATCAGAAATAGGTTTAGAGGTTCGAGTGGAATTTGGGGTTTTGTTAAAAATTTATTTGATTTTTATGACTTTTAACTATTTTCTGAAATTTCTTAAAACATTTAACACTTGAATAAATTAAAGAAAGGAAGGAAAAATATTGTGGAGGTGCCCGGGTTTGAACCCGTGACCTCTAGGATGCATAGGCATGGGTTTACCATCAGGCTATGTGCCTGTTAGTGGTAATTATCTGATTTAAATGATACTTAAACATATTTATAAAAACCCCAAATCAACCCAAGAACCCTAGAATGAAGATCACTGAAATCGAGCATCCATTCGATTATGATAATGAGATCTATGTTGGGGCTTTTGTTCCCCACACAAAAGAGAACTTATGAGTGTGTTTAATTACCAGATTGGTTTTGGTTGGAGGGTGCTTGAGTTCAATCTTGAGCCGCGACAGGGAGGTGATCGGTTTCGAAGTATTTGTGTGTGTGAGGTGAAATTGATTGTGCAGGGAGCTTAGGCGAGTGCAAAGGAGCGTTTGCCCTCTATTTATAGGGTTCAATTGATTGAGGATGAGGTCCAACGAATACCTCGATTTCTAAGTTTCGGGGGGGGGTCCGGGTTCGATTAATTCGAGGCTTTGGAAGGGAATGGGGACCCGGGTGATGGTCGATAGGCTTAGGGGAACGTGGTACGGTCATCAATTGACGTTATAGGTACTCAATTCGAATGAATTTTGCAGGTTAAGGTTCGGTTGGTCGGGGGGGGGGGGGGGGGGGCGGCGGTGCGCAAGGGGTCAGATTTCAAATCAAATGGTGCACTCGAGTTCGAGGGGTAAGGGCGACGGGTGCAGGGGGGTCAAATTGGGTTTAATTTTGCTGATTTCGGTGGCCTTGGGGCTCGCCGGAGCTGTCGCCGGCGGCGACCGGGGATGGGGACGAGGGCGGCAGAGGGGGGGTTGGGTGTTTAAATTACATTTACACAAATGGTCCTTGGTGTTTGGATTGGTTTTAATATTTGGCTAAACTAGTTTTTTTAAGGTTTAAACTTTGGCCCCAATTTTGATAAAAGTTGGTTTTAAATGACTAAATCTTATAACCCTTTAAATTTATAAAAACTGAATTTGTACATGTTATGTTATGACTTTATTATTGTTATTAATATTATTATTATTATTATTATTGTTATTATTAAAATATATATACTCTACATTTAATTAAGTTTGTGAAACTTATTAAATAATTCGAGAAATTTAATAAACGCCAAACGGGTTTCATACAATTCATTAAACTAGCAATAAAAGCAAAAACATGATGGTTTCATTGATAACCACCCAATCGGGTTCGGTTTACAAACGGGTCAAATGTCACAACAACCCATTAATTCAACTAAATCTACAACTTGCAATGTCGTTACTGTAAGTTAAAGTTACATTGATGATATAATAGTCCACAATGAACATTAAAAAATATTTAAAAAATATAGCAGATAATAATCGAATGAAAAATATTAAAGCGATCTATTTAATGATTTAATTTGTATAAAAAATAACAACATACAAAAAGTTAAGAATGTTTTAAAAATGGTGAATTTTTTAAAAAGAGAGGGGATTTGAAAATGCACCCCGGTGGGAGTGGTGGAAGGAGAAGGGGAACATTACATCAGTGGTGTAACGCGATGTAAAATGTTCTTACACTATATAATTGTGTTGTAAATGTTATTATATTAGAGTTAGGGGCTGTTTGATTGCTCTTACTCGGTCAGAAGGTGATAACCGGGTAAGAGCTTGTTTCAAAACTGACCCGGTAAGAGGGAAAATAGGCATGGGTCAGTGGCTTCGGACCGGGTCAGACGCAAAAATGTGATAATCAAACACGCTGACCGGCCAAAATGTCTGACCGGGTCAGTGGGTCAGATATTTTGATCTGGTCAGAAACAATCAAACAGCCCCTTAAAGTGTTATAAACAATAAATAAATGTTAACAAAAGAACTTTACCCTAGGTGTATATTTTATACAACAACCTCTTGCGCAGAGAAAGAGCAACCACCCTCCCGTCACAAGGCTTGGGGTAAAAAACTAATATAGTAAAATGTTAGAAAGTTTTATAGTCGTTATTCAAATTCACTTCTAACTATAACAGTTGAGAATTTTTTTTCTTTTGTTTTACATTATTCTATACATATTAACAAAACATTTATCCTCAAACATTGGTGTAATGAGCTTTTCAATATTTTGTTTTGACTTTACTTTTTGAAAATTTTCAAAGTTGTTTTTTCCTCGGATTATATTCTAGTTCTAGCTTAAATATTAAAATATTTAGAAATAAAAGATTTCAAACACGGAGCTCAAGTGTTACTAAAGGTCGATTTTTAAAAATATTAAAAAGGCATATTATAATGATGACTAAATAAGTTTTTTTTTTATTATTTTCACCAGCTTTACTCAACACCTATCACAACCTTTGGTTTACGAATGCAACACTTAACGACCGTATGTCCCACAGGGACGATTGTTAAAAACAGGTATCCCGATAGTAAAACTCGATTGTATTCATTATCATGTATATTCGTTAATATATAAATAGGTTATATAGAAACTAGGGGCTCAAATATACAATCTAACTAAAATAATTGGATTTGTGGGTGCAACCTCTCTATATTTATAGACAGATGTATGTTGTCATCTTATTTTTCCTATAATATGATTATGTCAGTGCATTCGTAATATCTAATGTACAAGAACAAAGAATCAGTTCCACCAATCTCCTTGGGATCTTTAAACCATTTGTTTAGTTCCTAGAGGGCACGAAGACATATAGACCACATTGTGGACCTATGTGAACAACCAAAAAGAATCCATTTACCTTCTGTGGGTAACGATATGATGGAATATGATGTTAAGATGATATTTTAGCTTTCTTTCTTTTTGAACTACGTACCTTTATTATGATTTGATACTAGGATAAGAAGCTATGTATCGGTACGTTATTAGTATGTAATATTCTCAAAGTAATAAAGTTTAATAGTATATTGTGTAACGTTGAAGTATTGATTCGTGGGGTATAATTTGACAATCGGTTGGGCAGGTAGGCCCAGTACTATTGTGTCGACCTTTGATCTTGTTACAACATGAAAGAAAAACAATTAGGAGTCATGAGCCTTAAGGCCTTGTCTATTTTTTTAAGTATAAAACGTTTGATGTAAGGTAAGAATATGTGTTGAGCACATCAAGAGTTGTTTATGTGTACGAGTGGGAGATGTTGAAAATGTTGACCTCGACCTCACTCTGGCTGACTAGCTGACATAACATAACTATCGTTAGGTGATTTTGTTATCTGATTTTCATATGACGATTCAAACAACAAAAGCAGACAAAGTGTAACAAAATAGGAGAGTTTTCGAGGTGTGATCATCTTCAAGATGGGTAAACTAAACTTCATTCGCTTCCGCAATATAACAATATAATATTGGTGAGTTTTGTATTCGTCAACTTCCTCCACAGATGTAGTATGCCTTTGTACGAATTAGAGATTGAGAGTTAGGGTTGTAAACGAATTGAACCAAGCTAGGGAGGGCTCGGCCTCGATCCGCTTATCTTAACAATCTTAAACCGTGGATAATTACATATATTTAGATAATTAGATAATAACCAAAATATAATAATATTTTTATATTTGTTTATCTTAACTTATTAAAATAATGATACAAGATTGGTAATTAAGGGTCTATATGATCATATCTTATATTTCTCGCGTGTTGTTACGGGGTCTTTTTGCAACGCCTTTAACACCATATTAGTGCGAAAGAGCAAGAAACTATGAACATGTTTTGGGTGTCGAAATATCATAGCAGTTATAAGAATAAGAGTATATTAACGTAATAATCGACCAATGAATAGAATATACATAGAGAGTGATCATATTGTCTATTATTACGTCCCACAAAATCAACCAATAAAATACTCTTCATTTTGCATTTAGATAACAGAGAAGAAAAAAATGAGTGGAACAGGTGGTTGCAATGCTAGAATGGAGCCTACAAAAATGTTCTTGAGATATCATTAACCCATATTACGTCTTCTAAAAGGTAAAAATAAAGTGACGAGTTTTATGCCATGTAAAATATTAAATACAAGTTAAAATCAAACTTTTGTGAACCCACCGCTTCGTTTGAACCCTTAAAGAGATTTCTTCTATAAAGTTCCACCTATTGTCATATCAATGCTAAAAATTATTAGAAGCATAGCTAGCCAAATCCATAAAGAAATAAAGAGTCAATGCCATTGATGTTTGATAGACGGGTGATTTGCCGGTGTTAATTACATTTATTAATATATTTTAAGACTAAAATAGGTCCAATGGACTCATAGTTATAGTTTAAATTTCTTTAGAGACTATGCGCTAAAATAAAATATATTAACTAAACTTGAGACCAATAAATGATTAAAATTACTTAACTAGATTGAAATATAAAAATTAAAACATAAATTAGAGCTGCAAAAGAATTTAAATTGATTACTTTATGAATCAAATTGAAGTTGGTAATTCGTATTTGTTGATTAGAATTGCAGATCACATGGATGGAGACATGAAGACTTGAAAAGAAATATGAATTAGCTTTGTTAAGGAATTATTAACTTTCAAGCGGAAGCAGCTCACGTGTGAATTGTGAAGACTTTTGAAGGCACATAAGCTTGGAATAATAGTTGAATTAAAATACTTACTTGTGGTAAAATACGGACGACGTGAATGTCACAATTTGTTTTGGTAGAACTTTATGGTTTTTGGGCTTTCATAAAGCCCACACTCATCAATTGGAGATGGTGATTATAAAAGAGATGGACGGCAGAAGTTTTTAAGGGGGGAGAATTCGAGTAGCATTGCGCAGGGAAAGAAAGGGCAATCTTAACAACCTAACGCGTCAAAATATCTTATTATATGTATGAACGGTTAGTTCACCCGTGATAATCTTCGGATCTAAGGTTAATAATAGACTTATGTTTGATTTGGGTTTTATATTTTATGTACCTAAACTTTGGTTGTTTGATCATCACTCATTGTTTATATGTTTGTTATTTTTATTGATTAAAACAGTTTTGTCAATTAGTCTAATTGATTATTCTTCAAATTATTAGTTTTTATATAATTAATCATGAGAGAATTACATATTTCCTCCTACAAACTTCATTAATTACATATATGCTCAACTTAAAATTTTAATTACATATATCCCCTTATTAAACTTAGTTAATTACATATATACCCAAATTTAAAGTTTAGTAACATATGTCCAATTCTAAAACTTAGTTAATTACATGTATACATAAACTAAAAGTTTAATTACATATATCTTCTTTATTAAACATAAATATTATATATTTACCCATTTGGTTATTTTTATTAAAAATAACTTATGTAATTAGTATTTACTCTTATTTTTACTAAACTATAAAAAAAAATTTCTTCTTACTAGCTTTTCGAGTTTTGATTACTTAATAATATTTCTATACTAATGTTTTTATGTTTTTTTTGTTTTTTACCTTTTGATGCTAAATTTTTCTAGGTCATGTACGATATACTTCCAGTTTCGTTATGCAACATAATCCAAACACATAATTTTACATTGTATAATGAGACTGGAAGTATCCGTTACAGATACAGAAAAAATTAGAATAAAAAGGTAAAATGACAAAAAAAGATTAAAAAAATGTTAGTATAGAAATATTAATAAATAATCAGAACTCTAAAAGCAAGTAAAGAAGGAAAATTATAATTTTATAGTTTAATAACAATAAGAGTAAACAACTAATTATATAAGTTATTTTTAATAAAAGTAATACAATAAATAAATATGTAATATTTATGTTTAATAAAGCAGATATATGTAATTGAATGTAATCTTTATGTTTAATAAAGCAAATATACATAATTAAACTTTTAATTTGAGTGTATGTGTAATTAACTAAGTTTTAGAAGAAGATATATGTAATTAAACTTTTAATTTAAGCATATATGTAATTAAGTAAGTTTATAAGTGGATATATGTAATTAAAAATTTATGTTTGGAATATATGCAATTAATGAATTTTATAGAAGGATATTTGTAATTCTCCCATTAAACATTGATGATTGCTTAGGGTATTATCATAACTGATGTTATTAATGATATAACCAAGTTTTAGTTTTATTAGTTTAACTATCTAATTTACATAACACATTATTTAATTGGTAATCATGTTTCAATAGGAATAACAAACTAATTATTTCTATGTGATTTCTATTTTGGTAAAACGTAAATGACAAATTCTTTCCTGAAACCTAGGTGTGATCATCTTTTAGTTATGTATTATAAACATTTGTTTACTTTAATTAATTTAGTTCAGTTAATCTTATCAACATCCATTATAGTCAATGTGATAATAGTTTAGCTTTCTAACTTAGTAAGTTAGTTTAATAATCAAACGAATCATGTAACACTAACCATATGCTCCTCGTGTATATGATACCCGACTTACCCTAGCTACCTAGGTTAATTAGATTTTTGCATGACCCCAATAACAGGTCATTAATGTTCTAATTAGTACATGCACACACTTAGTATTCATTTACAACATTCACCCAGTCTTATAGGTAACAATCTACATAATTCATAAAAAATCATTCGAAGGTACCTACAAATATGTCATTTTAATTGATAATCTCTCTTAAGGATTTTAAAACAATAAATGGGTCATCATTGTTAGATCCCCTTTTCTCCCTTTATACCAAAACCATATTATCAAAGCAGAGGTGGAAGATAACATCAGTTTCATACAACAAATAACAATCATCGTTTCATATGAAATTTGACATCAAGATTTAGTAGTTACCTCCATTGTTGTCATCAAGATTGAAGCTTATCAAAGTTGAAGGCACTTCGAAGTATTTCCAGGTATCAATAGGCTAGATTAGCAACCAAAAAAACAACAAAAACATTAAGAGCTAACCAATCAATGCAAGTAATATAGGGAAAAGAAAAGAATCTTAAAAAAATTAAATCAAATAGTTCAATACTTAACACATGAAAACTCCTGAAGAAAAAAAAAATCAAACACTCTACACACCATACATGAACCAAGTTTAATCAAAATTTGTATTTTTTTGTGCCAATATGGATGTTTTTAGGGCATATATTAATATATTAAATGATTTCATAATCAAGTAAAACACTTATTTGATTTGATAATCAAATAAAGTACTTATTGATTGGTATTTTGAATTATAAATGTTATACAAACTTGTTGTTGCACCAAACCCTACATCACTAGTAGCTTCACGCATATTCACCTTGAAACAAAGATGTGAGTATTATCTTCACACAAATAACCGATATGTTTTCAAGAATGATGATATTAATCTCAAATTTTTTACAAGTGTTACAATACATAAGATAAGATACAAGACCTGAGATACTTTATACTATACTCTACAGCCGGCTATACTTTGGAAGACAGCCGGAAACATTGATCGTCAACAAGATCAATGTAAAGTCAAAAGACAGATTTTCTTGACCAGTAACTATGATATGTTATAGCTCACATCCTAATATATTACAAAAAGATAAAGTTACATAAAGTAGAAAATTATAGACTCTAAACCTTGTTCAGTTGCAAAGTATGGATCTTTACACTAACTTATGCAAGTTGGCGAGAACAGTAGAAAGTAGGTCAGCTTTATGCAAAAGTACATTCCAAAAAAGCATGTTCGTCTCTATATTCGGAAGAAATCAGTCTTCACTTCATTGGCTTCGGAAGACTTTGTCTTTGAAGCTTTAGAAGACTTTATCTTTGGCTTCGGAATATTTTATACTTAAAATATTTTATGTGCAGAGTGAAAAATTTCCAAAGCAAATTCTACCTTGTATATAATGCATGCATGCAGGAAGCACTTTGGCTGCATCAACTTTTCTTATAAAACCTTACACTCCGCTACACTTGACGGACTCGACAACCCTCCGATCAACTAGACTAAATGTATGGTTAAATAGAATGGATCTATAATCCTCAAAGCAGCCTAAATGTATGATTAAATAGAATGTCGATAGAAAAAACATATTTTCATACTCATTAAAAAGTAGAAGCATAAATTTTGATTTGGAAGTTGTAAAAGCATAAAGATATAATTCTTTAAAACATATTATGTATGTATTTATTTATTAATATTTCAATATTGTAATTAGTATTTATACTCATCACCATTGTATTGATTAGTTGTTTAAAGACCAACACCAAAACCAGGGATTGGAGTACTCGATAATCAAAAAACCCAATCAAAGGAAGCGGAAACCAATCTAAGATTCCAATCCAAGCGTCATAGTCATCACAAGAAGAAAACTAGTTCTCCTGCCTTTGTTGTTTCTCTTGGCGCTTCCTGCTACTTCTTGCTTTGTCTCTCTTGCTTTTGATTTAGTACAATGCCACAACGATTTTTCAGCCACACAAGGAAACCATAAACCAAGTTTTATTTTCAACCATTAGATAAAGTTGAACAGATTTGATTTCAAATACTATTCCTCTCCTTGAAATTTTGTTACATATATGATAAAATGGTTATTAAATTCTGAATGTGCACTTATGATTAGTATAATTTTATCAAAATTTTAAAATAAACCCAACTAGGTCAAAATTTAATTTTCAAATATAAGTTTAGGTATATCATGTCATATTATATAAAAATTCTGAATACATCGTTGAGTTTATCTTATTTGTTCCTATGTTTTGATTAAATAAATTGTTTAAAAATAAGCTCGGTCAATATTTGGTTTTCTTTAATAATTTTAGGTAGATTTCATCTTATATATTACTAAATATACCATACATTCTTAGTTTTGCAACACTTTGATATTAATTATATCTAAGTCATATCATTGTGATCGCCCATTAAGGATTATTAGATTCTTATCACACCGCATAAAGGAGTTCTACTAGTATATATGAATTACCTTACAAATAGAATTGCTTATGGGGCATGTGGAAAGTTACGATGAATTAATTTGTGTCTTGCAGGACCGGTGAAGGGTGATCACTTACAACACAACAACCCAATGAGGAGATTAACTTGACTAATCAAACATTGAAACTAGATTAACCACAAGTAATGACACTAAGAACACAAGTAAGTATGAGATAGAAACATGATAGCAAGATACACAAGGAGATAGTTTTCACGATTGCAGTATGTTGCCTTCTCAAGTTCTATTACAAGTGTTACAAAGCATAAAAGAAAGTTACAAGTACTTGAGATACATATACCACATCCTACAGCCGACCATACTATGAAAGTCAGCCGGATACAATTGACTAGACACAAACAAAATCAATTGTCGAGTCAAAAGGCATATTGCCTTTTGACTTGTGACTATGACATGTCATAGCTCACATCCTAATATATTACAAAAGGGATAAAGTACATGAAGTAGAAAGTTATAGACTCAAGACCTCAACATACAGTTGCTAAAAGTATGGAACCTTTTCACCAACTTATGCAAGTTGGTGACTTTACAGAGTTGTAGCGGAAAGGTGTCCAGCTTTATGTAAAATACATCAGATAAAGCATGTACACTAAAAGTCTTTGGAAAAAATCTGCCTTCAAGTGTTGGCTTCGGAAGACTTTGTCTCTGAAGCTTCGAAAGACTTCATCTTTGGCTTCAGGAGATATTGGTCTTGGCTTCGGTAGATTTCACACTTAGAATATTTCTGTTGCAGGTGTGAAACTTCTGAAGCATTTTTCTTTAGTGCACTTGTGCATGCATGCAGGAGACTTTAAGTGTTTGAGTTGCATCAGCCTTAACATGTAATCCTTACAAACTCCCCCTAGGCTGATGCTACCAAAACACTTTGAAGACTTCAGATATCAATAGTCCTCATTATGATGATGACCATCCATTTCCTCATGAGGTGATTAGGATCACTCAGACTCTCAAACTATCTTCTCATGTCAAATAGATCATGTAGAGGGAGATTGAACATGTCCTGCCATGTGTAGACATCCTCAATGCCTTGATCTCTAATGACATGCCATCTTTTCGGATTTGTAGTGTATGTCCAGGACAAGATGGGTCTTCCTGATGCTAGAGGAGCTGTTTGAATAGGAGTTGATGGAGCATCCTCTAGCTGCACATCCTCAGGATGTTCTGACTCATCCTGAGGTTCCGAAAAGGATATTTCTTTCTTCTTCTTTGGCTTTGGCTTTAAATCCATCCTTTTCTTTCTCTTTGTTCCTTTTAACTGAGAAGACTGGCTTGCAGCACCTGATTAATCTTCTTTGTCTTTCTTAGTTGGGTCTTCCTCTCTCACAGGTTAAGAAGGAGAAGGAGTTTGACCTTGCTATGGATTAGAAGATGAAGCTTGCTGAGATTCAGTAGGAGGTTCAGGTTGTGTTGTCTCAGGTTGTTCAACCTTAACCTCCACTTCCGGTGGAGCTTGACTTGGAGGGGAGTGTAAGTCCATAATCCATCCACTCTTGATCTTCTGCTTGATTACCCTGATATGCTCATCCATAGTGGACAGAGACATAGGGCCAAGTCTCCTTTCGGAGAATCCATATAGCTTCAAGAAGCTCATCATCTTCTGCCTGTCTACAGATTTCTTCATACTCTTGTGAATGATGGCTCTTGACTTTGCAACTTCTTCCCTTAGCTTACTTTTGGTGATCATTCTTTCCTTGACTATCTCAAGTTCAAGTTGTTTGAGATACTCAAACTCAATATAGTCATAGGGTAAGGGAAGAAGTGCATCTGCCTGATAGAGGCCTGTGGCACTCAGGTAGTTGATCATCTTGATCCTGTCTTCTTTATCTACCTGAGGTTCTTGTTGAACCACATCCTCATGTGCAGCACTTTCTTGAACTGGGAGAGGGTAGGCATATGCTGTACAATATTTTTTGTCTTCTTTTCTCTTTGATTTGTACCAGTAGCTCTGCATCTTCTGCCTCCTTCTTTTCTTTGACCTTTCCAAGTCAACCAGTTCATTCAATTCCTCTAAGGGGAGAGAAATGACATTGTCTATATCATAGTTCCTGGTATGTAAGTATTTTATCCTGATTGCCCTCAACTCATCATCCTGAGTGTTTGGTCTGGGGGCAGCCCTGATAGCAGACTCCATGAGTCTTGTAGACCCAGTAGAGGAACTTTCTCCCCTCAGCTTCCTTTTCCTCTCTCTCTCTCCTCATCCTCAATCTCCTCAGAAGTCATCTTTCTTTTCCCTTTGTCACTCACAGACCTTTTTGACTCAGGGTGGAGAGAGCTTTGGCCTTCATTGCTTGGAGTAGCTTCCAAGCTCTAGCCAGAGAGAGGTTGAGATGCACCTTCACCAGCAGGTATCTCTAAAAGGGTATGAATCTCTACAGCAGTTGATGATGATGAGACAGGGCTCTCAGGTTCTGTCATTAGGCCTTCAGTTAAGGTTTCCCCTATGAAACTAATCTTAGGGTATGCCTCAACATCCAGTTGACCGATGACATTGCCTGATTACCTTAGTCTCCTTCTAAAGTTGAAGTCTGTAGTGATTCTGTCTTGGATTCTTTGAGCTAGTCTGTTAGCTTGTCTTGATTGGCTTTGATTGACAAGTGGCATGTTGACTAGATCCAGACCTTCATAGAAGTTAAAGGTTTGAAAATTGAAGACCTCTTGTTGTCCTTGAACTCTGAAAATGATGAGGGCTCTTCTGCTTTCATCATACCACCACCCAATGATGTGATTTGAAGTTGGTGGAGATGACATAGCTCTTGGTATTCCTTCCTCAAACAGACTCTGTATGTAGGAGTCTATGGAGTCCACATCAATGTGAACTTGAGGAAGTTACCGAGTATGTACAATTTCAAGTGAGGATGGTGAGTCCTCAATGTCCACACTCTCTGAAGAACTCCCAGGTTCTGTGACTGTATTGACTTTCTCCCCTTTTTTTGGTAGCATCACCCACTTGCATAGGTGAGCTAGGAGTTAGCTCAATCACACTCACAGGTTCTTGTGTTCCTGGTTGAGCTCCTCTTAAAGGTCTCCCATCTAGTTTTTCCTTAAGATAAGAAATCTCAAGTTGCTGATCATTGACCCTGTTTTGCAAGGTAGTCACTTGAGATTCAAGATGACTGACCTTGGAGACTAAATAAGTGCATGGTTTGGATAGTTTTTGCACCTTTAGTCTCAAATTCACCTCATCTTCATTAGAAGAATCATTGGGGGATGAGATGGATTGGACCAGAGTCCTCTCTCTCATCACCAGCTTCAGGTTCTTGGCCGTTGGGTTTCATCTGCTCACTAACAGCCTCACTTGAGGTGTCAATGGGTTGAGTTGCCATGGTTGAGGTCTTAATGATGGAATCGCTTGCAAAAGTGAGAGCCTCTTCCATATGGACATCCTAAACAGGTTCAGAAGTGTCCACCTAGTAATAGGTGACTGATGTGGGCTAGATGTAGGAGACTCAAGAGCACTCATCTCTCTTGGAGTAAGGGAAAAGAAGAGAGACTCATGGTACTCACTGAAACCTAAATCTTCATCAGTATAGAAGTCAAGGTTGGAATTGGTTGGTTTAAGTCCAAAGGCTGGGGATGGTAACTGTTCGCTGAAGGTTGTTCACTTGAGTGTTGAGACTCAGAGTCAAGGCTTAAGGTATTTGGGCTTGTGAGCTCATCAAGCTGAGCATGAGGAACCTCAGCACTAATCTTTAAAGTTATGGGAGGGTCTGCTCCTCAGGAGAAGTGGGAGTTCTAGTGTCCACTTCTTTCTATGTGGGTGAGTATATGGGGATCCGCACAGACTGGATAGTTTGTGTAGGGGTTCGTTTGTGTTTTCTTTGGTAGGTGAGGGTGATTTGTGGCTATTGAGGGGGTTGGGATGTAGAAGGTGTGGGTTCAACACTAGCTGGTGCTGCTAGGTTGTCACCTTGAGCAATGAGCTCTAACAATTTTGGGACAAGGACTGTTTCTACCCTAGAGAAGCCAATAGTGGGCTTTCTCAATATTTTAAATATGTTGGCTTCATCTGTCCCAATTTAAGAATATTACTAGTTCCCCTTAACTGTGAGCCCAGTTCATAGTTAAGAATCTGTTGAACATATCTAGGGAACATATAGTATTCTAAGGACTCCAAGTTAGCAAGAAGATTTGTATAGACAAACTGAGAGTATCTAAACTTGACCCCCTGAACCATCCCATGAACAATGAAGGAGTGATCTTCAAGAATTTGGTTCCATCCTCCATGCTTGTTTGACAAGCTCTGGATAACCACATAGAGCAAGAATTTCCATTGGGATGAGACCTTCCCTTTCCTGAATGTCTTGACAGAGAAGTCTCCCTCATAGCCCATCTGTGCGAAGGACTGGTTAACAACTTCTTTAGGGAAGAACACCCCACCTTCTTCATCATCCAATTGAAGATGCATGTTGATGATGGCCGGAGTGATGAAGACTATTCTCCCCTGTACTATGGTAGACAATGCCTTCTCCCCATCCATAATGACCTCTTGGCAGGTCTTCCAAAATTCTAGCAGTTGATACTCATAAAGAGTAGAATCAATGGTTAGGGAGGTGGAGTAGTTTAATATAGTTAAGAAACTGCAAACCTCTGAGAAATGAGGATCTTTCTCAGAGTGTAACAGAGCAACTTGGTTGTGTTGCCTGTGTAACTGCATGGAGAAGTTTGGATCATTTTTACTGTTAAGGTTGGCCATTTTGAGGAAGCTTAAGGATGAAGAAAGATGAAATAAAGTAATTTTAGAGAGAAATTTAGGGTTTAGGTCTGAAGGAAAGAAGAAGATGATAGAAAGAGGGGGAACCGTTGGGTTTATATGTTAAAAGGATTTAAGACAAAGTTAATGAAAGATGATAAACTTTAAAATTTGGATGTCGGTCCCACCTCTGAAAAACTAGTTTGCTTTTGCTCAAAAAGTAGTGTTCTTGGAAGTCAAAAAGCTTCTGAAGGTAAATTATCTTCGGAAGTTTTAATGAAAAAAATTCCGAAGCTAAAATGACATCGGAAGGTTTTCCTAAGAGTTGTGAAAATTTTGCTTCGGAAGAAAATTTTAGACTTGGAAACTTGTTCAGAGGAACAAAGCTTTCGAGAATTAATTTGATTCAGAAGAAAATAGTCCTTGAAAACATATAAGTGTCTGAAACAAGTATTAAGCTTGGAAGATATTTCAAAAATTCTTCTGAAGGTAAAATTACTTTAGATAGTTATTGTTTTGAAGGCATGATTTTCTTTCGAAGATAAAATCATATCTTTCGAAGGATCAAAATTTTAAAAAATCTAAGGAAAAACCTCAAAAATATTTTCATCCAAAGAAAACAAGAGCTTATGAAAATGATGAACTAGACAACTTAGGACACACAAATTTTAAGAAATAATAAGAATTAGTTTTGAAAGTCATTATAATCACAGAACCTAGGAGTTCTTTAGAGAGTATGGACATTGAAGACTCACCATCCTCACTTGCAATTGTGCACACTCAGCAACTTCCTCAAGTTCATATTGATATGGACTCTATAGACTCCTTAATACAAAGTTTGTTTGAGGAAGGGATACCAAGGGCTATGTCATCTCCACCATCTTCAAATCACATCATTAGGTGGAAGTATGACAGCAACAGAAGAGCCCTTATCATTCTTAGAGTTCAAGGGCAACAAGAGATCTTCAATTTTCACACCTTGAACTTCTATGAAAGTCTGGATCTAGTCAACATGCCACTTGTCAATCCAAGCCAATCAAGACAAGCTGACAGGATGGCTTAAAGAATCCAGGACAGGATCATTGCAGAGTTCAGCTTTAGAAGAAGACTAAGGCAATCAGGCAATGCCATCGGTCAACTGCATGTTGAGGCATACCCTAAGATTAGTTTTATAGGGGAAACCTTGACTAAAGGCCCAGTGGTAGAACCTGAGATCCCTGTCCCATCAACATCAACTGCTGCAAAGATCCATACCTTTTTTGAGACACCTGCTGGTGATGGCGCTTCTCAACCTCTTTCTGGTAAGAGCTCAAAAGCTACATCAAGAAATGAAGGCCAAAGCTCTCTCCACCCTGAGTCACAAAGGTCTGTGAGTGACAAAAGGAAAAGAAAGATGACATCTGAGGAGATCGAGGAGGAGGAGAGAGAGAGAGAGAGGAAAAGGAAGTTGAGAGGAGAAAGTTCATCTTCTGGGTCTGCAAGAATTCTGGAAAGTGCAATCTGGGCTGCCCCCAGACCAAACACTTAGGATGATGAGTTGAGGGCATTCAGGATCAACTACCTGCAGACCAGGAACTATGACATTTACAATGTCATTTCTTTCCCCTTAGAGGAACTAAATGAACTGCTTGACATGGAAAGGTTAAAAGAGAAGAAAGAGGTAGAAGATGCTGAGCTACTAGTTCAAATGAAAGAAGACAGAAGAAATAAAAAAACTATACAAGCATGTGTCTACTTTCTCCCCAGTACAAGAAAGTCCTGCATATGAGGATGTGGTTCAACAAGAACCTCAAGTAGATAAAGAAGAAGACATGATCAAGATGATCAACTACCTAAGTGCCACAGGCCTCTATCAGGCAGAAGCACTTCTTCCTTTGTCCTATGACTATGTTGAGTTTGAGTATCTCAAAAAACTTTAACTTGAGATAGTCAAGGAAAGAAAGACAACCAAAAGAAAGCTAAGGGAAGAAGCTGCTAAGTCAAGAGCCATAAACCAGAAGAACATGAAGAAGTCTGCAGACAAGCAGAGGATGATGAGCTTCTTGAAGCTGTATGGATTCTCTGGAAGGAGACTTGGCCCCATATGTCTATCCAATATGGATGAGCATATTAGGGTGATCAAGCAGAAGATAAGGAGTGGGGAGCTGATTGACTTACACTCCCTCCAAGTCAAGCTCCAGCTGAAGTGGAGGTTAAGGTTAAACAACTAGAGACAATACAACCTGGACCTCCTGCTGAATCTCAGTAAGCTTCATCTTTTGATCTACAGCAAGGTCAACCTCCCTCTCCTTTTGAACCTGTGAGAGAGGAAGACCCAACTGAGAAAGACAATGAAGATCAATCAGGTGCTGCAGGCCAGTCTTCTGAGTTAAAAGTAATAAAGAGAAAGAAAAGGATGGCTTCAAAGCCAAAGCCAAAGAAGAAGAAGGCTGCATCCTTTTCTGAACCTTAGGATGAGTAAGAACATCCTAAAGATGTGCAACCAGAGGATGCTACATCAACTCCCATTCAAACAGCTCCTCTAGCATCAAAAAGACCCATCCTGTCCTGGACATACACTACAAATCCAGAAAGGTAGCATGTCTTTAGAGATTATGGCATTGAGAATGTCTACACATGGAAAGACATGTTCAATCTGCCTCTGCATGATTTCTTTGACATGAGAAGACACATTACGAGTCTGAAGGATCCTGATCATCTTATGAAGAAAGGGCTGGTCATTATCCTGATGAAGATTGTTGATATCTGAAATCTTTAAGTGTTTTGGTAGCATCAGCCTAGGGGGAGTTTGTAGAGATTATATGAAGAGGCTGAAGTAACCAAACACCCAAAGTCTTTCTGCATGCATGCTGCACAAGTACACTGAAGAAGAATGATTTGAAAGTTTCACACATGCAACAGAAATATTCTAAGTGTGAAATCTTCCGAAGCCAAGACCAATATCTTCCGAAGCCAAAGATGAATTCTTCCGAAGCTTCAGAGACAAAGTCTTCCGAAGCCAACATTTGAAGACAGATTTCTTTTGAAGACTTTTAACAACATGCTTTATCTGATGTACTTTTCCATAAAGTTGGACCCCTTTCCGCTGCAACTCTGTAATGTCACCAACTTACATGAGTTGGTGAAAAGGTCCATGATTTTAGTAACTGTACATTGAGGTCTTGAGTCTGTAACTTTCTACTTCATGTACTTTATCCTTTTTGTAATAGATAAGGATGTGAGCTATGGCATGTCATAGTCACAAGTCAAAAGACAATCTGTCTTTTGACTATACAATTGATTTTGTGTTGTGTCTAGTAATTGTATCCGGCTGGCCTTCAAAGTATGGTCAGATGTAGGATGTAGTATAAGTATCTCATGTTCTTGTAAGTTTCTTTTATGCTTTGTAATTCTTGTAATAGAACATTAAGAAAGCAATATACTGCAATCTTGAAAACCATCTCCTTGTGTATCTTGCTATTTGTTCTGTCTCTTAATTATTTGTGTTCTTAGTGTCTTTACTTGTGGTTAATCTAGTTTCACTGTTTGAATAAGTTAAGTTACTCTCCTCTTTGTGTTGTTGTGTTGTAAGTGACCACCCTTCACCGGTCCTGCATTCTTAAGGAAGTTGCTGAGTATGCATAATTGCAAGTGAGGATGGTGAGTCCTCAATATCCATACTCTCTGAAGAACTCTCAGGTTTTGTGATTGTAATGACTTTCTCTCCCTTTTTGGTAGTATCACCCACTTGCATAGGTGAGCCTGGAGTTAGGTCAATCATATCCACAGGTTCTTGTGTTCCTAGTTGAGCTCTTCTTAAGGTCTCCCAACTACTTTTTCCTTAAGATAAGAAATCTCAAGTTGCTGATCATTGATCCTGTTATGTAAGGTAGTCATCTAAGATTCAAGGTGACTTACCTTTGAGACTAAATAGGTGTATGTTTTAGACAATTTTTGCACCTTTAGTATCAAATTCCCCTCATCTTCATTAGAAGAATCATTAGGGGATGAGATGATTGGACCAGAGTCCTTTTTCTCACCACCAGCTTGAGGTTCTTGGCTGCTGGATTTCCTCTGCTCATTGGCAGTCTCAATTGAGATGTCAATGGGTTGAGTTGCCATGATTGAGGTCTTAATGATGGAATCACTTTCAAAAGTGAGAGCCTCTTCCATATGGACATCCAGAACAGGTTCAGAAGTGTCCACCTCAGTAGGGGGTGACTGATATGGGCTAGACAGAGGGAATTCAGGAGTACTCATCTCTTTTTGAGTAGGGGAAAAGACGAGAGATTCATGATACTCACTGAATTCTAAGTCTTCATCATTGTAGAAATCAAGGTTTGGGAGAGGTTGGTTTAGATCCAAAGGCTAGGGATGGTAACTGTCCCCTGAAGGTTGATCACTTGAGTGTTCAGACTCAAGGTGATGGCTTAAGGTAGTTGGGCTTATGAGCTCATGAGGGTGAGCATGAGGAACCTCAGCACTGATCCTTGAAGAGATGGGAGTGGTCTGCTCCTCAAGAGAAGTGGGAGCTCTAGTGTCCACTTCTCCTTGTGTGGGTGAGTGTATGGGAGCCTCCACAGATTGAATAGTCTGACTAGGGGTTCGTTTGGATTTTCTTTGGTAGGTGAGAGTGATTTGTGGTTGTTGAGGTGGTTGGGATGTAGAAGGTGTGGGTTCAACATTAGCTGGTGCTGCTAAGTTGTCACCTTGAGCAATGAGCTTTGACATTTTTAGGACAAGTGCTGTTTCTACCCCAGAGAAGCCAACAGTAGGCTTTCTTAGTATTTTAAAGATGACGGGCTTCATCTGTCCCAATTTAAGAATATTACATGTTCTCCTTAACTATGAGCCCAGTTCACAGTTAAGAATGTATTGAACATATCTAGGAATATGTAATACTCTAAGGAGTCCAAGTTTGCAAACAGAATAGTATGAACAAACTGAGAATACCTGAACTTGACCCCCTGAACCATCCCATGGACAATAAAGGAGAGATCTTCAGTAATCTGGTCCCATCCACCATGCTTGTTTGATAAGCTATGGATAACCACATGGAGCAAGAATTTCCATTTGGATGAGACCTTCCCTTTCCTGTATGTCTTGACAGAAAAATCTCCCTCATAGCCCATCTGCTCAAAAGACTGGTTAACAGCTTCTTTGGGAAAAAACACCTCACATTCTTCATCATCTAGCTGAAGATGCATGTTGATGATGGCCAGAGTGATAAAGATTGTTCTCCCCTGCACTATGGCAGACAATGCCTTCTCCCCATCCATGACCACCTCTTGGCAGGTCTTCCAGAATTCTAGTTGATGATCCTCATAAAGTGGAGGATCAATGGTTAGGGAGGTGAAATAGTTTGACAGAGCTAAGAAACGACAATCCTCTGAGAAATGAGGATCTTTCTCAGAGCTTAACAGAGCAACATGGTTATGTTGCCTGTGTAACTGCATGATAAAGTTCGGGTCATATCTGTGATGAGGGTTGGCCATTTGGAGAGAGCTTAAGGATGAAGAAAGATGAAAGGAATTGATATCAGAGAGAAATTTGGGGTTTTAGGTTTGAAGGAAAGAGGCAGATGATAGAAAGAGGGGGGAAACCGTTGGGTTTATATGTGAAAGAGGATTTCAGATAAAGTTTAATGAAAGAGGACAAACTTTGAAATCCGGATGTCGGTCCCACCACTGAAAAAGTAGTTTACTTTTGCTCAAAAAGTAGTTTTCTTGGAAGTCAAAAAGCTTCCGAAGGTAAATTATCTTCAGAAGTTTTAATAAAAAGCTTCCAAAGCTAAAATGACTTCGGAAGATTTGCCTAAGGATTCTGAGAATTTTGACTTCTGAAGAAAATCAAGACTTGAAAGTTTTGTTCAAAAGGACAAAACTTCTGAGAGTTAATTTGCTTCAGAAGAAGATTGTCCTTGAAAACATATAAGTGCCAAAGAATATTTTAAGCTTCTGAAGATATTTCAAATATTTCTTCCGAAGGTAAAATACTTGGGCAGTTAGTTGTTTTACAGGCACAAGTTTCTTCTGAATTAAAAACATAACTTCCGAAGGATCAAAATTATTAGAATTTTAAGAAAAATCTTCAAAAAGTTGTATCCAGAGAAAACAAGAGCTTATGAAAGTGATGAACTAGAAAACTTACGACACACATATTTTAAGAAATAATAAGAATTAGTTTTAAGAAAAACCTACTCAAAGTTGATCATCCCAATAGCTAATATTAGATACTTAAATCTCTGTTCATCAAAAGCCTTTGTAATAGATCAGCATATTGTTCATCTGTGTGAACTTTGACTAGTTTAATTAATCCCTTTTCATAGTTATCTCTTATTAAATGATACCTGATGTTGATGTGTTTAGTCCTTGAGTGCTGCACTGGATTCTTTGTGATTGAGATATCACTGTTGTTGTCTATGTGAATGGGAGTCTCCTTGAAGTTTTACCCATAGTCCAGCATCTGATTCTGAATCCAAAGCACTTGAGCACAGCAGCTTGCAGCGGCAATGTATTCAGCTTTAGCAGTTGATGCAGAGACATAGGATTGATTGTTTCTTACATTGCCATAAGACAACCCTTCCACCAAGAAATTGACATCCCCCAGATGTAGACTTTGTTGTCATGTTGCAACCACCATAATCACTATCTGTATATGCATACAGATTAAAGTCGGAATTCTTAGGATACCATAGACCAACTGTTGAAGCACCTTTAAGGTATCTTAGAATCCTTTTGACAGTGATAAGGTGAGACATCTTAGGGTTGGCTTGATATCTTGCATAGATGCAAGTGGAAAACATAATATCAGGCCTGCCAGCTACAAGATACATAAAAGACCCAATCATAGCCCTGTATAAGTGTTCATCCACACACTCCCCCTCAAGATCAGGTCCAAGAGAGTGGTTTCTAGCTATGGGTGTCTTAGTAATCTTACGATCAGTCATGTTGAATTTTTTGAGTATGTCTTGAACATACTTTGACTTACTAATGAAGATGCCATCTTCAACTTGCTTCACTTGAATTCCCAGAAAGAAATTGAGTTCCCCCATGGCACTCATTTCAAATATGAACTTCATCAGCTTCTCAAAGTCTTTGCAGAGCCTTGGATTAGTTGAACCAAAGATGATGTCATCTACATATACTTGAACTAGCATAAAGTCGTTTCCCTGTCCTTTGATGAAGAGAGTTCCATCTATAGTACCCCTCTTGTATCCATGTTTACAGAGATACTGAGATAGAGTCTCATACTACTTCCTGGGTGCCTGATGCAGCCCATAAAGAGTTTTGTCAAGCTTGCAGACATAATCAGGATGATCAGGATCTGCAAAACCAGGCGGTTGTTTGACATATACCTCTTCATCAGTCACTACATAAAGAAAAGCACACTTGACATCAAGTTGATATACCTTGAAGTTCTTGGATGCAGCAAATGCCAGGAATATCCTAACAGCTTCCAATGTTGCTACAGGAGCAAAGACATCAGTGTAGTCAATCCCTTCTTCTTGTGTGTACCCTTGAACAACTAGTCTAGTTTTATTCTTGATGATTATTCCTCTATCATCCTTGTTGTTCCTAAACACCATTTGGTTCCAATGGTAGTCTTCTCATGAGGAAGAGGACAAAGGTTCCAAACTTTCTACCTTTGGAATTGAAGCAGCTCCTCTTGCATAGCTTCAACCCAACTTCCATCCTTTAGAGCCTCATTAACTTTCTTTGGCTCTTTTTGGGACAAGAAACAAGAGTGAAAACAAACATTTGTTTCATGGGTTTGTCCTCTTGTTCTTACCCTAGAGACAACATCTCCAATGATGTTTGTAGTGGGATGAGACTTATGGATCCCAAGCTGAGGGATCACAGCAAGTTGCTGAGAGAGATCTAAATTTGAGAAATTTAAATCTGGCTTTGATGTTTCTCCCACTACATGAGCACACGTATCAAGAGAAACTTGATCCAAGGAGTGTGTGACATCATTGATGTTGTCATCTATAGAGTGGTTATCAGCATCAAGAAAGTCTTGATCACTATCACCACTACCATTATTTTCTTCTGCATTTTAAGTATCTTTATCTGGTTGTGGAGCCTTTGAGCTAGAATTTGAAGGCATACCAAATGTATCAGCTGAGTTTGCCATCCTGGTGCTGATAGAGACTTCATTTGTAGAAGTAGTTCCAACTGGAGCTGAAGATTTATTGCTTGAAGGTCTTCTAAGCTCAAATCTTGGATCAGTATCACCTGTAGGTAAGATTTTTGCAAATCCTAAAACAGTCTCACAAGATTTGTTCAAACAGTTGGTAACTAAATCAAGATCAAAAAACCAATCAGGACCAGAACCAGCCAAACAGGGTGTGTGTTCACTGAAAGTCACATTTGTTGACTCCTTAACAATTCTGTTCTGAGATTGTATACTCTGTAAGCCTTAGCTTGGGAAGAGTATCCAATGAAGTGTCCATCATTTGATTTCTTAGCAAATTTGGTAATTTGATCCTTGGTATTCAAGATGGTACAAGGACATCCAAATGACCTGAGAAAACCAATGAAAGATTTCCTCTTGTGCCAAAGTTCATAAGGAGTCTTGCCATGAGTCTTAACTACTAAAACTCTTTTCTGCACATAGCAGGCATTGTTGACTGCCTCTGCCCAGAAGGTGATGGACAGCTTAGAGTCAGACAACATGGTTCTTGCAGCTTCAATAAGTGTCCTCTTTCTCCTCTCAGCAACACCGTTCTGCTGAGGAGTCCTGAGAGCACTGTATTGTCTTGTAATACCTTTTTCATCATAAAATGCATCAAGGATTTGGTTTTTCAATTCAGTTCCATGATCACATCTTATGATTTTGACCTTGTGATCAGATTGATTCTTAATCTTTAAGATGAAATTCTTCAGAATCTTAGGAGTCTCATCCTTAGTTCTAAGGAAAAAGACCCAAGTGCATCTTTTAAAGTTACTTATGATCAACAAAAAATATGAGGTCCTTCCTAGACTCATTACACTGGTGGGGCCAAAGAGATCCATAAGTAATAAGTGTAAGGAGTAGTGATGGAGTTCCTTTCCTTAGTCTTGTGAGATACCTTATGTTGCTTCCCTTTCAGGCATGCAACACAATGGTCATCACTTGTAAACTCTTTCTTTGGCATTCTAGTTACCAAATTATTCTTAATCAGTTTATTCATGTTCTTAAAGTTTACATAGCCCATTCTTTTATGCCATAGGAAAGACTCATAACTATTGGCTTTAGACAGAAAGCATGAAACTTCTCCAGAGGGAGATGTTTCTTGCAGATCCATCTTGTACATGTTCCCTTTCCTGGGGGCTCTAAGTAGGATATGCTAATGACGAATGACCAGCCCGGGCTTGAGAATAATACACTCATGCTCAGTAAAAAGCATGTTATGACTCTGATAACAAAATTAGGATACACTCAGAAGATTGTACCCAAGCTCCTTGACAAAGTTTACCTTTTCAATGCTGAGCTTACCATTTGTGACCTTGCCCCGTCTAGAAATGTAACCACCTTCATCTCCTCCAAAAGCAACTGGCCCTCCATCAATCCTTTCAAAGTTCTGGAGTAGTAACCTATTGCATGTCATGTGCCTAGAACAACCACTATCAATGATCCAGACATTCTTGTTTGTCTTGAGCTGTCCCTGCACAAAGAAAATGATTAGTTACATTTGGAAACCCAAGCCTTACTTGTCTTGGGCTCACTAAGAGAAATAGAAGATAATGCAACAGTAATAGATCCTATGATTGTGCTTTGAGGATGTTGAGCTGTTGTTGATGGAGAATTTTCAGTCACTTGGTCTTTCTTAGACTTCCACACCACCTTTGGAAGCTTGGACTTGATCTTCAATACTTTTGAAGCTTTTAAGACTTCAAAAGTTTTGATGACTGAACCTTCGGAAGATTCTGCAAACACTGTAGCAGACTTTAGTGCTTCGGAAGTATTCCTTACTTCCGAGACCAACTTTTCTTTTGAAGGCAATTTTCCACTTGCCTTCTTCTTAGTTTTGGAGCTTCCGAAGGAATTAGGTTTTCCTTCCGAAGCTTGAATCTTCTTGGAACTCTTGGAAGTCCTTGTCTTGGTCATGTGAAGAGTACCTTTAGGATTGTATGGACAATTCTTAACAAGATAAGCAGTACTTTCACACATGACACACTCTATTTTCTTCTTCCCAAGAGCCTTCTTCTAAGAACAAGGCTGACTTTGGTCACATCCCTTCTCCACCCTCATCTTTGCAGATGCTGAGATAGTCCTTTTGGGCTGAGGATTGTTCTTGGAGTTGGATGGTCCAGGCTGTGTAGCAGTGGTACACAACAGATCAGCCTTCTTCTTGGTACTGAGATGATTTGTACATGAACGAGAACTCTTAGCAGAAGAGTTTAGGTTGATGTCTTCAGTCTTCACTACTTTAAACCCTGCAGAGATAAAAACTTGTTTCTGCTTAGGATCAAAAGTAGCCTTGATCTCTTAAGCCTTCCTAGCTTTTCTTTTTCTCTTTCTGATCAAGTTCTTTCTCATTGACTTGGTCATCACGATCTTCTTCTTCTCCTCAGAAGGAGAGTGGCCCTTCTTTGAATCCTCCTCTTCACTCTTCTTAGAGGAATTCTTCACTATCACATCATCATCCTCTTCACTCAAAGGATATATGAGAGGAAGCTCATGTTCACAAGTTCCACACCTAGGTGATCTTACAAACAAGACTGTGTGTGGAGGAGCTATCTTATTAGATCCTAGTCCTTGCTTGTGTTGATAGTACACTTTGTTGTGCAAGGATGAGGATATCATGTCCTTCAAGGTCTTTTTTTCAAGAACACACTTTTCTGCCCTGACTTTGCTGATCACAAGCTCAGCCTGACATTCAGTTAGCTTAGTTATGAGATCCTTGAACTGACTCCTGTAGTTTGTATGCTCATGTTTCAAAACTGAAATGGTTTTCTCTAAGTTCTCTATCTTTAGTTTATACTCATTTTCAGTTTTTCTAAAATTAGCCTTTAGAATGTTTAAGGACTCAAGATTAGATTTCACTTCCAAGTTATAGGACCTGTACTTATTAACTTTAGCAATGAATTCGAGGTATAGAGATGTTCCAATACCTTGGCTTCATCATGATCTGCCATTAGTGCTTGGTTTGGAGAAGCATCTTCCACCTGAAAGCTCGAGTCGAAGCCTCCTTCTTCAACAGCAACAACAGCTTGCTGCTTTGGCTTCTTATTCTGGGGTGGCTTTATTAGCGTAGTTTGGTCTAGACTGTGCTTGGCCACCATTTGTTCTTGGTGCCTTACACTCCCTTGCAAAGCGGCCCATCAAGTTACAATTGTAACGCTTGACTTTGCTTTTGTCCAACCCAAACTTTACACTGGTTGAACTGCATGGAAACTTCCTTCCAGTCCGCTTGTAGAACTTCTTGGCTTTGTGAGTGAGAAGAGCCATCTGTTGGACTATCTCCACGTACTCCAGATCATCTGGATGGATACAGTCCAGGACTTCAAGGGTGAAAAGAAAGGTGCCACAACTTTCATTAGAAGAGACAAAGGCCTGAGAAGAGCTTCTTTCTTGGAATGAGCTTCCTTGAGTATAACTCTGCCTTGGTGTCTCTGGGAAGGTGATGAAAGGACCCTTTGGGGAATTGTCAGGGTAGCATATGAGATGATGTTGGGGTTCTATGCTATCCCTTTTAACCACATGAAGGGCTGAACCCATTTGATGTTGGAGTTTCCAAATGAACCTTTCATGTTCATCTTCATTTGGTAGCCATTGAGAATCCCATATAACTCTGTCAGAGTGAGAGTTTTTAGGTTCTCAGTTCTCTTGATAACCACACAGTAGTGTGTCCATTTCCTAGGAAGTGAGGACATGAACTTCCTTACAATATCTCTGTTTTCAAGAGTAATCCTCCATCCACTAGGGTATCCACAATATCAACATACCTGAAATATTGTTGAGTCATGGCTTCACCTGCTTTGAAGGTGAAATTTCAAACTGCTGCTTTAGGAGATCCTTCTTATTCTCCTATAATTCAGAGGAACCCTCATACATCAGTTTCAATGCATCCCACAGCTGTTTAGTTGTTTTGCATTTCTTGAAACCTCTGTGCATAGAGTTTGGAAGAGCAATCTGAAGGGCTGTCATTGCTTTCTGGTCAATCTCTACTCTCTTTCTATCTTCATCTGAGTAGTTAGCCACAGCCTTGAGGATCATACCACCACCAGTAGCAGAAGGGATGCTTGGTATGTAAGGTCTATTTTCAATAGACTCTCACATTCTTGCATCTAGAGACCTAATGAAACCTTCCATTCTTTGGCACCAGGTATCAAAGTCATCAAAAGTGATCAGTGGGGACTTGTTCATGGTTCCATTTTCCATATCAGTTTTGGAAATGGTTGCCATTTGAAAATTTAAGTATTTGTGTGTGTGAGGGATCTTAAGATGGTGAGATCTTATATCAAGAGCCTGGAATACTCTAATACCAAATGCAGGAGCAGTGAAGGGTGGTCACTTACAACACAACAACACAAAGAGAAGAGTAACTTAACTTATTCAAACAGTGAAACTGGATTAACCAAAAGTAAAGACAGTAAAAACACAAGTAATTAAGAGACATAACAAAGAGCAAGATATACAAGGAGATGGTTTTCAAGATTATAGTATATTGCTTTCTCAATGTTCTATTACAAGTGTTACATAGCATAAAAGAAAGTTACAAGAACATGAGATACTTATACTACATCCTACAGCCGACCATACTTTAAAGGACAGCTGGATACAATTGACTAGACACAATATAATATCAATTGTAGAGTTAAAAGGCAGATTGCCTTTAGACTTGTGACTATGACATGCCATAGCTCACATCCTTATCTATTACAAAAACAATAAAGTACATGAAGTAGAAAGTTACAGACTCAAGACCTCAATGTATAGTTACCAAAAGCATGGACCTTTTCACCAACTCATGTAAGTTAGTGACATTACAGAGTTGCAGTGGAAAGGGTCCAGCTTTATGGAAAAGTACATCAGATAAAGCATATTGTTAAAAGTCTTCGGAAGAAATCTATCTTCAAGTGTCGGCTTCAGAAGACCTTGTCTCTGAAGCTTCGGAAGACTTCATTTTCGGCTTCAGAAGATATTGGTCTTGGCTTCGAAAGATTTCACACTTAGAATATTTTTGTTGTATGTGTGAAACTTTCGAAGCATTCTACTTCAGTGTACTTGTGCAACATACATGCAGAAAGACTTTGGGTGTTTGGTTGCTTCAGCCTCTTCATATAATCTCTACAAGTTTTAATAAAAAACTACTCAAAGTTTATCATCCCAATAGCTGATACAAGATATTTAAATCTCTGTTCATCAAAAGCCTTTGTAAACAGATCAGCATATTTTTCATTTGTATGGACTTTGACAAGTTTAATTAATCCCTTTTCAAAATTATCTCTTATTAAATGATACTTGATGTTGATGTGTTTGGTCCTTGAGTGTTGCACAGGATTCTCTATGATAGAGATATCACTGTTGTTGTCTATGTGAATGGGAGTCTCCTTGAAGTTTAATCCATAGTCAAGCATCTGATTCTAAATCCATAGCACTTGAGCATAGCAGCTTGCAGCAGCAATGTATTCAGCTTCAGCAGTTGATGCAGAGACAGGGGATTGTTTCTTACATTGCCAAGAGACAACCCTTCCACCAAGAAACTGACATCCCCTAGATGTGGATTTTGCAGTCATGTTGCAACCACCATTATCACTATCTGTATAAGCATACAGATTGAAGTCAGAATTCTTAGGATACCAAAGACCAAGTGTTGAAGCACCTTTGAGGTATCTTAGAATCCTTTTGGCAGTGATAAGGTGAGACATCTTAGGGTTGGCTTGATATCTTGCACAAATGCATGTAGCAAACATGATATCAGGCCTGCTAGCTGTAAGTTACATAAGAGACCCAATCATAGCCATGTAAAGGTGTTCATCCACACACTCGCCCTTAAGATCAGGTCTAAGGGAGTGGTTTCTTGCTATGGGTGTCTTAGCAATCTTACAATCAATCATGTTGAATCTCTTAAGTATGTCTTGAACATACTTTGACTAACTAATGAAGATGCCATCTTCAACTTGCTTCACTTGAATTCCCAAAAAGAAATTGAGTTCCCCCATGGCACTCATTTCAAATCTGTCTTTCATAAGCTTGTCAAAGTCCTTGCAGAGCTTTGGATTAGTTGAACCAAAGATGATGTCATCTACATATACTTAAACTAGCATTAAGTCATTTCCATGTCCTTTGATGAAGAGATTTCCATCTATGGTACCCCTTCTGTATCCATGTTTATAGAGATACTGAGATAGAGTCTCATACCACTTCCTAGGTGCTTGATGTAGCCCATAAAGAGCTTTGTCAAGCTTGCAGACATATTCAGGATGATCAGGATCTGCAAAACCATGTGGTTGTTTGACATACACCTCTTCATCAATCACTCCATAAAGAAAAGCACACTTGACATCAAGTTGATAAACCTTGAAGTTCTTGGATATAGCAAATGCCAAGAATATCCTAACAGCTTCCAGTCTTACTACAGGAGCAAAGACATTAGTGTAGTCAATCCCTTCTTCTTGTGTGTATCCCTGAACAACTAGTCTAGCTTTATTCTTGATGATAATTCCTCTATCATTCTTCTTGTTCCTAAACACCCATTTGGTTCCAATGGTTGTCTTCCCATGAGGAAGACGGCAAAGATTCCAAACTTTCTTTCTTTTGAATTGAAGCAACTCCTGTTGCATAGCTTCAACCCAATTCCATCCTTCAGAGCCTCATTAATTTTCTGTGGCTCTATTTGGGATAAGAAACAAGAGTGAAGACAAACATTTGCTTCATGGGTTTGTTTTCTTGTTCTTACCCCTATGTTAACATCTCCAATGATGTTTGTAGTGGGGTGAGACTTGTAGATCCTTAGCTGAGGTATCACAGCAAGTTGTTGAGAGAGATCTAAATTAGAGAAATTTAGATCTGGCATGGATAATTCTCCCATTACATCAGCACACTTATCAAGAGAAACTTGATCCAATAAGTGCGTGACATAATTGATGTTATCATCTATGTAGTGGTTATGAGTATAAAGAAATTCCTGATCATTGTCACCACCACCATCATGTTCTTTTACATTTGAAGTATCTTTATCTGGTTGTGGAGCCTCTGAGCTAGAATTTGAAGACATCTCAGATGAATCAGCTAAATTTGTCATTATGGTGCTGATAGACACTTCATTTGCAGAAGTAGTTACAACTGGAGCTGAAGATGTGTTACTTGAAGGTATTCTTAGCTCAAATATTGGGTCAGGATCACATGTTGATAAAATATGCAGATCCTAAAACAGTCTCACAAGATTTGTTAAAAAACAGTTGGTAACTAAATCAAGATCAAATAGCCAATCAGGACTAGAACCAGCCACACAGGGTGTGCGTTCATTGAAAGTCACATTAGTTAACTCCTCAACAATTCTAGTTCTGAGATTGTATACTCTATAAGCCTTAGCTTGGGAAGAGTATCCAATAAAGTTTCCATCATTTGATTTCTCAGCAAATTTGGCAATTTGATCTTTGGTATTCAAGATGGTGCAAGGACATGCAGATGACCTGAGAAAACCAATGAAAGGTTTCCTCTTATGCCAAAGTTCATAAGGAGTCTTGCCATGAGTCTTAACCAGTAAAACTCTATTCTGAACATAGCAAGTAGTGTTGACTGCCTCTGCCCAGAAGGTGATGGGCAACTCAGAGTCAGACAGTATGGTTCTTGCAGCTTCAGTAGTGTCCTATTTCTCCTCTCAGTAACAACATTTTGCTGAGGAGTCTTGGGAGCACTGTATTGTCTTGTAATTTCCTTTTCATCACAAAATGTATCAAGGATTTGGTTCTTGAATTCAGTTCCTTGATCACATCTTATGGTTTTGACCTTGTGATCAGATTGATTCTTAATCTTTAAGATGAAATTCTTCAGAATCTCAGGAGTCTCATCCTTAGTTCTAAGGAAAAAGACCCAAGTAAATCTTGTAAAGTCATATGTAATCACTAAACAATAAGAGGTCCTTTCTAAACTCATTACACTGGTAGGGCCAAAGAGATCCATATGTAACAAGTGTAGGGGTGTAGTGATGGAGTTCCTTTTCTTAGGCTTGTGAGATACCTTATGTTGCTTCCCTTTCAGGCATGAAACACAATGATCATCACTTGTAAACTCTTTCTTTGGCATTATAGTTACCAAATCATTCTTAATCAGTTTATTCATATTCTTAAAGTTTACATGGCACATTCTTTTATGCCATAGGAAAGACTAATCACTATTAGATTTAGACAAAAAGCATGAAACTTCTCTAGAGAGAGATGTTTTCGGCAAGTCCATCTTGTACATGTTCCTTTTCCTGGGGGCTCTAAGCGGAATATGCTCATGAGAAATGACCACCCCAGACTTGAGAACAATGCACTCATGCTTAGTAAAGAGCATGTTATGACTCTGATCTCAAAATAGGATACACTCAAAGATTGTACCCAAGCTCTTTGACAAAGTTTACCTTTCAATGCTAAGCTTACCATTTATGACCTTGCCCCTTCCAGAAATATAACCACCTTCATCTCCTCCGAAAGCAATTGGCCCTCCATCAATCCTTTCAAAGTTCTGGAGTACTGACCTATTGCCTTTCATGTGCCTAGAACAGCCACTTTCAATGATCCAGACATTCTTGTTTGTCTTGAGTTGTCCCTGCACAAAGAAAATGATTAGTTACATTTGGAAAACCAAGCCTTACTTGTCTTGGGCTCACTAAGAGAAAAAAAAGGTAATGCAACAGTAATAGATCCTATAGTTGTGCTATGAGAATCTTGAGTTGTTGTTGATGTAGAACATCCAGTCACTTGGTCTTTCTTTGACTTCCACACCACCTTTGGAAGTTTGGACTTAACCTTCAACACTTCAGAAGCTTTTGGGACTTCGAAAGTTTTGATGACTGGACCTTCGGAAGATTATGCAAACACTGCTGCAGACTTCAATGCTTCGGAAGTATTCCTTCCTTCCAAGACAATTTTCCACTTGCCTTCTTCTTAGTTTTGGAGCTTTCGAAGGAAACAGATTTTCCTTCTGAAGCTTGAATCTTCTTAGAACTCTTGGAAGTCCTTGTCTTGGTCATGTGAAAAGTACCTTAAGGATTGTATGGACAATCCATAGCAAGATGAGCAGTACTTTCACACATGACACACTCTATTTTCTTCTTCCCAAGAGCCTTCTGTTGAGAACAAGACTGACTTTGATCACATCCCTTCTCCACCTTTATCTTTGCAGATGCTGAGACAGTCCTTTTGGGTTGGGGACTGTTCTTGGAGTTGGATGGTCCAGGTTGTGTAGCAGTGGTACACAACAGATCAGCCTTTTTCCTTGTGCTGAGATGATTTGAACATGAACCTGAACTCTTGACAGTAGAGTTTAGGTTGATGTCTTCAGTCTTCACTACCTCAAACCCTGTAGAGATAAAAACTTGATTCTGCTTAGAGTCAAAAGTATCCTTGATCTCTTGAGCCTTCCTAGCTTTTCTTTTGCTCTTTCTGATCAGGTTCTTTCTCATTGACTTGGTCATCACAGTCTTCTTCTTCTCCTCAGAAGGATAATGGCCCTTCTTAGAATCCTCCTCTTCACTCTTTTCAGAGGAATTCTTAACTATCACTTCTTCATCCTCTTCACTTAAAGGGTCTATGAGAAGAAGCTCATCTTCACAAGTTCCACACCTGGGTGATCTTATAGACAAGATTATGTGTGGAGGAGCTATCTTATTAGATCCCAGTCCCTGCTTGTTTCGATAGCACACCTTGCTGTGCAGGGATGAGGATATCATGTTCTTGAAGGTCTCTTCTTTAAGAACACACTTTTCTGCCCTGGCTTTGCTTATCACAAGCTCAGCCTGGCACTCACTCAGCTTAGTTATGAGATCCTTGATCTGAGTCCTAAAATTTGTATGCTCATGTTTTAAAACTGAAATGGTTTTCTCTAAGTCCTCTATCTTTAGTTTATAATCACCTTCAGACTTTCTAAAATTAGCTTTTAAAATGTTTAAGGACTCAAGATCAATCTTATTTCTAAGTTGTAGGACCTGTATCTGTTAACTTTAGCAATGCATTCAAGGGTACAGAGATGTTCCAATACCTTGGCTTCATCATGATCTGCCATCAGTGCTTGGTTTGGAGAAGCATCTTCCACTTGAAAGCTCTAGTCAAAGCCTCCTTTTTCAACAGCAACTGCAGCTTGCTGCTTTGGCTTCTCATTCTGGGTAGCCTTGTCAGTGTTGTTTGGTCTGGATTGTGCTTGGCCACCATTTGTTCTTGGTGCCTTACACTCCCTGGCAAAGTGGCCCATCAAGTTATAGTTGTAACACTTGACTTTTCTTTTATCCAGTCCAAACTTTCCACTGGTTGCATTGTTGGGGAACTTCCTTCCAGTCTGCTTGTAGAACTTCTTGGCTCTGTGAGTGAGAAAAGCCATTTGCTGGACTATTTCCATGTACTCTAGATCATCTGGATGGATACAGTCCAGGTCTTCAAGGGTGAAAAGAGAGTTGCCACAACTTTCAATAGAAGACACAAAGGCTTGAGAAGAACTTGTCTCTTGGAATGGGATTCCTTGAGTATAGTTCTCCCTTCGTGTCTTAGGGAAGGTGATGAAAGGACCCTTTTGTGAGTTTTCAGGGTAGCATATGAGATGATGTTAGGGTTCTATGCTATCCCTTTCAACCACATGAAGGGCTGAACCTATTTGATTATTAGAGTTTCTAGATAAACCTTGAATGTTTATCTCCATCTCATAACCACAGAGAATCCCATACAACTCTGTCAGAGTGAGAGTTTTCAGGTTCTTAGTTCTCTTGATAACCACACAGTAGTGTGTCCATTGCCTAGGAAGTGAGGACATGAACTTCCTTACCATGTCTCTATTTTCAAGAGAAACTCCTCCATCCACTAGGGTATCCACAATCTCAACATACCTGAAATATTGTTGAGTAATGGTTTCACTTGCTTTGAAGGTTAAATTTTCAAACTGTTGCTTCAGGAGATCCTTCTTGTTCTCCTTTACTTCAGAGGAACCCTCATACATTAGTTTCAATGCATCCCACAACTGTTTAGCTGTTTTTCATTTCTTGAAACCTTTGTACCCAAAGTTTGGAAGAGCAGTCTGAAGGATTGTCATGGCTTTCTGGTCAATCTCTACTCTCTTTCTATCTTCATCTAAGTAGTTAGCCACAACCTTGGAGATCATACCACCACCAGTAGCAGAAGAGATGCTTGGTATGTAAGGTCTATTTTCAATAGACTCTCACATTCTTGAGTCTAGAGACCTGATGAAACCTTCCATTCTTTGGCACCAGGTATCAAAGTCATCAAGAGTGATCAGTGGGGACTTGTTCATGGTTCCATTTTCCATATCAGTTTTGGAAATGGCTACCATTTGAAAAGTTAAGTATTTGTGTGTGTGAGGGATTTAAAAATGGTGAGATCTTATATCAAGAGCCTGCAATGTTCTGATACCAAATACAGGACCGGTGAAGGGTGGTCACTTGCAACACAACAACACAATGAGGAGATTAACTTGACTAATCAAACAGTGAAACTGGATTAACCACAAGTAATGACACTAAGAACACAAGTAAGTATGAGACAAAAAAGATAGCAATTTACACAAGGAGATGGTTTTCAAGATTGCAGTATATTGCATTTTCAAGTTCTATTACAAGTGTTAAAAAGCATAAAGAAAGTTACAAGTACTTGAGATACATATACACATCTTACAGCCGGCCATATTATGAAAGCCATCTGGATACATTTGACTAGACACAAACAAAATCAATTGTAGAGTCAAAAGGCAGATTGCCTTTTGACTTGTGACTATGACATGTCATAACTCACAAATATATTATAAAAAGTATAAAGTACATGAAGTAGAAAGTTACAAACCTCAATGTACAGTTACTAAAAGCATGGACCTTTTCACCAACTCATGCAAGCTGGTGACTTTACAGAGTTGCAACGGAAAGGTGTCTAGCTTTATGTAAAGTACATCGATAAAACATGTACACTAAAAGTCTTCGGAAGAAATCTGTCTTCA
Source organism: Flaveria trinervia (assembly GCA_025506515.1). NCBI lineage: Eukaryota > Viridiplantae > Streptophyta > Magnoliopsida > Asterales > Asteraceae > Flaveria > Flaveria trinervia. Next base: position 8,888,517 of record CM046458.1, on the reverse strand, counting down.
AGTGTTGGCTTTGGAAAACTTTGTCTCTGAAGCTTTGGAAGACTTCATCTTTGGCTTTGGAAGATATTGGTCTTGGCTTCGAAAGATTTCACACTTAGAATATTTCTGTTGCAGGTGTGAAACTTCCAAAGCATTCTTCTTCAATGCACTTGTGCATGCATGCAAAAGACTTTAACTGTTTGAGTTGCATCAGCCTTAACATGTATTCCTTACATTTCTTGAACTTTTAAATATAAAATTAAGAGTGAATTGTCATTTTCGTCCCTAAGTTTTTAAATGTTTTGTCATTACTATACAAAAATGATTCTTTTCCTTCTGGCTCCCTATCTTTTTAAAATAATATCATTCTCATCCACTCTCATTAATCAAATTAATTTGAGAGTTATGTTTGATTTAAATCAACCTATGTGTTGATCTATGAAAAGGATGAAGTTATCAAAAACTCAAGATTTAACACTTGGCCCTTAATTGCTAAATGATACCGATCAACACTTAACAGATTTGTTGTTGATCGACTGATGTTGATCAACACTAAACTCCATGAGTTGTAACTGTTACACAAGAAAGACTGACTGTACTGACGATTGTTGTTTTATGCCATTAGGAGACAACATAATACTAAAGTTGCCTAACTCTGATGTGTCGATTGTCTGTCTTGCTTTGCACTTTGTACATATAATAGTTTATTCTTACTGTTTATATTTTATAGTATAAAACCCTTATGCTTGTAAAGTAGAGGCAAACTTTATTAAGCCACTTGTCTATCTACTGATTGGAACTCTTTATACTCAGTTTTGATTAATCAGGTTAATACTTTGAAAGAACAACTTGTGCATATATCTTTACTCAAACTATTTGTATTTGTTAGTAAGTAGTTAAATTAGATTTCATATTTTTAACTAATAATTGAATAGAAAAGTCTTGTTAATCGTTACCAGTAATCCAACACCATGTGAGGGGTAATAATGTCCTTTTACATTATGCATGTAAAATTTTAACCTTAAAAGACATGCAGTTTTCAAATTTATTATCGACTATTCGATTATTCCTTTAGTACCACTGTTACATTGCAAATTGATCAAATCAACATTGAGTTTGCAAAATCCAATTGTTTAAATATTCAATTGAGTCTTAAAAATCGACCATCAAGAGTTCAACTAGTGAGATCATTTAATATTAATGGATGTTTGTGATACTTGTGTGTGGTCTTTACATAAAAAATATTAAAGATTATGATATAGTTGTAGTGTATGGTAAGTTATTTCCTATTTAAAGTTGAAATATTTTTTGAAATCTTAAAACTTTGTTAAAATTTATGTTAATCATTTTAGGTAAAAACCCTAGCTATTTTACAACGGAATTTCACCATGGGGAGAGTTTATTGAGTTTCTGGATACAATATATCGCAATGGTATTGTTAATTTTATTGACATGGTTGATTCCCATTGTTTCTCAGTTATTATCATCCATAATATGTTAGAGTAACTTGGTCATGCAAAAGAAGATGTAAAGAGAAAACATTTTAGTATTTTGAGAAGCATAAAGTTATTGAGGTGTATGTGGAGCATGTTAAAGATGATGATGATGATGATGGAGATTATAACTTCATAGTAGATAAGGATAACTTGGTTGAAGATGTTAATGTAGAAATGGCTAAACTTAGAGTAGTAGTTGACTATGATGGTGAAGATCTTGTTATTGATGAAGATGTTAATCTAGATGATGACCTTGAAATTGATGACTTTGACAGTCCAAGTGATTCTAGTAATAAACCCCTATTGGAAGCAGCATCAAGTAGCATTAGGAAGAAGTCGAAAAATTCAATACTATATGTCAATTGTCCCTTCTCTCTTTGTCAAGCTTTTGGTAGTAGATATGATATAAGAGTCATGGTCAAATGTAAGGCCCCGTTCCCAGAGACCTCACAGTTGGTCATTCATTGCTCATAAAACATATAATTGCATTTAACTTTCATAAAGCATCACAACAGAACATTAAAATAACTTTTTCATTATAGATGCTTTTGCAAAATAATACAACATTCATAATACAATCTCGTTTGTTCACATTACAATGCAAAAAGATTGACAAAAGAATGCCATCCAAAAGAGCTGAGTAGCCGCCTCATGCCATCCCCAGCAACGTTTACTTGCCTACTGAAAATGTATAAAAGTCAGCGTTGCTGAGTGAGTTCTAGTTTTATAAATAAAACATACTTTTCTTACGAAAACCGTTCATCAATCTATACTTTTCATTCATCCGTGATCATACGTTATACGTACATACAGATAATATCATCATTATCTTCTTTAATCTTTCATGATTTACTTTTCTTTCTGACAACCATAAACCATTCCCTGCTGTTCATGGTACTGGACCTAGGCCTATCATAGACCTTCTATAACGGTGCATCGCACCTCGTGGTCACAGTACCTAGGGTAAGATTTAGGTTTACTATGCAATATTTAATACCTTTCTATTCACGATTATGGACCTAGGCCTATCATAGACCCTCTATAATGGTGCATCGCACCTCGTGGTCACAGTACCTAAGGTATGAATATCGGTCTACCATTGCCATATGCAATACCTTTTTGTTTGTGGTTCTGGACCTAGGCCTATCATAGACCTTCTATAACGGTGCATCGCTCCTCGTGGTCACAGTACCTAAGGTATGCAGCAATAGTTCTATGCAAATGGTCAATCACAAAGAAAGACCCTGATGTACATGCCATGCTTACAAGACTATCTCTACTTTCATTACTCATTAATGCATGCATTCTTTCTTCATTTTCCTCTTTCCTTTATCTTTCACTTTACGTTAGACAATACTTTCATTATATTCATTAACATAACATGTAAAGCCACGGGAAAGATAAATATACATCATCATGCATGGCATCATACATACATAACATACATCACGTATAACCATTCAACATCATCATCATCATAAGCATCAATCACAATACATAACATGCCATCATACCATCTATGACCCCAAAAGTCAACTTATATAGTCCTCCGGAATCTCCCAAGTCAAAGCCTACTTTACACATTTTCCCCAAAAATCAGAAAATATTCTAAGTCCTAGGCGCATGGGCACTATGCAGGCGCATGGACACTATGCAGGCGCATGGGGAACACTTAGGCGCATGGGAAACTTTCAGGCGCATGGACACTATACAGGCGCATGAGTGCTTAGGCGCATGGAGAATCCTGGACGTCTGGACACTTAGTCAATTCCAGTCCAAATTCTAGGCGTATGGGTACTATTCAGGCGCATGAGCCACTTGGGCGCATGAGCAACTTGAGCGCATGGGCACTATTGGGGTGCATGGCCCTACACTTAGTCATCCGACTAAGATTTCTAGGCGCATGGGCCACTGTTTAGGCGCATGGGTTGTACTAAGACATTTCTAAGGCAATCTTAGGCGCATGGGCTACTGTTTAGGCGCATGGATTACACTTAAATCATTCTAAGGCATTCTCAGGCGTATGAGCCTCACCCAGACGCATGAGCTTTCTGTAAAACATGATTCTAGGATGTTTTCAACCCCAATCCTCAAACTCATCTTTTCTAAGCTTAATATGGCTATTCTAAATATGAATAACCTATAAGCAATACAAGAATCAACATACAACATGTACAATGCACACGGGTAAACATACATGAACTTATTTTAATACATTTTCGGCCCCAAAGATCGTTTAAAACAAGTAAAAACCGGGGTCTAGAACTCACCTGATGCAACTTGGGTATCTCTTCCTTTCTAACCCGCTTACAATGAGTTCAAATACCTAAAAACAACACCCAACACACACACCCGAGCACATACACAAAGACATAAGCATGCAACCGGGATGAAACCCGTCATAAACACATAAAAATCATGAATTCTTACCTTGAATTCGTTCACTTCTTCTTCTTTTTCTTCAGCCGAGAGTTTCACCTGCTCTCTCTCTCTAAAACCAGAGAAATGGTGATCTGAAATGAGGGTGGGCGGCCATGCCCACCTTTACACCAACTTTTACAAAATTTTGTCCTTTTGGACACTTTTAGTCCCTCCACTTGGACTTATTTGGCTTTCTTTCTTTTTATTCCTCGTATCTTGTCTTCTAAAAATAACCAGGTGTTACATCAAAAAACAAGTACTAGATTGTAGAAAACAGTTGTATATCACATAGAAAGACAAGGTAAATTTCGAGTGGTGTGTTTGAGAATAAATCTAAGTATGGATAGTCTAAAGGTATAAGGAAGGGATAAAACATAGCTACATGGCACTGGGTACTTGTAAGTCTACAAAGTCTAAACCTAAAAGAATATCTACACAGCCACTAGACCTTGAAGATTGCACATACAAGACTAAAAAAGAAAAGAGCCTTGGGTTATAAGGCTCAACATGACAATCATAAGACTTCATACCAAGCATTTTCCAGTCTTTCATTGACACCAACCTTTTAATGTTTACAAAATAGCAAGATGGAACTTTAATATCGTATAAACATCTACAAAACTTTGTTTTTAGCTTTTGACATAGTATAACATGCATGTGGCAGAAAAATACGAACCCTTGATCAATAGGGGCTAGTTCTTTGTGTATTTTCAGTTCTTCCATATGTTTACGAGCATTGATACTATCTTTAGTTTTTTTGGGAATGTCCAACAATAGGCATATCAAGCTATCATATATATTTTTTTCTATATGCATTACATCTACACAATGTTTAACTTCTAAATGCTTCCAATAAGGCAAATCCCAAAAGATTGATCTTTTTTCCAAACAACTCATTTCTTAACACGAGTTCTCTTTCCTAAAACAGTATTTAGATCTTTAACTCATGAATATGCATTCTAGTTTTCTTTCCTTATAGTTCCATGCTCGATACTCCTATTAAAGTCCTTTTTGTTCTTCTGATAAATGTGACCAAGCGAATGGAATTTTTGATGTTCCATGTATAAAGTTTTTCTACAGTTATATAACCACATAAAACTTGTCTTGTCTTCACAAACTGGACAAGCTTGCTTACCCTTTGTGTTGTATCTACACAAATTACCATATGCTGAGAAATCACTTATTATGTAAAAAATAATGTCCCGTAACATAACATATTCTTTTCTATAGTCATCATACACATTCACTCCATAAATTTTTAAGTCATCAATTAAAGGCGATAGATAAACATCAATGTCATTACCAAGTTGTTTTGGGCCTTGAAGTAACAACGTCATCGTTATGTATTTTCGTTTCATTTATAACCATAATGGAAGATTGTAGATACAAAAGAACCAACAACATACTATGTCGTCTACTTGCATTTTAAAAGGATTGATTCCATCATAACTAAGTCCAAACCTTATGTTTCTAACATCATTATTGAATTCTGGAAATTTTCTATTAATATATCTCTATTGAAGTAAATATGCCACATATCTTAGTTTTCCATCATTTTTACGTTCATCCGAATGTCATCGTAATAATTTTGCTTCTTTTATGTTTGAGAATAATCGTTTTAGTCTTGGAATAAAAGGAAAATACCAGAATAATTTAGCTGGTGGTTCATTTTTGTTAAGATCGTCATCATATTCTACATCTTTACATTATTATTGTATCTTGATTCACCACAGGTAACACATTCATGACTTTTCTCAAACTTATTTCTATACTGGATATAATCATTCGGACATGCATGTATTCTTTCAACTTCTAATCATATCAGACACGTCATTTTTTGGCTTGGTAAAGCGAAATAGGTAGCTCATTATCGTTTGGAAGCATATCATGTAAAACGACTAATAGATCTGTGAAAGTTTTATCACTCCATTTTTTTTGCCTTCAAGTTAAATAATTTTAATACAACACTAAGTTTCAAATAATTCTCACAATCATTGTATAATGGTTTTTTCGCATTGTCAAATAGGTTTTGTAATTTTTCTTTATCATCATCATAAGAATTATTTTTTAATTCCTTAAACATGTCATTTAAATTGCCTCCATTTAAATTTTCATCATTCAAATAGTCAATGCAAGAATTGTCATTGACATAATATAAGTTATCATTTTTCTTATTGTCAAAATTAAACAATGTTGTGGCATAATCAACTTGTGATTTCCCGTGCTTTGATCAACAAGTGTATCTAGACATGAAACCATTTATAAACAAATGATACACTATCTCATTAATATTATCAAATCATTGAAGAATTTTACAAATTATACACAAACACCAAATCCATTTTGAGCCAACATTGATCCGATTAGCTTCAACATTTTTAAGAAAACAATAAAACGCCTTTCATATATATTTCAATAGTGCGTCCACTATTGTACATCCAATATTCTCTACCTTCCATCTGGAAATTAAAATGATTAAAAAAGTGATGCAATTGATATATGTATATGTTTAGGTACTCTAAGGTGATGGATCTTAACCCACATTTTCAGTATTCTATCTCATATGTATACATTTTAATGGATAACTATTTAAGAAAAAATCGGCAGTATTCTCTTTAACTCCTTAAGTATATGAATAGACCTCAAATTGAAGGAGTTAAAAGGGAAATAAAGCTGATTTGTTCTTAAATAGTCACTCATTAAAATATATACACATCCTAATAAGATAAAATACTCAAAATACAGTCCCAAATAGGAGACTATCCAAAATTTATCTCCATTAGATAAATTTTAAACGGGTATATATTTATAGTGTTATTCTATATGAATATACATACAAATGTAATATATATATATACGTCTAAAAAATTTATATTTTATAAATATTTTTATACAACAAATAGTTGAATATGCAATATAAATATTATATTTTACAAACCTTTATATATATGTAAATATATATATATAGGAATGAGATCATTCAAAAACCCATAGAAATTGTAATAATCCTTTAACGTCATAATAACTCTTGATTTAATATAAAATATAAAAGATTCCATTTGGATGGCTAAGATGATATCAAGGGTGATATTGTCATTTTATGTTTGTCCTTTTTCTAAAAAGCAATTGTCATGTCAGATTGATTTCTTCTCTTTCTTCTTAATATTGATTAAAACCTTCAAAATAAATTTAAGAAACCCCATCTTTCATCAAAATGCAAATCATCTTAACAGCATTTCAATTTGGATCGTTCATGTCTGAACCACTCGTCTCTACCACTACGTTCTTCTCACCACACATCGCCCACCATCGTCTCCCGTCAATGAGAACAACACCCCGAGTTAGAGATAATCTAGAGAGAGAAAGCTTTAACCTACATCAATGGTGTTCTTATCTTTCTTATTCGTCCCTGTCAACGAGAATAACATCCAAGTTGGAGATAATGCAGAGAGAGAAAGCTTCAACCTACATCAATGGTGTTCTTAGCCTTCTTCTTTTCATTGGCCATCTTCAAATGGTATTAGTTGAAAGACACCAACCTGATTTGGTGGTGAACTCAGTGACTAGTCAGACTTCTCTACACTAACATGATTTGGTGGTGTAAGCATTACAACTTTACACTCAAAATAAACATAATCTAATTTATTTGTAAGTTATTGTCTCCGTTACATGAACTATATTGTAAGAAACTATTATACTTATGATGTTTATACATTTATGTTTATTTTTATGTTTGATTGTGGGTATTTCTGTTGCTAATACACTATGTTTCATTGTTTTTCATATGTTCATAGTTTACATTGATTTAATTTCGTTACAGTGGTGCAATTTTGTTACTTTGGTTTCAATATAGTGTAATTCTAGTATACTAGCGGAATTACAGTGGTGTAGTTTTTTATTTTTAGTTCAGTTAAGTTACATTAATGTAATTACCTTGGTGTTCTTTTTGTTACAACGTAGTTTTTTTGGTTAAATTTCGGTGTTGAAGTTTTGTTAAAATGTTTTGGTACAGCGTAGTGTTTGATGTAACTCACTGTAAGTAACCAAAAATATGTTGTAATTTAGTGTAAGCATTAGAATTTTACACTCAAAATAAACATAATGTAATTTATTTGTAAGTTATTGTTTCCATTACAAGAACTTTATTGTAACAAACTATTATGTTTATGATGTTATACATTTACGTTGCACTATATTCCATCACTGTAGAAAACTGCATCCATCATGTTAGTGTAGTGTAACCCTTATGTTATATTAGTGTAATCATGGTTGTTAAATCAATGTAACTTTTAAGAACGTAGCATATTAGGATTTCAATTCATATAAACATAATGTAATTTTATATGTTCATATAAACATCATGTTAGTGTAGGACACTAAGCGCAAGTGGTTGAATTCATATAAACATCATGTTAGTGCAGGGACACTAATTTTATATTTATTTATATTAATGTAACACTAAGTTGCATCAATATAATTACCCCATGTTTACATTAGTTTATTAGATGATAAGGGACCTTTGTCAGTTTGGTATAGCATTTAAAGAAATATGAGGTAATTCGATATACTTATTATAAATAATTACAATATAAAGTAATTAACTGTAAGTATTAGTATTTTGCATTCAAATGGATTGTAAGTAAAAAAAATATGATGTAAGGAATTATAATATGATGTAATTCGTTGTAAGTATTAAGATTGAATTCAAATAAACATGATGTAATTTACTGCAAATATTAGTTTTTGCATATAAACATGATGTAATTCGCTGTAATATAACTCACTGTTATTCGATGTAACTCATTGTTACTATAAATAATTATAATTATGTTGTAATTCACTGTAAGTAATTACAAATATGTTGTAATTCACTGTAATTTACTGAAATTTAGATATTTTTTAAAGTTTATGCACTGTATTTTTTGTATGAAGGGGGATGGTAACGATAACGTATATATTAGGTTTTGTTTTTTACAACCCTACATTATTTTTGCATGATTGATGTAAAAGCATTTTATTAGAATTTGTTTTTGCTGGTTTGTATATATGTATTTCGATGTAATGCATTGTAAGTAATTACAATACGATGTAACTCACTGTAATTATTTATGTTCTTAAAAAAAATTAAATTTTGTTAAGACTATATTGGAATTAAAGAGAAAAAAGAAACGAGTTTAATGGTGTACTTATTATAAAAAATAACAATTTGTAAAAAAGTTATAAAGGTTTTAAAATAAAGGGGGTAAAATTTTTAAACAAAAAAAGAATAATAGAGATAATAGGGCAGGGACACATGTCAAAATACTAAGGAATCTGAATTTTAGTGGGGTGGTTAAATTACCTTCATACCCTTTTCTATTAAAAAACAAATGAACAAAATGAAAAAATCTTATCCATTGAAATTTTGATTAAAGACCCAAATTTAGTTAACGGGTTTTCACAAAAACCTAAGGTTCTCATATTAGCTTCATCCTATATATATATATAATATATATATATATATATATATATATATATATATGTGTGTGTGGTGTGTGTGTGTGTGAAGGATGTAAAAATACATATAATTCATTTATTAAAGTTAGTGTATATCTTTATAATAACCAAAAAGTTTGAATTTACCTTTAATGTAGATTTTAAAGAACACTTTGAGTTGAGTATGAAGATAACAAATATATGAGATCTTATATAAGTATAACTTGAATCACTGCAAATAAAAACATAATATACATTACATAATACATATATGTTTTATTGTCTTTAATATAAAAGAATAAAAGAAATTAAATATTGCAAACCTTTGATTATGTGAAAGAAATATGTGTTGTTTTTGAGAGGTTGAAGAAGAGGTAGTTATATTTTTGAAAGGTTAAGATTGTGGTTGAATATAAGTGTTGGAGAGATTGAAAACTATATGTAATTCAAAATTAAAATTAATCTAACTTTACGTGATTTTTATTAAATCTGGTAAAGAAATACACAAAAGAATTTTTGCAAAACAAAATAAAACCCATTTTAAGCGGTTTTGATTTTTTAGACGATTATATTTTATTAAATTTATATAAAGAACGTGTGAAAAACAAAATAAAACCCATTTTAGGTGGTTTTAATTTTTTTAGACGCTTATATTTTATTAAATCAAAAACAATAATATGTTTTTGTGAGCGGTTTTGCTCCTGAACCGCCCAAAAAACAAATCTCTCACTACCAAAAAATAATTTTTCTACTAGTGTGATTAAATTTTGTACATTTAAGAATTCTTAAATATTGTATTCTAAACGTCCATAGTCGCTCAGATTCATGGTAATCAATCTGAATTAAGACTATATTGAATAGTTGGTTGGTTCATAAAGATGAAAGCTTAAGTGATTAAGGACCAATATTCATTGATATTCATTAGAGAATGATATTAAGACGTAACTCGCTTCAAAAGATTCTTCATAGATTTAACTCATAAGAACTTTTGAATACGATATGATCTATCTATCGTTCGACCCAAGACCCATACGTAAACTAACTTTAACTAAAGATTGTTCTTTGATATTATCTAATATTATTCCATAAAAGGCGGTTATAAGAATAACAGTTGGGAACATACAAATCCGAGGTTGTGTGGGAGTTGTATGTGGTTAAAGGAATTTTGTACTCTTATGAAAATAGGAGCTATATATTATAACGACGTCCTTGATTGAATCAGTTTTAAATGTGTGGCCACGCTCAAACTAAGAGTAGTTTGTTAGATCACTTTATAGTAGAGACGAGAACAAAAATTATGGAACAATATATAAGAATGAAATATGATCCATGTCTAATGTTCATCGAATGTCCTATACAAAAAAGATAAAATTTTAAGGTTACTATGTCTGTAGTGCTTGGTTAAATAAGGAGTAACTTGACCACAAGAAAATAGTTTACTACTATAAAACGACATACCTTGCTAGGGGAATCTGAAGCGGCTAGGAGTCAACCATTGTCTACGGGAGGCAATTAGTCGATGAATCATCCAAGTGGAGTATGTTGAATATTAGATATCGCTCATTGATAATATCAACATTACTATTAGGGTACAATTCAAAAAGTTGCATATTGGACTAAAACAAAGTAATAACATGTAATGGTTTCATGTTATGATTTACGAACCACAATTTAAATTCATTGATGATTGATTACTCTTAAAAAATATATATGGGATTATATGTTCATTATTTAATAGGTAATTAATTCAACGGTTAGTGAATCAAGGTTTAAAGGTTTATCTAGTTAGAAGTTAACTAATAACCCGCAAGGATTTATGTAATAAATGTTAATAAACGGGGACCCTAAACGAAAATACTGGAGTTTAATATGTAAATTCTTTTTACATAAATAAGGATTAGGGTTTACCTAATCATCATAACAAAACAAAATACAATCTTTTGATGATCTAATGAAAATGTATACCAACCTATGGTGAGGAACAAAAATAAAAATACGGTAGTTGTTTTACAGATAAGCATCATGATCTATGTTTTACATCGATCACCACCCTACAGAATATGAGAAAAAATTAGAGTTACATCTTCACTATATCATAATCAAATGGTTTTAGTGCATATATGAACACAACTTATCTCTTAAGTATCACTTGTAAAAAATAACCTATATGTAAGGCCCCATTCCCGAAAACCTCACAGTTGGTCAATCATAGCAATTAAAACATTAATCATTACAATTAAACAAACTTAAGCAGCAAAAATAATTTATCAAAAGCCATTCATTTCATTTAAACCACTATTGTTGAGCAATACATCATCGTTTAATGATTACAAAAGACTTGTTTATATGCATTACAAAACAACAGCAACACAAAGTACGAATGGATGTCAGACTTTTCCTACCGAGTAGCTTCACCCTCGTGCCATCCTCAGCAATAATTACCTACCAACTAAAAATGTATAAAAGTCAGCGTTGCTGAGTGAGCTCTAGCTTTATAAGTAATAAAATACTTTCTATATGTGTATCAGAAAATGCTCTTTTCTGTAAAATACAACTCTGTACTGTATATGCGAGCACGCATCAACTATATGAACAAATATCGTTTGTTCTCTTTACTGTATGCCTTGTCTGTTCTGTAAACTTTTATCTTTATGTTTCACTTTCTGTATGGACTAGTGAGCAATACCCCAACTATATGCGCGATGGAAAACGGGTGATGGGCCATCTATATGCCCCGAAAGGGTCAACTGTATCCCTCAAAAGGGTCAACTATATCCCTTGAAAGGGTCAACTGTATCCCTCGAAAGGGTCAACTGTATCCCTCGAAAGGATTCTGTGTACTATGTACAAGGCCAACCCGATCACCCAGGACACGCTAAAAAGGTCCTGCCAATCTCAATTGATTGACCCTGTGTGCATAATAGGGTAGCTAACCCGCATCACAGTTGAGTTACGACAACATGCTCGTGTACTTCCTGTAAGCTTGCAAGACTTGTTAACATTTTCATTAATGTTCCTCTTCTTTTCTTTATTGCTCTTTCACTTTATTATTACGATATACTTTACGTTACGATAATAACATACCACGTAAAGTCACATACTATAAGTAATAATAATAAAAGCAATAATAGTAATAAGGAACAATCATAAGTAATCATATCATGCATGAAACATCATCATTAATAAGCCCTTAGTCAACCTCGGTCAAAACCCTAAAGCACAGACTCCCAGAAAATTCTGTAAAAATTTCTAAGTGCTTAGGCGCATGGGCACTATTTGGGCGCATGAGCGTTGTTTGGGTGTTTCATCACTATGTAGGCGCATCAGCCAACACTTAAGCATTTTTCACTGAGGCGCATGAACTATTCAGGCGCATGGGCACTATTCGGGCGCATGAACACTTAGGCGCATGGGTTATTCGGGCGCATGGACACTTAGGCGCATGGGCCTCTTGGGCGCATGGGCACTATTGGGGCGCATGGCCCTATACTTAGTCGTCCGACTAATTTCTAGGCGCATGGACCACTGTTCAGGCGCATGGGCCGTACTTAACATGGTAATCTTAGGCGCATGCGCTACTGTTTAGGCGCATGGATTACACTTAATTCTTTCTAAGGCATTTTCAGGCGCATGAGCCTTGTCTAGGCGCATGGACCTTCGTTTCAACATATTTCTAGTATGTTTTCAACCCAACCATCAAATCCATCTGTTCAAAGCTTAATGTGGCTAATCTAAACATGAATACCTTATAAGCATTCAAGAATTACATTCATTCATGCACAATACATACGGGCATACATACTCAAACATTGGAAAAATCATTTAAATACATTTTTAGCCCCAAAGATGTTTGAAAACAGTAAAAACCGGGGTCTAGAACTCACCTGGTGCAACTTGGGTGTTCTTCCTTTTTACTCGCTTGCTATGAGTTCAAAACACTTAGAAACAACATCCAAAAACACACACCCCGAGCGCAAACTCAACCCATAAGCACATAAACACATAACCAGGATAAAACCTGTCATAAACACATAAAAATCACAAATTCCTACCTTGAATTCGTTCACTTCTTCTTCTTCTTCCACAAGCCTAGAGTTTCTGCTCTCCTCTTGTCTTTCTCTCTCTAAAGCCGAAGAAGATGTTGATGTGAAGTGAGGGTGGGCGGCCATGCCCACCTTTACACTAACTTTTCAAAGATTTTTGTCCTTTTTACACTTTTAGTCCCTCCACTTAGACTGAATTGCCTTTCTTTCTTTTATCATATTTCTTGTCTTTTAAAAATAACGAGGTGTTACAAGTCCACCCCCTTATATAGGTTTCGTCCCCAAAACTTGTTATTCCTCAAACAGACGAGGATAATGCTGCCTCATCTCCTCCTCCGTCTCCCATGTAGACTCGGATCCCTTCCTGTGCTTCCACTGTACACGCACAAGAGGAACCACTTTATTTCTCAGCCTCTTCTCTTTACGATCGATGATTGCCACTGGTTGCTCCACATAATTGAGTCTTTCATCAACTTCAATGTCCTGCAATGGAACAATCATGTCTTCATCAGCTAAGCATTTTCGAACATCGGGTGAATTCCACTTAACTCATCTGGCAACTCCAATCTATAGGCCACCTCTCCTACTCGAGCAATGATTCGGAAAGGGCCTATATATCTTGGGCTCAACTTGCCCTGCTTCCTGAATCTGATAATACCCTTCCAAGGTGAGACCTTCAACATAACCCAGTCACCCACCTGGAATTCAATTGGTCTACGTTGTTTATCGGCATATGACTTTTGTCTATCTTTGGCTGCCTTTATGAAGGCTTTGATCCTCTCAAGCTTCTCAGTCGTAGCCTCGATTACCTCGACGCTTCCCAACTCTTTCTAACCAATGTCACCCCAACAAACGGGTGTTCTGCATCTCCTACCGTATAGCATCTCATAAGGTGGCATACCAATGCTGGCATGTAGCTGTTGTTGTATGAGAATTCGGCTAACGGTAAGTGGTCAGCCCAACTTCCACCAAAATCGATTACACATGCCCGAAGCATGTCCTCCAACGTCTGAATGGTCCTTTCTGACTGACCATCAGTTTGGGGATGATAAGCCGTGCTAATATGTAACCTCGTCCCCATGGCGTCGTGGAATTTCTTTCAGAATTTAGACGTAAACCGGGTGTCACGATCAGACACAATGGACACGAGCACACCATGAAGAGTTACAATCTCCTTGATGAACAAGTCAGCCAACCTCTTCGATGAATATGTCTCACGGATCGGTAGGAAGTGAGCACTCTTTGTCAAGCGGTCAACAATCACCCATATGGCATCGTACCCCTTCGGAGTACGTGGTAGCTTTGTAATGAAATCCATGGTGATGTGCTCCCACTTCCATTCCGGTATATCAAAGGTTGGATCTTCCCATACGGCTTCTGATTTTCTGCCTTCACTTGCAAGCAAGTAAGGCACTTACTCACATACTCCGCCACGTCACGTTTCATACCTGGCCACCAATAATCTTTCTTCATGTCTTGATACATCTTTGTGCACAAGGATGAATGGATTATCGAGTCTTGTGAGCTTCATCCATAATCCTCACACATAGATCCCCGAAACGAGGAATCCACACCCGTCCAAATCGAGTTTTAACACCAAGTGTGTTTTCACTCAATTCCCCAACCAGACCTCTCATTCTTTCAGAGTTTAGATGATCTTCTTTTAATGCCTCATCCTAAAACTCCTTGACTTGCTTCATTACATCTGAGGTCATGATTAGTTGGTATGCTTTCACCCGAATCGGCTCTAGCTCTCCTTCCGGCTAAGAGCATCGGCCACCACATGGCTTTGCCCAGATGGTAATGGATCTCGCAATCATAATCCTTTATAAGTTCTGACCATCGCCTCTGCCTCATGTTCAAATTTTTTGCTCGAAGAAGTACTTCAAGCCTTGTGGTCCGTGAAAATGGTGCACTTCGTCCCGTACAGATAGTGCCTCCAAATCTTTAGTGCAAAGACCACGGCCGCTAGCTCCAAGTCATGAGTAGGGTAGTTGACCTCATGAACTTTCAACTGTCGGGATGCATAGGCTATAACCTTCCCTCTCTACATTAATACACACCCCAATCCCAAGTAAGAAGCATCTGAGTATACTACAAAAATCCTCGCTTCCTTCGGGTAACGACAAGACAGGAGCTTGAGTCAACCTTACCTTAAACTCCTCGAACGCCTGTTCTTGAGCTTGACCCCACGTAAACTTTACATCCTTCCGGTCAACTTGGTCAGTGGAGAAGCGATCTTGGAAAAGTCCTGAATGAACCTTCGATAATAACCCGCCAGCCCCAAGAAACTACGAATCTCGGATGGTGTCCTTAGAGACTTCCATTGCATCACAGCCTCCACCTTAGCATGGTCTACAAAAATCCCCTCTGGGTTTATCACGTGACCCAAGAATTGAACTTTGCATAACTAGAACACGCATTTGAGAATTTGGCATACAACTTCTCCTTCTTAAGGTCTCTAACACCTCCTGAATGTGATCGGCATGCTCCTCCTTGCTCCTTGAATAAATCAGGATATCATCAATAAACACAATCACTGATTTATCTAACATTGGCCGACACACTCGATTCATCAAGTCCATAAAAGCAGCTGGCGCATTGGTCAGACCAAACGACATAACAAGGAATTCATAATGACCATAGCGCGTACGAAAAGCTGTTTTAGGGATATCCTGCTCCTTCACCTTCAACTGATGGTAACCAGATTGAAGATCTATCCTTGAAAACCAACTGGCACCTTGGAGCTGATCAAACAGATCATCTTCCTTGGTAGGGGGTATCGGTCTTCACCGTTAACTTGTTAAGCTCACGGTAATCGATGCACATCCTCATACTACCGTCTTTCTTCTTCACAAAGAGGACTGGAGCACTCTAGGAAGAGATACTCGGTCTAATGAACCCCTTATCGAGCAGCTCTTGCAACTGTTCCATGAGTTCTTTCATTTCTGTGGGAGCTAATCGATACGGTGCTTTGGCAACGGGTTGAGCACCGGGTATCAAGTCAATTTGGAACTCAATCTCGCGATCCGGTGGCACGCCGAGTAAGTCTTCTGGGAATACGTCCGGAAAGTCACACACAACTGGTACATCAGATAGTTGCGGTGGTGGCGCGTCCACATCCTTTACGTAGGCCAAGTAGGCACTAAATCCACGCCTCATGCACTTTCCCGCCACCGCCATCGAAATCACTTTCGGAACCGTCGTGACGCGATCTCCATAAATCGTAACCAAACTCCCATCGGACGCAACTAATCGAATCATCTT
Organism: Flaveria trinervia; assembly: GCA_025506515.1. Classification (NCBI taxonomy): domain Eukaryota; kingdom Viridiplantae; phylum Streptophyta; class Magnoliopsida; order Asterales; family Asteraceae; genus Flaveria; species Flaveria trinervia. The sequence goes on along the minus strand of CM046458.1, from coordinate 8,871,836 downwards.
CTTGCGACACATGATGTTTGCTTCATAGGTTGCCAACCAGTCCATCCCTAGTACTACATCAAATCCACCTAGGGGTATCACGTGTAACCTAGCAGCAAACCTATGACCTTCTAGTTCTATGGCACAGTCCTCTATCACATCAGTAATTCTAGTAGACTTACCAACAGTTTCTACATCGAATGGTGCACTAACCTTTCTACTAATAACAAGCAACTTAGCACATAAAGTAGTAGAAATAAAACTCCTACTAGCACCAGAATCAAACAATATAGAGGCACAAGTTTGGTTTACAAGAAACATACTGACATAATATCTGGATCAGCTCTGGCTTCCTCCCGGTCATGGTATAAGCTCTAGCACCTGCCCTCTGCCCTCCTTCCTCCTTCCTCCGGCTTCTTCTTCTCTGCCCCAGAGCTCTCTTCCCTCGGCTTCTTATAGTCTCTAGCGATGTGGCCAGGCTGACCACACCTGAAGCATACGTTCATCCCCATTCTGCACTCACTAGTATGCTCCCTTCCATATTTGTCACACCTCCTCAGCCCCGATCCAGATGTGACCACACGTCGATCACCCACCTTTGCCACCTTCTTGTTTGGAGCAGTTCTACCATGTCCAAACCGTTTCCCATTCCAGTTCCACTACCACCATCCTTTTTATCCACCTCAGCCACCACCACCTCGCGCTCATCATATAATCTGCCAGCCAAGTCAACTGTCGACCTGAAAGTGCTCGGCCGGGCGGCAATCATATGCCTACGGATATCCGCCGGCAGCCCCTGGATGTATCTTTTAATCTTTCGTGATAATGGTGTCACTTGATCGGGCACAAACCGTGCCATTTCATTGAATTTGGTGGTGTATTGTTGGTGTGTCATCGTTCCCGCCTCCAGCTGCAGGAAGTCTCTTTCTAGCTTGTCCATCTCTCTGTGAGGACATAATTCCTCGATCACTAGCTTCTTCAGTTTAGGCGATCTCATTGTTCCAATGGCCCTGGTACCCTCGGCTTGGACAATGTTGTCCCACCAGCACAAAGCCGAGTCCACAAAGGAGTGGGTAGCGAATTTCACCTTCTGATCCTCACGACACTCACTGATATCGAGGATAGCCTCCATCTCCCTTACCCACTGGTGAGTAACTGCCGTGTGCCGTTTCCATCGAAAGTAGGGGGCTTGCATCTCATAAACACCCCGTAGTTTCAGCCTCGGGTCGCCTCCGGCGCATGCTCTTCTTCCTCATCCTCATCATCGGACGGAACCGTCTTAGTCTCGGGCTGTCTTCTTTCGCCTGTAGGTCCACCCCTTTCCTTTCTCTCTCCCTCTCTAACTGCCTTGATCACTTCGGTCATCACAGACGGTAGAATCGTCTGCATGACCTGGTGAACCTCTTCCACCACACCTCCTTTACTGAGGCCCTCAGATTGGCGCTCTCGTCGCCACCTCCGGATGAGGGGTCTCTAGTTCTTCATGAACCACTTTCTCGACTCTAGGTCTCCCTCTCTTGGTCGCGGAGCAGCACCGTGACCTCCACCACGAGAGCCCTTGAAGATCTACCGCCAGCCATCCTCTATAAGCACCTATAAGATTCAAACACTAAACACGGTCATTCAAGGTAATACTCAGTTTATGTCAAGTATAGTAAGTCCCTAATTACAGTGACCAGTTGTGATTAGCCACTTACTTTACTCTTCATACCCCAAGCCTCCTATCCTGACTTAGTCAGTATCTAAATCAACTAAGAGCACATAATCAAATAGCATGCGCACATAATACCGGTTAACGTTAAGAAAAGACGTACCTGATGGCACGTAGCTACTCGGCTGACATCCCTCCATTTGTCCCATTTTCAGTTTAGTTTAGGTTTTAAAAGTTTATTTAACCCAATTCTCTTAAACTTTGGCTCTGATACCAACTTGTAAGGCCCTGTTCCCGAACCTCACAGTTGGTCATCATAGCAATTAAAATATTATCATTACAATTAAACAAACTTAAGCAGCGAAAATAATTTATCAAAAGCCATTCATTTATTAAACCACTGTTGTTAAGCAATACATCATCGTTTAACTGATTACAAAAGACTTGTTTATTGCATTACAAAACAACAGCAACACAAAGTACGAATGGATGTCAGACTTTTCCTGCCGAGTAGCTTCACCCTCGTGCCATCCTCAGCAATAATTACCTGCCAACTGAAAATGTATAAAAATCAGCATTGCTGAGTGAGCTCTAGTTTTATAAGTAATAAAATACTTTTTATATGTCGTATCAAAAAATTCTCTTTTCTGTAAAATACAACTATGTACTGTATATGCGAGCGCGCATCAACTATATGAATAAATATTGTTCGTTCTATTTATTGTATCCCTTGTCTATTCTGTAAACTTTTATCTTTATGTTTCACTTTCTGTATGGACCAGTGAGCAATACCCCAACTATATGCGCGATGGAAAACGGGTGATGGGCCATCAATATCCCTCGAAAGGGTCAACTGTATCCCTCGAAAGGGTCAACTATATCCCTCGAAAGGGTCAATTGTATCCCTCATAAGGGTCACTGTATCCCTCGAAAGGGTCAACTGTATCCCTCGAAAGGGTTCTGTGTACTATGTACAAGGCCAACCAATCACCAGGACACGCTGCAAAGGTCCTGCTAATCTCAATTGATTGACCCTGTGTGCATAATAGGGTAGCTAACCTGCAGCACAGTTGAGCTAACGACAACATGGTCGTGTACCTCCTATAAGCTTGCAAGACTTGTTAACATTTTCATTAATGTTCCTCTTCTTTTCTTTATTGCTCTTTCACTTTATTATTACGATATACTTTACGTTACGATAATAACATACCACGTAAAGTCAACATCTATAAGTAATTATAATTATAGCAATAATAGTAATAAGGAACAATCATAAGTAATCATATCATGCATGAAACATCATCATTAATACGCCCTTAGTCAACCTCGGTCAAAACCCTGAAGCACAGACTCCCAGAAAATTCTGTAAAAATTTCTAAGTGCTTAGGCACATGGGCAATTTGGGCGCATGAGCCCTGTTTGGGCGTTTCATCACTATGTAGGCGCATCAGCCAACACTTAAGCATTTTTCACTTAGGCGCATGAACTATTCAGGCGCATGGGCACTATTCGGGCACATGAACACTTAGGCGCATGGGTTATTCGGGCGCATGGACACTTAGGTGCATGGGCCTCTTGGGCGCATGGGCACTATTGGGGCGCATGGGCCTCTTGGGCGCATGGGCACTATTGGGGCGCATGGGCCTCTTAGGCGCATGGGCACTATTGGGGCGCATGGCCTTATACTTAGTCGTCCGACTAATATTCTAGGCGCATGGACCACTGTTCAGGCGCATGGGCCGTACTTAACATGGTAATCTTAGCCGCATGGGCTACTGTTTAGGCGCATGGATTACACTTAATTCTTTCTAAGACATTTTCAGGCGCATGAGCCTTGTCTAGGCGCATGGACCTTCTGTTCAACATATTTCCAGTATGTTTTCAACCCAATTATCAAATCCATTTGTTCAAAGCTTAATGTGGCTAATCTAAACATGAATAACCTATAAGCATTCTAGAATTACATTCATTCATGCACAATACATACGGGCATACATACTCAAACATTGGAAAAATCATTTAAATAGATTTTAAGCCCCGAAGATGTTTGAAAACAGTAAAAACCGGGGTCTAGAATTCACCTGGTGCGACTTGGGTGTTCTTCCTTTTTACCCGCTTGCTATGAGTTCAAAACACCTAGAAACAACATCCAAAAACACACACCCGAGCACAAACTCAACTTATAAGCACATAAACACTTAACCGGGATAAAACCCTTCATAAACACATAAAAACCACGAATTCTTACCTTGAATTCGTTCACTTCTTCTTTTTCTTCCACAAGCCGAGAGTTTCTACTCTCCTCTTGTCTTTCTCTCTCTAAAGCCGAAGAAGATGTTGATCTGAAGTGAGGGTGGGCGGCCATGCCCACCTTTCCACCAACTTTTCAAAGATTTTTGTCCTTTTTACACTTTTAGTCCCTCCACTTAGACTGAATTGCCTTTCTTTCTTTTATTCATTATTTCTTGTCTTTTAAAAATAACCGGATGTTACATTATTTCTTGTCTTTTTAAAAATAACCGGGTGTTACACCAATAGTTGTTTTACTTATTCCCTGAACCAAGAAAAAGATGCACCAATTATATAAAAAAGGTCGTTAGTATTAAAGATTACTTCAATACTCTTATGCAAGTGGGGAGTCAAACTTTATAGAAGTTCATAGAACGTTGGGTGCATGTGAAGTTAAGCACTCTTTGAATAAAGTCTCTGCCGGCTAGTTCTTGAGGTCTTAGGGAACGCATGCAATTCAGTTTATTAAAACATAAAGGTTCTTGAAGTAGTAACCATATTCGCTGTTCACTTTCAAATCTTTATTTTTGCATCAAGTTTAAATCTTTGTTTGAGAGCTTTGAGTTGAAGGCTGATCCAACAGTTAAATATGACAGATATGAAAAAATTTATATAGAAGCTAGGTTTTGACAGTTGGATGTACGCATGCGATTTGTCACTGTTATTTACTACTTTGTTCAATTTATTTATATAACTAATACACTAAATACAAACTACAGTAATTAAAAGTGTTAAAATTTTAAATTCAAATTCAATGAGCTTAGTAAAGAAGAAATAGTAACAACGCTTCATAATAAAATGAAGTAGTTAAGTTGTTACTTTAACAATCCAACAATTTTTTCGAGTACAAGTCACCATAGATTAAAAATTTGTATAAATGTGAAATTACACAAAGAAATTCAAATCAATTTGCATCAGATTATTACTTGATCATAAGAATATGATTAATTCAACTAAGTGATTAAAATAAGTTGACTAACCCCTTTGACAGAAATTCAACTATATATGCATTGTCAACATTTTATGGACTAAAAAAGAAACGAATTCGATGAATAATCAATACCCCGTCAACAGTGTTGATCAAAATCAATCAAGAAAACAACTAATTATAGAGATAACCGAGGGTACCTTCACGAAAAAGGTGATTTAAGAAAAACGGGTTTTGCTTGTTCTGGGTAAAGATTGTATAGTTTCTATATATGTTGATGTAACAACACTCAAATCTAAACATGGTCACTAGAAAATCCAAATGCGTAATAAAACTCCGATTCCGTGAAACAAACCACAAACTTCTTTAGATTTAAAGTAAATTCTCCAATTTCACAAAGCGAATCAAGCATCAAAAGGTTTGATAAATCTTAGAAAAAACCATATAAAAATTAGAAAACAAATTTAAGAACAAGTCGATAGACAGAATTTAAATATTATTATAGATTAATACTAAAAGATCTCTCAAATCAACACAACAAACAGTCGAACAAAACGACCACAAAGAATATGACCAAGAACTTATACCTGAAGGTGAAGTCATTGAAGATCCAAACCGATGATTACTCCTAGCCAAGGCACGATGCGATTGTGCGAGGTAAAATCAAATCCGTAGGGTTGCTTTACTAAGAGAGGGGAAATCGAACTGTTATGAAACCAGGGTTTAGTTACAACCAAGTTATCTGACCCAATAAAAAAACCCACATGAATAAATAATAGTAATGTATAGTTTGTGCGTGAAAAAAAAGACGATATAAGAGCCTAAAATCATATCACGTGTTTTATACAGATACCTTGTGATTATAATAGAAGGAAGTGAAGTGATAATATAAAGACGATATGAAGAACAAATAATGTTATATATTTTCTAGATATTTACGGCCATAAAAACAAACAAACCAATCAGGGGTCGTTACTTGTTCCTCTTTTCATTCCCCTCTTCATCCTCTCATCTCCTCTCAGCATACCCAATCGAAACCCTAACCCTAACCCTAACCCTAACCCTAATTGGTAATCATGACCGGAAAAGCAAAGCCCAGAAGCACACGGCCAAAGAAATTCAGGCGAAGGTGGACGCCGCGACGACCAACAGAGGCGGCGGCAAGGCCGGAGTCGCCGATCGGACCGGGCAGCTGAAGGGCGGTCACGCTAAGTTCGAATGCCCCCTCTGCAAGATCACCGCACCTGACATCAAAACGATGCAGATTCACCATGAATCGAAGCACCCCAAGATCCCATACGATGAATCAAAGATCACCAATCTTCACGCCGTTCTTGCGCCTGTTGCCGAATCCAAGCCCCGTCCTGGTGTTCGTGGGAGTCTCAAGAAGTGAACTTTGTATCTGCTTTCGCTGATGGATCGAGCCTACGCTGTGGGTTTACTGTGGGAGTTCGATCTTGGGTTATATTCTTGTCCTTTTGTACGTGTGTTGGGTGGTTGTGTTTGTGTGCTGTTTAAAAATTAAAATCTATGTCATGCACTGTTGAATGTTCGAGTCTTTCATCTTATAACAAGTATCCATCTATCCCTTTAGATTGTGATGTTTTGCTCTGATTTCTTGCTTGATGTTAAATAGTTATCATGTTTTCATCATGTTTCCATCATGTTTTTAATGTGAATCTGGTGTGTGATAGGGATGAACCTTAGCTTTGGAGTTCTTGATTAAGGTCTTTGGGGTTGCTTTTGAGAGTGATCACTTATAAGTCCCCAGATCTTACTATGGTTATGTTTGATGGATGAACTCACTACTGTTGTTGGAAGAGTCATAAGTCCCCAAATCTTACTATGGTTATGTTTGATGGGTCAACTGACTGTTGTTGTTAGAAGACTCGCAGTTTGTTTGATTGATTGGAGAATCCTGTTGATTTAGTGGTTATTTGGTGTCAATAATACTAGATTTGAGTAATTGTAAGGAGTTGTTGCAACTTGCTAGAAAGATGATCAGGAAGATTAAAATGTGAGATTTTGTAGAAGATTATCTGATTCTTGAAGGTAAGCAAGCACATACAAACACCCTTGTAGACATCTATTGCTCCTGTTTTATTCCACTTATGATGGTGTCTTTTGGTTTATTACCTTTCAATTAAGAGTTATTAACCAAATATTAGTTGTATGTTGTATAAGGTCACCTATATATACACCATAAGATCATTTTGATGCTCTGTTTACATTGTGGCTTATACGTCCCTCAATGTATCCTGTCATTTGATTGAGGTAACATGTTTTTCAAACTTTTTTAGTTTTTTAGTTTTGTATCTTTGTATTTTAGGAATGTCACAAGGATTACGTTGGTGTTTTTGCGCAATGGTAATAAATCTAATGTTTTGTGAAATTTTGCTGATACTGTGTTTACACTGTAATTTGGCTTGTTTTAAAATCTGGCTTGTTTTAAAATCTGGCTTGTTTTAAAATCTGGCTTGTTTGAGTTGTAAAACTTGGTTCGTTTTGTGAAATTTTGCTGATACTGTGTTTACTAAGTAGTTGTAAGGTAATGTTACAATAAGTAGTGCCAATTGCAGCCATTGATGGGTCAACTCTTGGGGTAGAATTGTTTAGCATCAACATGACCCCTAGGGTTATTTGTTTTGAAAACATCGACTTTAATTCGTACACATTTGAAACTGTGTAACATGAACATGACATCTTTAAGCCATCTCTCTAAATGTGTCAGGTGTTAGACGATTAGATCATGAGACTCAAAATCACCGGTCGATTTTTGTGGGAGATTGGTCCATGATTTTTTTTGTTAAATCAAAATGGTCGATTTTTGTGGGAGATTGGTCCATGATTTTTTTGTTAAATCAAAATCGCACCTTATAGAAACCCTGCATTTATTAATTTAACCACCAAGACATTGTATTAGACTCTAACTAGTGTTACTAACCTGTACATTTCACGGGTTAATATATAAAATATTTAAAAAAATAAAAATTTATCACTCTTAAAATTTATTATAAGATAAAATACAATTGAAATTACTTATAAATAATGATTATAAGTAATAAAACAACAATATAAACTTTTAAACTTTATTTGTTATAAAAAATAAACATATTGCGTCAAAACAGAATGCTTAAAATTTATTTGTTATTATAACTCGCAATATTAATTTTTTTTATTTATAAATATTTTATTTTTTAAGACCTCAAATTTAAAATATCTTTTGCAGTTTAAGAAAATTGTCTTGTATGAAAAGTTTCTTATCATATAAAAAAAATATATATTCCTTTATAAATAACATTAATAAAAGAGTTAATTACATGAAAGAACCGGACAATGCTGATGACGGAGGCGTCCTTTATAAAACAATTTTAGGCCTATTTTCATTTTTTGCCCTTAGGTTTTAAAACTACAAGATCAGTGCATAGGTTTGATCAAATGTATTACAAATGATCCCGGTCCTAAATGATTGTTATTTTTTTTCCGTTAACTTTTTAATAATGACAACTATAGCATTGGTTAATAAAAATCAAATAAAACAGAATCATTGGGGCTGCATGTGATTATAGCTTCTTATCCTCGCACCAATGGGCTTATGAGGAGATGGAAGGCGTTCAACAAGAACGTAGCTCATAGTCACTGAATAATAAATCGTTGTCTCTACCACCCCTTGCGATCATTGTCACCGGTTCTTCCAAGGGCTCTTCGACACTCATATGGTAATCATCAATCAACCCAAAATTAACCCGATTACAAACCTTTTTCTATCAATCTTACAACACGTGTTTGGTGGCGTATATGGTGACTGGAGGTGGTTCGTTTGAGAGAATTGTGGCGGCGCTGCTAGTGGAGAAACAAGTTGTGGTGGTCCGGTAGGATGATTCGGAGTGTGGTTTGGAAAAAAAGAGGCGGATAACAATTAAACATAACAAGGGTATTATGGCATGTGTAATTAAATAAAAGATTGTGGATAACAATTAAAAATAAGAAGGTATTATTATCTCACTTATTTCCTATAATCTCTCTACACTCAAAACCAAAATTTACTATTCTAATAAAAAGATAATTATGATTGTCACATGTTACTTTGTAGACTCATCTAATATCGCATGTTAACTTGACATTTAATAATAAATAATTTAACCATCCAAAAGAATTAAATCTATCATTTTTGTATTAAAAATTTTAAATACACATTTTGTTTCCAAAATTAACTAGATATAAATTAAAACCCTTTCATTTTAATCTAAATAACATATATCTCTTACTTTTACTCTTAACAAACTCTATTGGCTAATTTTTATAATTATCTTCTTATCAAATATTTATTTTTTGAAAGACAAAATAAGTCATAAATCATAATTTTAAAATAAATGTTTACTTTAAGATTATTACAGTACCACCTAAAGACACACAAATTATAATGTTTTATATGTTTTTTCTATAGAAACTACTATTAGTAAAAACAAAGAATTGGTTTTAAAAATTAAAATAAAATACTATTAGAAAAAGGTAATTAAATTAGACATTAATATTTTCAATTGACTTTTATTTGATTATCGTCTATTTTTTTTCTTTTTGGTTACAATCAACAAAATTATTATTTTCTAAAATTTAAGATGTTTTTAACTTATTTTTGAAACATGTTCTTATTTCGTTAAAATATTTTATTTTATTTTATAAATGGTTTTTTTAATTTATTAGATAACGTTTTTTCTGTTTTCTTTTTGTTCAGTTTCATTATAATATTTTTATTACCGTACAACTCTTTAATCAAGCCTATTAAGATATATAGTAGTCATTATTTAATTTGGAATTTTAAAGATTCTTTTAATTGATTTTTGCATTGTCCATGCTTAGTTGTATTATCATGTGAGCGTAAGTTTAATAGTGAATTCAACTAAATACATGCATGATTATATGTTATAATTACTACGAAAAAACATCATGAGCCCTTCTTTTTAAGGCTCTTTCTTTAGTAATTTTCTATTAATTTTTTACTTACACCATTATATTTTACATTTTTTGTCATTACAATTGTTACTGACGAGATTAGTCAATATTTTATCTTTTTTTAATTGTCACGTTAGGTTATTTAATTAAAAAATTTTAAACTCATGTACATATAAGATGTTTCCCATATAAAATTTTTGATATAATTTTCAATTACTTATAATTTTTACTCATACGTACTTTTAATCGTATATTCTAAAATATCATTTTATAATTAATAAAATTTTATTTTATTTATTTAATCTATGTAATAGTGTAATACACGAGTTTACAAAAGTTAGTTAATTCATATCAGGGTTTCACACATCTCCGGTGGAGGCTTACGAAACGCTTTATCATGTTTTATGAAAGGAAAACTTTTTGTATCAATTTGTTTTTCATGTTCAACATACTATGCTTCTTGCCTTCATCTTGCTATCACTTCTCGAAAGAATAAATATGATTATAAGCGCCAGGTATCTTTCATGACTTTTAATATTTTTTTCATGGTTAAATATATAGTTCTTTATCATTAACTATATGAAACTTATTGTAGTTAATGGTAGTATGGAACCTTTTTTTTTGTTTCGAGTATAATTTTATATTAATATTTCACTAAAAATTACTTTTGATTTACTTAATCATATAAAAGAATGTATTGAGAAAACAATTTAAACATTGGAAGATATGGTACGAGCATGTACGTTAGATTTTGATGCTAATTGGGATACACACTTACATTTGATAGAATTTTCATATAACAATAGTTTTAATACCAGTACTGGAGCAGCTCCGTTTGAAGCTCTATATGGAAGGAAGTGTAGGTCATCTTTGTGCTAGAATAAGAAAGGAGATAGATAGCTTACGCCCAAAACTTATACAAGAAACATTTGATAAAATCATTGAAATTAAGAACGCATTAAAGGAAACACGTGATAGGCAAAATAGTTATGCTAATAAGAGAAGAAAGTCTTTGGAATTTTAAATAGGAGATAAAGTGTACTTAAAGGTATCACCCTCAAGGGGAACTATCCGTTTCGGGAAAAGAAATAAATCAAACCCTAGGTATGTTGGCCCTTTTGAAGTAATTGATAGAATTGGTCCTATATCATACATGTTAGATTTGCCTCAGGAATTATGTGAAATACACAACTCCTTTCACGTATCTAATTTAAAGAAAATGTCTAATAGATGAAACATTAAAGGTACCAATATAGGAAATCAAAATATGTTGGGTATTCTACTTTTGAAGAAATTGAATATTTCCAATGATTATTGAAAATAAAGACTTGAAGAACAAAAGCAATTAAAATATTAGTCTAGGGTCTATATTGTAAATATTATAAATTCTAGACTAGTATAAATAACATATTTATCTTTCATTATAGGTGTGAATGGTTCACCACCAAGTGTGTGTGAATTAGTTTCATCACCATCAACATCATATATTCATTCTCTTTGTGTAGGGACAGCTGAAGACAAACAAAAATGTCTGGATCATTGATAGTGGCTGTTCCGGCACATGACAGGCAATAGGTCACTACTCCAAAACTTTGAAAGAATTGATGGAGGACCAGTTGCTTTTGGAGGAGATGAAGGTGGTTATATTTCTTGAAGGGGCAAGATCACAAATGGTAAGCTCACATTGATAAGGTAAACTTTGTCAAAGAGCTTGGGTAGAATCTTCTGAGTGTATCTTATTTTGTGATCAGAGTTATAACATGCTCTTCTCATGAGTGCATTGTTCTCAAGCCTGGTGTGGTCATTCCTCATGAGCATATCCTGCTTAGAGCCCCCAGGAAAGGGAACATGTACAAGATGGATTTGAAAGAAACATCTCCCTCTAGAGAAGTTTTATGCTTTCTATCTAAAGCTAATAGTGATGAGTCTTTCCTATGGCATAAAAGAATATGCCATGTAAACTTTAAGAATATGAACAAATTAATTAAAAATGATTTGGTAACTGGAATACCAAAGAAAGAGCTTACAAGTGATGACCATTGTGTTGCATGCCTGAAAGGGAAGCAACATAAGGTATCTCACAAGCCTAAGGAAAGGAACTCCATCACTACACCCCTACACTTATTACATATGGATCTCTTTGTCCCCACCAGTGTAATGAGTTTAGGAAGGACCTCTTACTGTTTAGTGATCATAAATGACTTTACAAGATTCACCTGGGTTTTCTTCCTTAGAACTAAGGATGAGACTCCTGAGATTCTGAAGAATTTCATCTTAAAGATTGAGAATCAATCTGATCACAAGGTCAAGATCATAAGATGTGATCAAGGAACTGAATTTAGGAACCAAATCCTTGATACATTCTGTGATGAAAAGGGTATTACAAGACAATACAGTGCTCCCAGGACTCCTCAGCAAAATGGTGTTGCTGAGAGGAGAAACATGACACTAATTGAAGCTGCAAGAACCATGCTGTCTGACTCTAAGCTGCCCATCACTTCTGGGCAGAGGCAGTCACACTGCTGCTATATGCAGAACAGATTTTTAGTTGTTAAGACTCATGGCAAGACTCCTTATGAACTTTGGCACAAGAGAAAACCTTCATTGGTTTTCTCAGGTCATTTGGTTGTCCTTGCACCATCTTGAATACCAAAGATCAAATTGCCAAGTTTGCTGAGAAATCAGATGATGGACACTTTATTGGATACTCTTCACAAGCTAAGGCTTATAGAGTATACAATCTCAGAACTAGAGTTGTTGAGGAGTCAGCCAATGTGACTTTCAATGAACACACACCCTGTGTTGCTGGTTCTGGTCCGGATTGGTTATTTGATCTTGATTTAGTTACAACTGTTTTAACAAATCTTGTGAGAATGTTTCAGGATCTATAGAAAATTTAATACAGGTGATCCTGATCCAAGATTTGAGCTTAGAAGACCTTCAAGTCATACATCTTCAGCTCCAGTTGGAACTACTTCTGCAAATGAGGTTTCTGTCAGCACTACAATGACAAACTCAGCTGATACATCTAGGGTGCCTTCAAATTCCAGCTCAGAGGCTCCACAACCAGATAAAAATACCTCAATTGTAGAAGACAACACTGGTGGTGGTGACAGTGACCAAGAATTTCTTGATGCCACTAACCACACCATAGATGAGAACATCAATGATGTCACACACTGCTTGATCAAGTCTCTCTTGAAAGTGTGCTGATGTGTGGGAGAAACATCTATGCCAGATCTAAATTTCTCTAATTTAGATCTTTCTCAGCAACTTGCTATGATCCCTCAGCTTAGGATCCACAAGTCTCACCCACCACAAACATCATTGGAGATGTTGTCTCAAGGGTAAGAACAAGAGGACAACCCATGAAGCAAATGTTTGTCTTCACTCTTGTTTCTTATCCCAGATAGAGCCAAAGAAAGTTGATGAGGCTCTAAAGGATGAAGTTGGGTTGAAGCTATGCAACAAGAGCTGCTTCAATTCAAAAGGCAGAAAGTTTGGAACCTTTGTCCTCTTCCTTGTGGAAGACTACCATTGGAACCAAATGGTGTTTAGGAACAAGAAAGATGATAGAGGCATCATCATCAAGAACAAAGCTAGACTGGTTGTTCAAGGATACACACAAGAAGAAGGATTGACTACACTGATGTCTTTGCTCCAGTAGCAAGATTAGAAGCTGTTAGGATATCCTGGCATTTGCTGCATCCAAGAACTTCAAGGTCTTTCAGCTTGATGTGAAGTGTGCCTTTTTGTATGGAGTGATTGATGAAGAGGTATATGTCAAACAACCACCTGGTTTTGTAGACCCTGATCATCCTGATTATGTCTGCAAGCTTGACAAAGCTCTCTATGGGCTGCATCAGGCACCCAGGAAATGGTATGAGACACTATCTGAGTATCTTTGTAAACATGGATACAGGAGAGGTACTATAGATGGAACTCTCTTCATCAAGGACATGGAAATGACATATTGCTAGTTCAAGTGTATGTGGATGACATCATCTTTGGTTCAACTAATCCAAAGCTCTGCAAAGACTTTGAGAAGCTGATGAAAGACAGATTTGAAATGAGTGCCATGGGGGAACTCAATTTCTTTCTGGGAATTCAAGTGAAGCAAGTTGAAGATGGCATCTTCATAAGTCAGTCAAAGTATGTTCAAGACATACTCAAGAGATTCAACATGACTGATTGTAAGATTGCTAAGACACCCATAGCTAGAAACCACTCCCTTGGACCTGATCTTGAGGGGGAGTGTGTAGATGAGCACTTATACAGGCTATGATGGGTCTCTTATGTATCTTACTGCTAGCAGGCCTGATATCATGTTTGCTACATGCATCTGTGCAAGATATCAAGCCAACCCTAAGATGTCTCACCTCATCACTGTCAAGAGGATTCTAAGATACCTCAAAGGTGATCAACACTTGGTTTATGGTACCCTAAGAATCCTGACTTCAATCTGTATGCTTACAGATAGTGATTATGGTGGTTGCAACATGACTGCAAAGTCTACATCTGGGGGATGTCAGTTCCTTGGTGGAAGGGTTGTCTCATGGCAATGCAAGAAACAATCCTGTGTCTCTGCATCAACTGCTGAAGCTGAATACATTGCTGCTGCAAGCTGCTGTGCTCAAGTGCTTTGGATTCAAATCAGATGCTGGACTATGGGTTAAACTTCAAGGAGACTCCCATTCACATAGACAACAATAGTGCTATCTCAATCACAGAGAACCCTGTGCAGCACTCAAGGACAAAGCACATCAATATCAGGTATCATTTAATAAGAGATAACTATGAAAAGGGATTAATTAAACTAGTCAAAGTTCACACAGATGAACAATATGCTGATCTGTTTACAAAGGCTTTTGATGAACAGAGATTTAAATATCTTATATCAGCTATTGGGATGATTAACTTTGAGTAGGTTTTTCTTAAAACTAATTCTTATTATTTCTTAAAATATGTGTGTCCTAAGTTGTCTAGTTCATCACTTTCATAAGCTCATGTTTTCTTTGGATGAAAATTTCTTTTTGAAGACTTTCCTTAGATTTTTGAAAATTTCTGATACTTCGGAAGTTATGCTTTTAACTTCGGAAGCAAATCATGCCTTCAAAATAAAACTGTCTGAAAATTTTACCTTCGGAAGAGTTCCAGATCTATCTTCCGAAGCTTAAATACTTGTCTCAGACAATTACTTATTTTCAAGGACCATTTACTTCCGAAGCAAAATTAACTCTCGGAAGCTTTTTGTTTTATATACAAAGCACAAGTTTAATTTTCTTCCGAAGCAAAATTCTCAAAACTCTCAGGAAATTCTTCCGAAGTCATTTTAGCTTCGGAAGCTTTTTAATTAAAACTTCCGAAGATAATTACCTTCGGAAGCTTTTTGACTTCCAAGAAAACTACTTTTTGAGCAAAAGTAAACTACTTTTTCAGAGGTGGGACCGACATCCGGATTTCAAAGTTTATCCTCTTTCATTAAACTTTATCTGAAATCCCTCTCACATATAAACCCAACGGTTTCCCCCTCTTTCTATCATCTGTTCTTCCTCCAAACCTAAAAACCCAAATTTCTCTCTGAAATTTCTTTCTTCCTTCTTTCTTCATCTTTAAGCTACCTCAAAATGGCAACCTTGCTCACAGAAATGATCCCAACTTTACCATGCAGCTACACAGGCAACACAATCAGGTTGCTCTGTTAAGCTCTGAGAAAGATCCTCATTTCTCAGAGGTTGTCATTTCTTAGCTTTATCAAACTACTTCACCTCCCTAACCATTGATCTCCACTCTATGAGGATCAGCTGCTTGAATTCTGGAAGACCTGCCAAGAGGTCATTATGGACGGGGAGAAGGCACTGTCTGCCACAGTGCAGGGGAGAACAATCTTCATCACTCCGGCCATCATCAATAGACATCTTCAGCTGGATGATGAAGAAGGTGAGGTGTTCTTCCCAAAGGAAGCTGTCAATCATTCCTTTGAGCAGATGGGATATGAGGGAGATTTCTCTGTAAAGACCTTTAGGAAAGGGAAGGTCTCATCCCAATGGAGATTCCTGCTCCATGTGGTCATCCACAGCTTATCAAACAAGCATGGTGGATGGGACCAGATTCCTGAGGATCTCTCCTTCATAATCCATGGAATGGTTCAGGGGGTCAAATTCAGGTATCTCAGTTTGTTTATACAAATTTACTTGCTAATTTAGACTCCTTAGAATATTACATGTTTCTAGATATGTCCAGTACATTCTTAACTGTGAACTGGGCTCACAGTTGAGGGAAACAGGTAACATTCTTAAATTGGGACAGATGAAGCCCGACATCTTTAAATACTGAGAAGCCCACTGTTGCTTCTCTGGGGTAGAAACACCCTTGTCCCAAAAATGTTAGAGCTCATTGCTCAAGGTGACAACCTAGCAGCACAAGCTAGTGTTGAGCCCACACCTGCTACCTCCCAACCACCCACACAGCCTCAAATCACCATCACTTACCAAAGAAAATCCAAACAACCCCTGCTCAGGCTATTCAGTCTGTGGAGGCCCCCATATACTCACCCATACAGGAAGAAGTGGACACTGGAGAGCTCCCACTTCTCCTGAGGAGCAGACCACTCCCATCTCTTCAAGAATCAGTGCTGAGGTTCCTCATGCTCAGCCTGATGAGCTCATTAGCCCAACTGCCTTAAGCCATCACTCTGAGTCTCAACACTCAAGTGATCAACCTTCAGGGGACAGTTACCATCCCCAGCCTATAGATCTCAACCAACCAATTCCCCACCTTGACTTCTATACTGATGAAGATCTAGGTTTCAGTGAGTATAATGAGTCTCTCTTCTTTACCCCTACTCAAAGAGAGATGAATGCTCCTGAGTCTCCTACATCTATCCCACATCAGTCACCTACAACTGAGGTGGACACTTCTGAACCTGTTCAGGATGTCCATATGGAAGAGGCTCTCACTTCTGAAAGTGATTACATCATTAAGACCTCAACCATGGCAACTCAGCCCACTGACATCTCAACTGAGATTGCCAGTGAGCAGAGGAAAACCACAGCCAAGAACCTGAAGCTGGTGGTGAGAGAGAGGACTTTGGTCCAATCATCTCATCCCCCAATGAGTCTTCTGATGAAGATGAGGGGAATCTAAGACTAAAGGTGCACAAACTGACTAAAACACATGCACCTATTTAGTCTCAAAGGTCAGTCACCTTGAATCTCAGGTGACTACCTTACACAACAGGATCAATGATCAGCAACTTGAGATTTCATATCTTAAGGAAAAACTAGCTGGGAGACCCTTAAGAAGAGCTCAACCAGGAACACAAGAACCTGTGGATGTGATTGACCTATCTTCCAGCTCACCTATGCAAGTGGGTGATGCTACCAAAAGGGGAGAAAGTCATTACAGCCACAGAACCTGGGAGTTCTTCAGAGAGAGTGGACATTGAGGACTCACCATCCTCACTTGCAATTGTGCATTCTCAGCAACCTCCTCAAGTTCACATTGATGTGGACTACACAGACTCCTTCATACAGAGTCTTTTGAGGATGGGATACCAAGGGCTATGTCATCTTCACCATCTTCAATCACATCATTGGGTGGAGGTATGACAACATCAGGAAAGCCCTAATCATCATAAGAGTTCAAGGACAGCAAGAAGTCTTCAATTTTCAGACTTTGAACTACTATGAAGGTCTGGATTTAGTCAACATGCCACTTGTCAACCCAAGCAAATCAAGACAAGCTGACAGACTGGCTCAAAGAATCCAAGACAGGATCACTGCAGAGTTCAGCTTAAGAAGGAGACTTAGGCAATCAGGCAATGCCATCGGTCAACTGGATGTTGAGGCAGACCCTAAGATTAGTTTCATAGGGGAAACCTTGACTGAAGGCCAGTGGCAGAACCTGAGACCCCTGTCTCATCATCATCAACTGCTGCAGAGATCCACACTCCTATTGAGACACCTGCTGGTGAAGGTGCTTCTCAACCTCTCTCTGGCCAGAGCTTAGATGCTGCAACAAGCAATGAAGGCCAAAGCTCTCTCCACCCTGAGTCACAAAGGTCTGTGAGTGACAAAGGGAAAAGAAAGATGACATCTGAGGAGATTGAGGAGGAGGAGAGAGAGAGGAAAAGGAGGCTGAGGGGAGAAAGTTCCTCTTGAGTCTTCAAGACTCATGGAGTCTGCTATCAGGGCTGCCCCCAGACCAAATACTCAGAATGATGAGTTAAGGGCAGTCAGGATAAATTACCTGCAGACAAGGAACTATGACATAGACAGTGTCATCTCTCTCCCCTTAGAGAGTTGAATGAACTGGTTGATCTGGAAAGGTCAAAGGAGAAGAAGGAGGCAGAAGATGCAGAGCTTCTAGTACAAGTCAAGAGAGAGAAGAAGAAAAAGACTGTACAAGGATATGCCTACCCTCTCCCCAGTTCAGAAAGTCCTACAAAGAAGATGTGGTTCAACAAGAACCTCTAGACAAAGAAGAAGAGAGGATCAAGATGATCAACTACCTGAGTGCCACAGGCTTCTATCAGGCAGATGCACTCCTTCCCTTGTCCTATGACTATGTTGAGTTTGAGTACTTAAAACAGCTTGAACTTGAGATAATCAAGGACAGAAAGACAACTAAGAAGAAGCTAAGGAAGAAGCTGCAAAATCAAGAGCTATCATCCAAAAGAGCATGAAGAAGTCTGCTGATAGGCAGAGGATGATGAGCTTCTTGAAGCTATATGGATTCTCCGGAAGGAGACTTGGCCCCATGTCTCTATCCACTATGGATGCATATTAGGGTGATCAAGCAGAAGATCAAAAGTGGAGAGCTCATTGACTTACACTCCACTCCAAGTCAAGCCCCACCTGAAGTGGAGGTTAAGGTTGAACAACCAGAGACAACACAACCTGGACCTCCTGCTGAAACTCAGCAAGCTTCATCTTCTGATCCACAGCAGGGTCAACCTCCCTCTCCTTCTGAGCCTGAGAGAGAGGAAGTCCCAACTGAGAAAGACAGTGAAGATCAATCTGGTACTGCAGGCCAGTCTTCTCAGTTAAAAACTTGTAAGAGAAAGAAGAGGATGGCTTCTAAACCAAAGCCAAAGAAGAAGAAGACTGCACCCTCTTCAAACCCCAGGATGAGTCAGAACATCTTGAGGTTGTGCAGCCAGAGGATGCTACATCAACTCCAATTCAAAGCTCCTCTAGCATCAGGAAGACCCATCTTGTCTTGGACATACACCACAAATCCAGAAAGATGGCATGTCATTAGAGATCAAGGCACTGAAGACATTTACACATGGCAAGATATGTTTCAGTTGCCTCTGCATGACCTCTTTGATATGAGAAGACACTTTGATAGTCTGAAGGATCCTGATCACCTTATGAAGAAAGGATTGGTGATCATCCTAATAAGGACTGTTGATATCTGAAGTCTACTAAGTGTTTTGGTAGCATCAGCCTAGGGGAGTTTGTAGAGATTAATGAAGAGGCTGATGCAACCTAAACATCCAATGTCTATCCTGCATGCTGCACAAGTACTATGAAAAAGAATGCTTAGGAAGTTTCACACACATGCAACAGAAAATTCTAAGTGTGAAATCTTCCAAGCCAAGACCAATATCTTCCAAAGCCTCAGAGACAAAGTCTTCCGAAGCTTCAACTTATGAAGACAGATTTCTTCGAAGACTTTTAACACATGCTTTATCTGATGTACTTTTCCATAAAGCTGGACACCTTTCTGCTGCACCTTTGTAAGTCACCAACTTACATGAGTTGGTGAAAAGGTCCATGCTTTTGGTAACTGTACATTGAGGTCTTGAGTCTGTAACTTTCTACTTCATGTACTTTATCCTTTTTGTAATAGATAAGGATGTGAGCTATGGCATGTCATAGTCACTAGTCAAAAGCAATCTGCCTTTTGACTCTACAATTGATTTTGTTTTGTGTCTAGTCAATTGTATCCAGCTGGCTTTCAAAGTATAGCCGGCTGTAGGATGTAGTATAAGTATCTCATGTTCTTGTATCTTTGAATCATGCTTTGTAACACTTGTAATAGAGCATAGAGAAAGCAATATACTGCATTCTTGAAAACCATATACTTGTGTTCTTTGTGTTCTGTCTCTTACATTACTTGTGTTCTTAGTGTCTTTCCTTGGTTAATCCAGTTTGCTGTTTGGTTAAGTTTAGTTAATCTCCTCTTTGTGTTGTTGTGTTGTAATTGCACCCTTCAATGATCCTGCATAGAGTGTTTGTTAACTTTTCATTCCACTGTTCGAGATGCCGTTTTAAACTTACAATGATTCACTAATTTGCAAACCCTTTTAATCAATTGATCAAGATAACCTTCAAGAAGAGACATATACACATCCTCAAATAAAGAACCGTATAGGAACGCATATTGACATCTAATTGAAACAAAGACAATTGTTTTAACTGCGAGACAATGACACACCTAACATGACCATTTTGACCACAAGGGAAAATGTTTCATCAAAGTCAAGACCCTCACATTGACTATAACCTTTGGTAACTAAACGGGCTTTATACCTTTCTATTTGACCATCTGACTTATACTTAATCTTATAAATCCATTTACAACCTATGGGTTTCCTACCAATAGGTAAATCAGTTATTTCCCAAATATTTCTTATTAATGCTTCTATTTCTTCAATCATTGCACTAACCCAATTAGGATCTAAAGAAGCCTCTTTATAACTCTTAGGTTCAATATTCTTGTTTAATGCTGAAGTGAAACAAAATTTTCTAAAGATAACCTAGAATAATTCACTACTTTTTCTATGCCATACCTAACTTTACCCTCACAACAAAATCATCAAAGTGCTTAGGGGGGTGATAGGATCTCAGCATCTAGTTTGATCGATTCGAATGATTTCAGCAGCGGAATAGAGTACCAACTAGCACATTCGAGCAAGAATACCAAAGATATAGCAATGAACAGAATTAGTTATAGAGAGAGAAAGTTTCTGCAAAAGGAATATTTCATTCATCACACGCTTTGGCATGGCTTTCGCAAAATTACAATTTAGGTCATTCTTCCTTATATAAGGAAAATGACGTAGGCTGATGTCACTTGATAGTGACATCTAACCGTTATTTAACAAACTACCGAAACACTAAAACTACTGAAGATGTCAAGCAGCTGACATCTTCTTACAGGAAGCTAAGTGTTTCTTATTACAAAACTACTGATAAGAAACTACTGAACTGAACTACAACGACTGAAGAACAAGCTCTTCAGTCGTTTTACAAAACTACTGAAAGTAACATAAAACTACTGATAAACATAACTACTGAAGAAGTACTCTTCAGCTGTTATGACAAACTACTAAAACTTCAGCACTTGGTCTTCAGACTTGACTTCAGCGTTTCATCAGCTGATGACTTCAGTAGATGTCATCAGCTGATGTCTTCAGTCTTTGTCTTCAGACTTTGTACATCAGTTTTTGATCTTCAGCACTTGTGGACTCTTCAGCTGTTGAACTTCAGTACTTTGGTCTTCAGCTTCAGCACTTGTATTCTTCAGCTGTTGACCTTCAGTACTTTGGTCTTCAGCTTCAGCACTTGTTTCTTCAGCTGTTGAACTTCAGCACTTTAGTCTTCAGCTTCAGCACTTGTGTTCTTCAGCTGTTGAGCTTCAGCACTTTAGTCTTCAGCTGTTGAAGTCTTCAGTACTTGATCTTCAGCTGTTGAAGTCTTCAGCACTTGTCGAACTGCTGATGAAGCCTTCAGCAGTTGTTGTGATATCATGTGGGACTTAGAGGTTTTCTGATCTTGGCTCATTGGTTCTTTTGGTCCAACAAACTCCCCCTGAACCAATGCAGCCAAAACCTCTAATTGATTTATTTTCACTTATTGTTGGCAGAATGGTTGGTCTTTTTCCTTTTTGATCAGTTGAGAAGATGACCCATATAAGCACTGGCCTGGGAATGAGTCTCTGATGATTTGGTTGGCAATGTATGGATGGGAGCTCTGTATTAGGAATTGGACACTGAGTTGTTCCCCCATCCATGAGACTCACTTCCCAACTATGAGCTTGTAGGATTCCCTGGTGTAGGCTTCCAAAAATACAATTTGTTCCTCCATGGTGAGCTCCTCTGCCTCACCATCGAAGAATCCTTCTGGCCCATAGTACTCAGACAGGAATTTGACCTGTTTTCTTTTGAGTACCACTGTTGTAATCTGTCTGTAAGCAAATTCATCAGGATGATGCCCTTCGAACAGCAGTGGTAACTCATCCTTTCTGATCTCATTCAGCCTCTTATACACCAGCCCCTTTTTGATCATTCTATTCTCCAGCATTTTTTGTGGGGGCATGTTTGAGGTGTAGGCCTTTTTGAAATCTTCCAGGATTTCCCAGGGTGAGACTACAAGGCTAAGGAGATCACTTCATCTACAATCTTTTCACTTGCCCATTGTATCTCCGAGGGATATTTTTCTTTTGTATTCTGTGAGCCACCCTGGGATCAGGCCAAACTCTTACTCTTTCTTTCACATACTGAAAAGTATGTATAAGAGTATAAATCCTCTGAGCTTGTTTTTTCATATTAATGATGGAGGAAGTGGCTGCATATGCTTTATGTACTCTCCTCAATAACTCTTCATCGTGCAATCTGTGTTGTTCTTCTTCTTCCAATTTTATTTTGATTGCATCTCTTTGTTGCTCAGGAGTTATTGCAAGAGAGAGATCTTGGCCTTAGGCAACTGCAGAACAGCTGAGATCGGCAGCCTATCTTCTTCATCATCATTTTCTTCTTCTTCCACAAGCCTCAACACCCTTCTCTTCTTGCTTAGGTGCATCATCGGCTGTTGGTTTTGAGGGTAAGGGAGTTGGTTTTGTGGGTTGTGGTTGTGGTTGTTTTGGAGAGGGAATGTTGACAGGCTGAGTTAGCATTTTGGAGGTGAGTGTGGCTTTTGAGTGTTTGGCTAGCTCAGTCCTGCTCCCTGCTCCTGCTTCATTCAAAGCTTCGACTACTAAACCCTTAGTGTATGCTTCAGACGAACATATCTTGGAGGTTATGGCCAAGATGCTGTCCCTGGTCCATGATTTTACTTCGATCAATGATCTCCCAAGGTATTTGCTGATAAATCTGATCATGATCTCAAGTCTCTCTCTATCCATAGTGCTGTAGCTGGCCCATCTTTGTGGATCTCTTCGATCTCTAATCTTCTTATTTCAGAATCCAGCTTTTTAGTGTCGAAACCTTGCCTAGACATCTGATCAATGATATTGTCCATTGATCTGCTGTGTTCAGCATCAGCCTCTTAACCATTTCGTTCAAGTTCTTCTCTTTCTCAGCACTCTTCTTTTTCTTGTATGACATGAAAATCTTTTTGACTTTCATGTACTTTTTC
Organism: Flaveria trinervia; assembly: GCA_025506515.1. Lineage (NCBI taxonomy): Eukaryota > Viridiplantae > Streptophyta > Magnoliopsida > Asterales > Asteraceae > Flaveria > Flaveria trinervia. The sequence goes on along the minus strand of CM046458.1, from coordinate 8,848,669 downwards.
AATTTCAGCTCCCTTCTCAATCACATTCTCCTTCTCTTTTTCGGCCTCATACACACAATCCTTCTCTTTTCCACCTCTTTATCCTTCTCTTTCTCTCTCTCCTTCTCCATCCTCTTTCTTTTAGCTTTCACTGCTGACCCCTTTTTGGGTGCATTGGTTGCAAGGGATTGAGTAGCAAAAAGTTGTTGGCTCAGTACATCCTCCACCAGGGTTGTAAGACAGAAGAAAGTCTCTCATCAACAGTTTTAGTAACAATTCGGTAGCTGCGGTGTGATGAGAGATAGGGGATTTTGAGGGATAGCATCCATTTGCTCAGGGGGTTTTGGTCCTGAGAAATGGTGCCAAGGCAGGTGGCTGAGAATTTGTAGTGGCTGTGTGTTTAAGGGACCTTCAGAGGAAGGTGCCATCTGTTGGGTTGATGTGGTGGCAGATGGTCTTTCTCCTTGAGAGAGTTGGTCAAGTAGTTTTGCAGCCTACTGACTTCCTCCTCTAGGATTGTGTTCTGGGCAAGAACATCGTAGAAAAAGCCCAGGTCATCATCAGCAGATGCTGAATCACCTGACCTCCTGCTTGTAGCAGGATGTACATACACTGGGTGTAGACCAGTTGTAGCATGTGCCCCTTGTCTTGGAACTGGGGACTTCCAGCCTCAGGACTTTTTCCTTCATCAGCTGTTGCCTCTGGTGAGGTCTTAGGAATGTTACCAGCCTCAATCTGATCATATGCTGATTCAGAAGATGGTGGCAGCCTCACCAGATGTTCTGGTCTCCATATCCACACCAGGAGATAGAACATTTAAACCCGGTGCTGTGGGTTGTCAGAAGCATGTGTATCCTCTTCCTCAAGTGCTGTTGTTCTCCCCTTTGAGGGTGGGGAGGGGAGGAGGAGAGGCATGCAGCTGAGTCAGCACATTTGCAATCATAATGGTTGGACTTTGGGGGGCATTTGCATGGGAAGAGGGGATGGAAGCTGATTGCATGGGGAGAGGGATGCTCTTCAATGATAACCTCCTCAAGTGAGAGAGGTCTCAGCAATGTGGTTTCCCCTGAAATGGTTGCAACAGGATCCTTTTGAGAGGATACCTGTGCGGCTGTGGTGGTTGAGTCGTTAACACTACTGGGGGGTTGAACCAGTAGGTTTATCCTGTTTGGGTGGTACATGAGCATCATCAGGGGACTCATCTCCCTGATTAGCTTGTTTGGGTTTGGATTTTGGCTTGGTGGGGACTTTGGATCTGGCAATTGAAGCTGTGGGTTCCCTTTGCTTGGGTTTTAGCAAACGGGCAGCTTCTTTGAGAGATTGGTCGGAGTTATGCCTGGAGTATACCTCAGCTAGAACAGCTGGTGCAGGGACTCCAAGGCCAACAAGGCCATCAGTTTGTAATTCATTTAAAATTATGGCCATCAGAAACCTGGGATATAATAGCCATCTGTTTCCCACAGGTTTCTGTGCAAGATCTTTGATTTCTAGAAACACATTTGTGAAAATTTAAAGGTGGTGTTCTAGAATTGAATATAATACCTGTTGCCCCCGGGAAGACATTTGATCCCATGAGGATGTCTTCGAGGCTAAGCAAACATTCACCATATGAAATATTAATCGTTCAGCATCAGGGAAGTTCTTCGGTATGGTAGCAACTCTAGATTTCCGTCGTACCCATTGTTGATGAAGGACATATCAGTTGTGCCTTCGGGTACTCAGTCACACAAGCAGCATCTTGTAAATTTAGCACTCTACGAATGCTTTCAGGTGTAACCTCTACTTGTTTTTGGTTAACCAATGACCTAACAGATATTGGCCGGTAGGCACATCAGTGTGAACGTAGGCATGGACCAAAACTGACTGAGTGACTTTGGGTAGATGGTCAGGTTTAAGAGCAGAGCTGTATTATATTGAGAATCAGCCATTAGGTCTATGGCGTGATCAAACTTTGTCCAGAAGGCAATTTCGTGAGGTAGGCGATGCAGTTATGTCGGGGTTTTAGACTCATGGTGCCATTTTTGAAAGTATGAAGGTCAGAAGAACGGCTAATGGACCGTTTGAGAAGAAGACAGGTATTTATAAGGTTGGGAGAGGAAAAGGCTGAAAGAAAACTACTGAAGGTTTTGGTGTGGTCATCAGCTGTTTGAAACTACTGATGACGTGGTATTAACCTTCAGAGGTTATTTAAAACGACTGACAGTGATGGTGTTGTCATCAGGTGTTATAAAACAACTGAAGACTTGGTTTTGACCATCAGACGTTGAAACAGCTGAAGTCTGGTGTTAACCATCAGTATTTATGAAATGACTGAAGGCCGTGGTTTTGACTTCATATGATGTAAACAACTGAGGACTTGGTGTTTGTCATCAGTAGTTGTGAAACTACTGAAGACATTGTTTTGCCATCAGTCGTAGGAAACAACTGAAGACTTGGTATTAGTTATCAGTAGTTGTGAAATACTGAGACTATGGTCTTGCTTCAGTTGTTTAGAAACAGCAGTTGTAGAAACAACTGAAGAGAAATTACTCATCAGCTGTTTTGTCAATTCTTAGCTTTTCAGCTGTTCATACTGTCCTCAACACTTACTCATCAGACTTTTCATCTGCTTTTCAGGTGTTTCATAGGACGTCAGTACTTATCTTTTTACTGATTTCAGTAGTTGTAACTACATCAGTAGTTTAGAACAGAAAGTACTTCAGTACTTGTGAGGCATTTAGCCTTCAGTAGTTATAAAAACTACTGAGGGTAAAAGAACTCATCAGTACTTATATGTGACATGGTTACCAATGATCATCCGTACTTATTACTGAGATCATCAGTAGTTGTCACTTTTCTAGCTGCAGCATACAAGCCTTAACACCAGGTTGTGGAAAGTTGAACTATCCAAAGGCTTAGTAAAAATGCTGCAAGCTCATCAGCACTAGGCACAAACATAGGATTAATTAGACCTTTTTCAAAACAATCTCTTATAAAATGATGTCTAATTCTATATGTTTGGTCCTAGAGTGCTGGACTGGATTTTGACAATGCAAAGAGCTGAAGCACTATCCATTAATAACAGAGTCTTAGTCTCTGTAATGCCATAATCCAAAAGTTGATTCTGAAGCCAGAGTAGTTAGGATGTACAACTTGCAGCAGCAATGTACTCGGCTTCAGCAGTGGATGTAGCAACAGATGTTTGTTTCTTACTCTGCCAAGAAATCAAACAGTTGCCTAGGATTGACATCTACCAGAAGTTGATTTCCTGGTCAACTTACACCCTGCATAGTCACTATCAGAGAAAGCAACTAATTTGCAAGAGTGCCCAGTGGAATACCATAAACCAAGAGATTGTGTACCTTGCAAATATCTAAAGATCCTCTTGACTGCAATCAGATGAGACTCTTTAGGTGCAGCCTGAAATCTAGCACAAACACATGTAGCAAACATAATATCTGGTCTAGAAGCTGTTAAATACATCAAGGACCAATCATACATCTGTAAAGCGTTTCATCAACAGCTTACCTTTCTGATCAACATCCAATTGTGTGGTGTTGCACATGGAGTAGAACAGGGCTTACAGTTTTGTAAATCAAACTTATTTAAAGATCTTTTGTATATTTAGACTGATGAATGAAAATTCCATCAGCTTTTGTTTGATTTGCAAGCCTAGAAAGAATTGTAATTCTCCCATTACACTCATTTCAAACTTCCTTTGCATTAATTTGTAAATCATCACACAAATGGGGATCAGAGGATGCAAATATAATATCATCAACAAATTTGAACAAGTAGCTTATGCTGATCCACTTCTTAATAAATAAAGTTTTATCTATGGAGCCTCTAGTGAAATTATTTTGCGAAGAATTTAGAAGAAAGTTAGATAATGTCTCATACCAGGCTTAGGAGCTTGTTTCAACCCATAAAGAGCCTTATCAAGCTTGTATACCCATTCTGGGTGTTTATTATCCTCAAAACCTGGTGGTGACACACATAAACTTCTTCTTTTATTTTACCATATAAAAATGCACTTTTAACATCCATTTGAAAAACTTTAAGATTGTGGAGTGCAGCATAGGCTAAGAACAATCTAATTGCCTCCAGTCTGGCTACAGGGGCAAAGGTTTCATCATAATCAATACCTTCTTCTTGTGCAAACCCCTGAACAACCAGTCTGGCCTTGTTCTTAACAATAAGCCCATTTTCATCTGTTTTATTCCTAAACACCCATTTAGTGCCTATTGCACACTTACCTGGGGGAAGAGGAACAAGCTCCCACACTTGTTGCTTTTTGAACTGAAGAAGCTCAAGCTGCATTGCTTCAACCCAGCCATTGTCTCTAAGTGCAACATGATAATTCTTTGGCTCTAGCTGACTGATGAAGAAAGCATAGAAGCAGAAATTGGACAATTGACTTCTGGTTGAAACTCCAGCATTGATATCACCAATGATTTGAGACATTGGGTGATTCTTCAGCTCGTGATAAACAATGAGATCACTGCAAGTGTTTGTAGAACCTTCAGCAGTAACAGATGTTGATGTAGACTCTTGAAACCATGTAGATGGTGGCAACTCAAATGAAGTTGAAGATGCAGAAATCTCATCAGCACTTGTTGTGGATGAAGCTACTGAAGCTACAGGAGCATCAGGTTTAGAGGACACAGGCAGTTGGTCACTAACCTGAAGAGGTGAATACTGCTATCATCATCATCAGCAGCACCAACAGTACCACTAGGTGGTGAGCTGTTGACAGGAGCAACAGCAGGAGTTTGATAAGGAACATATTGCAGTATGTCCAAATCAAATAGCTCCACAGGGCTTTGTGGAATCTTGTCCTTTGGAGATTCATTAAACTTAACATGTAGAGTCTCTTCAACCATCTTTGTTCTGCAGTTGAAGACTCTGTATGCTTTGCAAGTTGATGAATAACCAACAAAGTACCCTGCATCCACCTTAGGATCAAATTTTTGGAGTTGATCCCGTGTGTTGAGAATGAAACAAGGACACCCAAAAGCTCTGAAGAACGAAATTAGAGGGGCCAACTGATGAAGAACTTCATATGAAGTCTTCATCAACCTTTGATTTACTAGAACTCTATTCTGTACATAGCAAGCTGTATTGACAGCTTCAGCCCAAAAAGTCATTGGCAGTCCAGAATCAGTCAACATGGACCTTGCAGCTTCAATAAGGGTCCTGTTCTTTCTCTCCACTACTCCATTTTGTTCAGGAGTTCTTGGAATGCTAAACTGCCTCTTGATTCCCTTTGAGAGGTAAAACTCATCAAGTGTATTGTTTCTGAATTCTGTTCTATTATCACTTCTAATACACTGGACTGAGAGGGAATACTGCTTCTCAACATACAACACAAAGTTGATAATCTTCTGAGCTGCCTCATCCTTTGAATGCAAGAAGAAAGTCCATACAAATCTGGAGTAATCATCCACAATTACCAGATAGTATTTCTTCTTAGCCATACTCATCACTCTCACAGGACCAAAGAGATCCATGTGAAGAAGCTGTAAGTAGGCAGTGGACTTAGGTTCTTCTATGGAGGGAAATGAAGCTTTGTGCTGTTTTCCTTTTAAACAAGCAGTGCAGTTATCTTCACATTTGACTCCTTCATAGGCAGTCTCCTTACTAAACTATGGTTTATCAGCTGATTTATGTTTTTGAGATTAACATGACCCAGCCTTCTATGCCATAGAGTAGATTCTTGAGGGGAAGCCTTGGAAAATAGGCAAGGATGGCCTTTGAGATCTATTTTCTTGGAAAGATCTAAGGCATACACTCTTCCTGTCCTGTTGGCCTTCAGGAGAGTGTATTCATCCAACACCTTATCAATCAAACTTAGAACTTTGGATGACAGAATCCGACAGTTCTGACTGGTGAAAAGAGCAACATGGCCTTTGTCACACATTTGACTGACACTCAAGAGGTTGTACTTGAGATTTTCCACATGGTTAACATCATCAAACTTTATTTCCCCATTGGAAACAAAGCCTTTGCCGATGATGTAACCCTTTGCATCATTGCCAAATGACACAAACCCCTTCCTTCCTTGAGAGTAGTCATTAAAAAGTGATTTGTTTCCTGTCATATGCATGGATCCTCCACTGTCTACATACCAGATGCCTCTGAGGCATGTTGAAGAACCCTGCAAAACACAACAAATTAGTTAGATTTTGAGACCCAAACCTTTTGGTTTTGGGCCTGTTCTCATCAACAGATGGTAAACTAATAGGTTTGTTGGAAACAACAACCTGAGAGGAAGAAGATGGTGAAGAAGAGGAATCCTTTGGCTTGGACCTCCTTTTCTGTGGTTTCAACATAGGAACATCTAATTGGTTAACTCTTCCCAGCAGATGTTGAACCATCATAACCAGCTGTGTCTGATTTTGTGATAAAGCTTTCAGCTCTCCAGACACATTGGCATTGGAGTTTGATAAGTTCCTATGTTGCACCTTCTTCTTTTGAGCAATCTCAGCTGTTACCTGTTTAACCCCTTCCTTTTTGGATTTCTTTTTGGATTTAAGGGTTAAAGGATTTGATGTTGCTGGTACAAATGTGGCTTCAAACTCAGTTTTCATTTTAACCATTTTCTCTTTAATTTCCTATTATGTTTGAGTTTGGATCCTCTTTTGTACCAACAATCATCTGTAAGATGATTGAACAAACCACATATTTCACATGGTTTCTTCTTCATCTTATGTTGATCATCAAATAAAGAGAATGAAACTACTGAAGACTTGTTCTTCAGCACTTTGGAAGCACTATTTGCTTTCTTGACTTCCTCTTTAGTAGTCTTCAAACCTTTTCTACTGACATTTTTTCTCTTCAGTGCTGACAGTAGTTGGAGTTTGAACTTCAGGTGTTAAATCTTGCTCTCCAGTCCTTTCAGGACTTCCAGAAATAACTCCTGAGTTGATCAACTCTTTGATCATGTGAGTGTCAGTATTTGAACCATCAAGATCAGCTGATAGGTTCAATGAGGGAATAATACTAACTTCAACTTCTGATGATGCTCTATCAGAAAGTGAATCACATGATGAGGTGGATTGGTTATTGCTTTCTCCATCAGATTTTACTTCTGCTCTTGAAGCAAAATCTGTAGGAGGAGCAGTGTGATTATAACCAATGCCAAACTTCACATTGGAAGCTGATTGCTTACTAAGAAGCATTTCAAAACCTTTGCATGATTGTACCCAACGATCACACTCTACCTGGGTGACTGCAAGGGTTTCTTTGAGGTCTTTGTACTTTTCTAAAAGTACCTCTTCCCTAGCCTTATCATCAGTGATTTGGCATTTAAGTTTATAAATCTCATCATTTTTCTCTTTAAGCATAGACTCAAACTCAGCTTTTCTTTTGGAAATGATCTTTTCTAGCTCTATGTTTTTATTAATTAAAGCTACATTTGCTTCTCTAATAGAGGCAAATGCTGCTATGCATGTTTGAGAACATAATTTGGCCTTAGCCTCAGAGGATACCTGTGATACCTGTGATGAAGAGGCATTTGAGGATGATCCATCTGCAGACTCCATAGCCATAAGTGCCAGATTCCCAAAAGGACTGTCACCACCATGTTGACCAGCACCTGTGAACAGTTGTTCATGACCAGACATGTCATCTGGTAAACTGCTCCAGTCAACAACTCCAGGGGTGAAGAAGCTATGTTGTTGAGGTTGAGGAGGTTGATGAGATTGAGATGGTTGAGGCTCAGGAAGAGCATGTGGTTGTTGAGCAATGGGTGCTTGAACCTGACTGGTTTGTGGCATGTAATAACAAGGGTAAGGATATGGCATTGGACCCTGAGGAACAAAATATGCAGGAGATTGTGGTTGAGAATGATGACCAGAATTGACAGGATGTTGCCCTCTGTGTTGTTGACTATTGCCAGGGAAAGTCACAAAGGGTGCAAAAGAATTAGATGCTGCAACAAGCAATGAAGGCCAAAGCTCTCTCGATCCCGAGTCACAAAGTTTTGTGAGTGACAAAGGGAAAAGAAAGATGACATCTGAGGAGATTGAGGAGGAGGAGAAAGAGAGGAAGAGGAGGCTGAGGGGAGAAAGTTCCTCTGTTGAGTCTTTTAGACTCATGGAGTCTGCTATCAGGGCTGCCCCCAGACCAAGTACTCAGAATGATGAGTTAAGGGCAGTCATGGTAAACTACCTGCAGACAAGGAACTATGACATAGACATTGTCATCTCTCTCCCCTTAGAAGAGTTGAATGAACTGGTTGATCTGGAAATATCAAAGGAGAAGAAGGAGGCAGAAGATGCAGAACATCTAGTACAAGTCAAAGTAGAGAGAAGAAGAAAAAGACTGTACAAGGATATGCCTACCCTCTCCCCAGTTCAGGAAAGTCCTACACAAGAAGATGTGGTTCAACAAGAACCTCTCGTAGACAAAGAAGAAGAGAGGATCAAGATGATCAACTACATGAGTGCCACAGGCTTCTATCAGGCAGATGCACTCCTTCCCTTGTCCTATGACTATGTTGAGTTTGAGTACTTAAAACAGCTTGAACTTGAGATAATCAAGGACAGAAAGACAACTAAGAAGAAGCTAAGGGAAGAAGCTGCAAAATCAAGAGCTATCATCCAAAAGAGCATGAATAAGTCTGCTGATAGGCAGAGGATGATGAGCTTCTTGAAGCTATATGGATTCTCCGGAAGAAGACTTGGCCCCATGTCTTTATCCACTATGGATGTGCATATCAGGGTGATCAAGCAGAAGATCAAAAGTGGAAGCTCATTTACTTACACTCCCCTCCAAGTCAAGACCTACCTGAAGTGGAGGTTAAGGTTGAACAACCAGAGACAACACAACCTGGACCTCCTGCTGAAACTCAGCAAGCTTCATCTTCTGATCCACAGCAGGGTCAACCTCCCTTTCCTTCTGAGCCTGAGAGAGAGGAAGTCCCAACTGAGAAAGACAGTGAAGATCAATCTGGTACTGCAGGCCAGTCTTCTCAGTTAAAACTTGTTAAGAGAAAGAAGAGGATGGCTTCTAAACCAAAGCCAAAGAAGAAGAATACTGCACCCTCTTCAAACCCCAGGATGAGTCAGAACATCTTGAGGTTGTGCAGCCAGAGGATGCTACATCAACTCCAATTCAAATAGCTCCTCTAGCATCAGAAGACCCATCTTGTCTTGGACATACACCACAAATCCAGAAAGATGGCATGTCATTAGAGATCAAGGCACTAAAGACATTTACACATGGCAAGATATGTTTTAGTTGCCTCTGCATGACCTCTTTGATATGAGAAGACACTTTGATAGTCTGAAGGATCCTGATCACATTATGAAGAAAGGTTTGGTGATCATCCTAATAAGGACTGTTGACATCTGAAGTCCACTAAGTGTTTTGGTAGCATCAGCCTAGGGGGAGTTTGTAGAGATTAATGAAGAAGCTGATGCAACCTAAACATCCAATGTCTATCCTGCATGCTGCACAAGTACTATGAAAAAGAATGCTTAGGAAGTTTCACACATATAACAGAAATATTCTAAGTGTGAAATCTTCCAAAGCCAAGACCAATATCTTCCAAAGCCTCAGAGACAAACTCTTCCGAAGCTTCAACTTATGATGACAGATTTCTTCCGAAGACTTTTGACACATGCTTATCTGATGTACTTTTCCATAAAGCTGGACACCTTTCTGCTGCACCTTTGTAAGGTCACCAACTTACATGAGTTGGTGAAAAGGTCCATGCTTTTGGTAACTGTACATTGAGGTCTTGAGTCTGTAACTTTCTACTTCATGTACTTTATCCTTTTTTGTAATAAATAAGGATGTGAGCTATGTCATGTCATAGTCACTAGTTAAAGGCAATCTGCCTTTTGACTCTACAATTGATTTTGTTTTGTGTTTATTCAATTGTATCCAGCTGGCTTTTAAAGTATAGCCGGCTGTAGGATGTAGTATAAGTATCTCATGTTCTTGTATCTTTGAATCATGCTTGTAACACTTGTAATAGAGCATAGAGAAAGCAATATACTGCATTCTTGAAAACCATATACTTATGTTCTTTGTGTTCTGTCTCTTACATTACTTGTGTTCTTAGTGTCTTTCCTTGGTTAATCCAGTTTGCTGTTTGGTTAAGTTTAGTTAATCTCCTCTTTGTGTTGTTGTGTTGTAAATTTGCACCCTTCAATGATCCTGCATAGAGTGTTTGTTAACTTTTCATTCCACTGTCGAGATGCCTGTTTTAAACTGTACAATGATTTCACTAATTTGCAAACCCTTTTATCAGATTGATCAAGATAACCTTCAAGAAGAGACATATACACATCCTCAGATAAAGAACCGTATAGGAACGCATTATTGACATCTAATTGAAACAAAGACAAGTTGTTTTAACTGCGAGACTAATGACACACCTAACAGTGACCATTTTGACCACAAGGGAAAATGTTTCATCAAAGTCAAGACCCTCACATTGACTATAACCTTTGGTAACTAAACGGGCTTTATACCTTTCTATTTGACCATCTGACTTATACTTAATCTTATAAATCCATTTACAACCTATGGGTTTCCTACCAATAGGTAAATCAGTTATTTCCCAAATATTATTTCTTATTAATGCTTCTATTTCTTCAATCATTGCACTAACCCAATTAGGATCTAAAGAAGCCTCTTTATAACTCTTAGGTTCAATATTCTTGTTTAATGCTGAAGTGAAACAAAAATTTTCTAAAGATAACCTAGAATAATTCACTACTTTTTCTATGCCATACCTAACTTTACCCTCAACAACAAAATCATCAAAGTGCTTAGGGGGGTGATAGGATCTCAGCATCTAGTTTGATCGATTCGAATGATTTCAGCAGCGGAATAGAGTACCAACTAGCACAATTCGAGCAAGAATACCAAAGATATAGCAATGAACAGAATTAGTTATAGAGAGAGAAAGTTTCTGCAAAAGGAATATTTCATTCAATCACACGCTTTGGCATGGCTTTCGCAAAATTACAATTTAGGTCATTCTTCCTTATATAAGGAAAAATGACGTAGGCTGATGTCACTTGATAGTGACATCTAACCGTTATTTAACAAACTACCGAAACACTAAAACTACTGAAGATGTCAAGCAGCTGACATCTTCTTACAGGAAGCTAAGTGTTTACTTATTACAAAACTACTGATAAGAAACTACTGAAACTACAACGACTGAAGAACAAGCTCTTCAGTCGTTTTACAAAACTACTGAAAGTAAAAACATAAAACTACTGATAAACATAACTACTGAAGAAGTACTCTTCAGCTGTTATGACAAACTACTAAAACTTCAGCACTTGGTCTTCAGACTTGAACTTCAGACGTTTCATCAGCTGATGACTTCAGTAGATGTCATCAGCTGATGTCTTCAGTCTTTGTCTTCAGACTTTGTACATCAGTTGTTGATCTTCAGCACTTGTGGACTCTTCAGCTGTTGAACTTCAGTACTTTGGTCTTCAGCTTCAGCACTTGTATTCTTCAGCTGTTGACCTTCAGTACTTTGGTCTTCAGCTTCAACACTTGTGTTCTTCAGCTGTTGAACTTCAGCACTTTAGTCTTCAGCTTCAGCACTTGTGTTCTTCAGCTGTTGAGCTTCAGCACTTTAGTCTTCAGCTGTTGAAGTCTTCAGTACTTGATCTTCAGCTGTTGAAGTCTTCAGCACTTGTCGAACTGCTGATGAAGCCTTCAGCAGTTGTTGTGATATCATGTGGGACTTAGAGGTTTTCTGATCTTGTCTCATTGGTTCTTTTGGTCCAACAGGGGGACATGCACTCGAGTAAATCTCCTTAATCAATTAGATTCAGGAAAACCTTGGATACCCTAAGAAGTCTCTGTTCTATTTTCCTCAATATTACTTTCATCTGCTGCAGTATTAGAAATAGATTTAGAACAAGAAATGCTAGTTTGACTAGTGGATCTGTTCTCATCATAATTAGAGTATATGTTCTCTTCACTAGTCAAACTATCATTGCTTTGATTTTTATCTATACTAATACTACCAGGCAGGTTGCAATTATTAGGATCAGTACCAATAGACTTAATCTCATCATAGGGCTGAGGTTGTCTCGTGTGCTCTGTTTCTAAGAAAAAATTAAACAAATCTTTTTCATTTATTATATTTTTGTCAAAATATTTATCTAAGTTAACAGGAAAGATTTGTTCATAAAACTTTACATCAAAATGTTGTTTTATTTTCTAAATCCCAGACTTTGTAACCTTTTTTTGAATAGAATAACCTATAAAAACACATTATAAGGCACGAGTATCAAACTTTGTTTTGGATTTAAATTGAAACAGAACACGAGGCAACCAAAATTTCTAAGATGGAATAAAGACGGTTTATGCCCAAATAACATCTCATAAGGAGATCTACCATTTAGCACAAAAGATGGTGTTCTATTAATAAGGTACGCAACGGTCAAGAGACATTCATTCCACATGGATATAGGTATTCCCCCCTTAAACATAAGATATCTTGTAGTGTTAAGAAGATGTCTATGTTTCCTCTCAACAACCCTATTCTGTTGGGGAGTATAGGCACAAGAAGTTTGATGAAGAACACCTTTGTTTGAGAAAAATTTTTGCAGAGAACAATTAGTGAATTCAGAACCGTTATCATTCTACCAACCTTAACCCTTTTATTGAATTGAGTTTCAATCAAGTGAAAAAAAGATTCAATATTTTGGAAAACTTGGTCCTTTGATTTTAAAAGATACAACCATACAACTCTTGAAAAATCATCAACAATTGTTTAAAAATACTTGAATCCTTCTTTACTAGGAACCTTAAAGGGACCCCATATATCAAGGTGAATCAGCTCACCCACCTCCACTGACTTATTATCACTGGATGAAAATGAATTTCTAGTTTGTTTTGATTTATGACACACATCACATGGATCAGTATTGCTTTTCTTTTTCAAATTTAAGTCCTCCTTTAAAATAAACAAGACTTGGCCGGAGGGATGACCAAGTCTACTGTGCCATAACTCAGTTGAGACAACACTAGAAAAAATAGCATTATTACAACCTATGAACTAACCTTCTTGAATAGAATCTAACACATACAATCCACCTAACTCTCTACCAGTCATCACTAACTTCTGGTTTGATAAGTCCTGAACATAACAATGTGAATCAGTAACAAGGAGTATAATTTGTTTTCTTTTGCCATTTTATTTACAGATATAAGGTTGACATAATATTCTGGAATCATCATGACATCTTTTAATATAATTTTATCATTAATTTTTAAGTTTTCAATTTTCTTTATTTGGGTCTTTGTTCCATTTGGATGTCCCACTATGAAGTTCAAATCAGACACATCAAGAAAATTAATCATATTAGTCTTAGTAGTGACCATATGCTGATTTGCTCTAGAGTCAATGACCTACATGTTGGAACGGTTCAGATTATGGTTGTTGTTAGAGCAAAATAGGTTTGAAAGATTAGAGTCTAAGGTGATTGTGTTGAAATTGGAATTACCTGACATGTTTGCCAATGAAGGATTGATGGTGTTGCTCTCACTAATCAACGACATGATTCTTGCAATCTGATCAGGGGTAAAAGGCTAAGAGGTAGGGTTAGAGCATTCAAATACATTATTGGTTCCTATTGTTGCATTTGATTTAGCTTGAGCTCTTAATGTGTTTGGTTTCTTTTTATTGTTGGATGGGTAGCCAATTAATTCGTAACACTTTTCTATGGTATCTCCAGTGAGATTACAGTGAGTGCATTTTAATGGTTGTTTTTTTATTGAACCTTTTTTTGTTATTATCAGGAAATTTTGAAGCAAAGACAATAGGTTGTGACTTAGGATTTGAGTTTGAATTAACGTCTCTATGAGACTCTTCAGCAGAGATGGTTGCAAATGCTTGTTTAACAGTTGGTAAGTGATCTTTAGTTAGCAAATTTGACCTAAGAGGTTGATATACCTCATCTATGCTCAATAAAAATTGCATTAGTTTTATTTGATTGTTGAATGATGAGACTTTTATTGAGGCATTGCATGTTCAATTTGGTAACTGTGTAATGGTGGAATTAATTTGTTTATATAAGTTGTATACTATCGAGCCATCAACTTTACTATAAGTCTCTTTAAGTTTATCCCACACATCCTGGGCTATTTTGGAGTAAATTTGACCAACATAAAGCTCTTCAGAAATAGAGTTTAAAATCCAAGATAGTACAACTAAGTTACATCTATCCCATTGATTGCTCAAGACAGGATCATTATAGTTCTTAACACAAGTACCATTAATGAAACTAGTTTTATTTTTACTTGAAGACCAAGTTCCATAGCATTAGCCCATATTGTGTAGTTCTCAGTGCCTTTTAATTTTATGTTGACTATTGAAATGTTACTAGTGTCACTTGGATGTAGATATAATGAATTACTAAGTCAAGATTGTTCACTTGAGTTTGACTTTCAACTAATGAAGATGAAGATTTTGGAGTTTTTGGTGTATCACTATCCTTTTTGAGTTGATACACCAAAAACTGTAACACTTAAAGAACAGAAAGAAATCCGGAATAAACCACACATGAACAGTAACACTTAAAGAATGAATGCAACAAGATAGAGTCAATCAACAAGACAAAAAGTACGTAATCAACAAGAAGCACACATCTAGCGTGAACCTATAACATGCAAAACAAATACTCCGCCAAAGTGGTCTAATGAAGGTGCAATGAGAATACCGATTGACCAGAGATCAGCAAATAATCAAGCTAATATGTCAAGGATCAGAAAACCTCACAATGATATGGCAACCAAACCATATGAATCGAGGGTCAAGCCTGACAAAGACTAAAGATGTGTATGCATATAACTGGAGCGAGAAAACATCACCCATTGAGATACAAATCTGATTGCCTTGCACTGAACAACATCATATGTCTCTTGTTTCAGATCTAATAGCAAAGCGCTTTTCACTAGACCCACAGATGCCCAAGGAGTTCAATCGATCTAACTAGGGTTTTAAAAAATCAGTTAGGTTTTGAAGATTTAAAGCCCAAGAAGATTTGATGATAAACAACAAGAACTAATGATTTCAACCAAAATTTATGTTAAATATTGAAATAATCAGACAAGGTAATCCATTTAACGTTTTAAATAACTAGGGTTTAGATTTTGAAAGATTGATTGATCGAGAGCCTTCGCTCTGATACCATGATAAAAAATAGAGATCTGAATCAATAGAAATCCAAAACTACAAAGAACATTAATATGTTTAGATGATTAGACCCTAGACAGACGCAGATTATGTAAGACAACCTGTAAGCTTGTGATCAGCAGAGATTACACCTAAACTATGAAGAACACAAGTCTGCAACAATGTGTTGCATGTTCAAAACAGAAACAAAGGAGAAGATGATGAACAAAGCAAAAATCTGAGATGAGAAAGTGTGAGTGTTCATCTTCCAATTTCTAGAACCATCTACGCTATATGTATAGGCACCAGATTCCATGATCAACAGCTTCAGCCCACAAGGATGCCCATGTACATGTTCAACCCCTGAGCAATAAAAAATACAAATCCAGCTACCACAATATAAAAGAGAAAATAATAAGAAACTAAACAATTAAAGAATGAAAATTTGAATTGAACTAAAAATTGATCAATTTTAACAGATCTTTCTTGGATTTGTAGGTAAATATACATGGGTAGATCTTATTAATCTTTAAATTAGGTTCAAAATGTTAGTTAGATCAATGGTTGACTGCATGTTAATATATAATACCAAGATTTTGGGTGTTCATATTATATGGGTAGATTTATGATATTTAGTTTGATTTTCAGATGATTTAAAATTTCCTATATATGTTTTTTGGAGTACTTGGCTAGCAAAGTGTAAAATTAGTTATCAGTTTATTATTTTCAAAGTTCGCATCTTTACCTAAAATGTAAAAATCACAATTCTATTATGTTTTTACTTGTAACTTTACTAGTGTGTATTATGTGTATGATGAAAATTCTTTTTTTTTCCGACATATACGCGTCAACAACTCTATTGGTTTATATTTAAGGTTTGCAATATGAATATCAAGTTCTTGAGTTTACAATTACAAAAGCAGAGGATTATAGAACATGTTTTGAAAAAGATTCAAGTATTTTTCGAGATGTTCACAATAACAAAATCAAATATCCAGTATTTTAGTTACAACCATATCTATTTATCACACTAATCACCTATATAGTAATGAAATTCAGTTGCTTTAGTGAACATTGTTAATTTAAAACTGCATATACAGGTACAAATTTGAAGAATGGACTTTGTAACTCCAGTTATCACACCCATTGTTGAATCTTTGCTTGTTCCCATAAAGAGGCACTTGGGATTCTTTGTTTCCTCCTCAAACTATGTTAGAGACATGCATGTGAAAGTGACAGAATTGGATGGTTTATCACATGATATGCATCTACAACAAGTGTCAAATACAACAAACTATCAAGTGGTACCTCATCTTGCCCCGGGCTGGTTGGCAGAAGTTGAAACAATCAAAGTAAGGGCGGAGAGAATTCCATCAGATGGAGTTGCATGCTTTAACGTAAAGATGAGATAGAAAACAGGTAAACAATCATTTGATATTCTCGAGGTTGTAGATCGTCTCATGAAGGAAAACGCCGCAATGGTGTGGAACCGTGAAAGAATACCTCTTGCCATGGTTACTTCCCCAAAGGTATCTGTTGTTGATGATGATAACCATAATCAAAACAAAAACATAATCGAGTCTAGAGATCTGATATTAAATGATGAGTTAAAATCCCTTGAATCACACAATAATAAGACCCAAATGATGGCTCTATGTGGAATGGCTGGTGTTGGTAAGACCACAATCATGGAACAACTAAAGAAGGTTGCCAAGGATAAGAGAATGTTTTATCGGATGGTGAAGGTGGATGTTGGGCAAAATCCAAACCCCATGATTGTTCAACAAACTGTTGCGGAGTACATTGGTGAAGCTCTAACTGAAACTACTAAAGATACAAGGGCTGAGTGTCTTCAAAAAAGATTTGAAGGAATGTTGGAAGAGGGTAAAAAGAAGATATTGGTAATACTGGATGATGTTTGGGAGGAGTTCAACCTCAAAGATATTAGACTGACACACCCTTTGCTGAATGGGTTCAAGGTGTTGTTAACATCAAGAGAGGAAGTTGTTTGCACTCACATGGGCGTTGAAGCTAGTTCAATACTTAGAATTGTTGTCTTGAATGATCTTGAAGCGAAAAGGTTATTCTGGGAAACAACAGGATTAGATTCACAAAGTTATATTGAACCTGACCTATACCAAATTGGAGAAGCCATCGTGAAGAGATGTAGTGGTTTGCCTATTGCCATAAAGATTATTGCCTCAACTCTAAGGGTGCGTTTGGTTGGAAGGAATACAATGAAATGGAATGGAATTGAGAAGCTAGTATAAATTTCAAGTAAAATTATGTTTGAGTGGGTAATAAAATGTAAAACCCAAGGGAATGTTTTACCTTAAATTCTCTTGGTTGGGAGATTTCAAATTCCCTCTCGAGGTGAAAGGATTATGAAATACCTCAACCAAAAGAATTTAAGGTGAAATATTCCCTTGGATTTACTTTTAATTGCTCACTCAAACACAATTCTACTTAAAAATTATACTAATTTCTCAATTCCATTTCATTCCTTCCAACCAAACACACCCTAAGAGATAACAACGAAAAGTATGAATGGAAAGATGTACTTTTGCGTTTACAAAACAAAAATTATGATGACTATAACATCAGAACAATTTTTGAGATAAGCTACCGGAATATTAAAGAGGATGATCTAAGAGCAATTTTTATTTTTGTGGCTTGTTCCCGGACGACTATAATATTGGTAAAGAGGACTTACTAAGGTATGGATGGGGATTGAATTTTTTCAGAATGCACGTACTATAGCAAAAGCAAGAATTCGGGTAAACACTTTTGTTAACAAGCTCATATGTTCAAATTTGTTTATTATAAGTGATCACAAAGGATGTCTCAAAATGCATGATCTCATTCGTGATTTTGTTTTAAGAAATGTTTCGAAAGTCAAGCAAGCTTCAATAGTGAACCATGATAATGATGTATTAGAGCAACTTAAAGAAGTTGAGTCTTATGAAAGAATTCTATTAAAAAGTGCAGAAGCATGTTTGAGTTGCCTGCACATTTTAATTTCCCAAGTCTTTCACTTTTAAAGCTAATCGATGGGGATAAGATCCTCAAGTTTCCAAAAGAATTTTATGTAGGAATGGAGAACCTTGAAATTCTGGCTATAAGAATATGCATCAACCATTGCTTCCACAATACTCGACTAACCTTAGAGCCCTATTTGTGAATTCATGCTCACTAGGAGATGATGACACATCTTTTCTGGAGATCTTGTTAACCTGGAAATACTCAGCCTCGCCCATTGTCGAATCCACAAGCTACCATCTAAAATGGGAAAGTTGCTAAAGCTAAAGTTACTTGATTTGACCGGATGTGTTGACCTTTGTATTGATGATGGTGGCTTTAGAAACATGGAAAATCTGGAAGAGCTTTACATGGGAGTTTCTGGAAGGAGCGCTATTAGGTTAACTGATGGTAATTGTGATGAACTGAGTACGCTTTCAAGGAAACTTTTTGCATTAGAGGTTTAGGATATCTATGGGTTGTTTATTAGAAAAGAACATGTTTAGGTCAGAAAATAGTGATGTATATTCATTCAAAAATACATTAAAGCTTGTGACTAGCAGTAATGTGCTTCTTGAATGCAAAATTAATGAGTTGTTTACAAAAACGGAGATACTTTATTTGAAAGTGAATGATATCTATCATCTTGAAGATGTTTTCAACTCATCCCCAACATTCCTTTTGCAATTTAAAAGAACTTGATATTCCTGATTGTGCATGCTTGACATACTTCTTCACAATTAATGTGGCAAAAGGTTTGACCAAACTCGAGAAACTTGAAATTCGGTCATGCCGCGATTTGAAACTACTTGTAAATGGTGAGAGTAGTGAAACTGGGGTGATTAGCTTTAACAAGTTATATATTCTGACTTTGCATAACCTACCGAAGCTTGTAAGTTTGTGCGACCCAATTAATGTAATGGAATTACCGCAAGTGATATTTTTAGATCTGGATCAACTTCCGAAATTTACTAGCATCTTTCCTGAGGATCAGGGGCGAAGTTTAATAGGGGCCGCCGCCCCCTCCTATTTTTTCGTCTGTCATGTTAAATTTTAGCTCGATAATGTAAATTTTTGGCCTGGTAGTGTAAATTTTTATATAAATACGAGTTCGCCACCTCTAAAAAAATAATTTCGCCCCCACCTCCCTACAAAATTAGTTAAGCTCCGCCACTTCTGAGGATGATATTAATATTTCTATAAAGCGACCATTCTTCGGCGAGAAGGTAAATATGTCTTATAGGTTAACTAAGTATTAGAAGTAAATGTACTATCATTACAGTGCAAAATACTTCTAGAATAAAAGTCCATTATAAACAGCTGGATATTATGTAGGTTGTGATCCCAAATTTGGGGAACCCGATAATTCAGAGGATGAATAACTTGAAGGAGATATGGCCTTGTGAATATACTAGTAGTGACCAGAAAGTTAACAATATTTCCATGTTGGAAGAGATTTGTTGGATTAAGAAGAAGGCTAACGCAACCAAAACTATATCACTTAAGTCATTTTGATGCTGCATGCAAAAGGCTTCCGAAGCTCTTCATGGAACTTCCGAAGGTTGTAGAGTTCTTCCGAAGACAAAGGAAAAGTCCAGCTTCCAAGACAGAATTCTACTTCCGAAGACAATGCATACTTCCGAAGTTCAAGACTTAGAAGAATAAAGTGAAGACCACTTCCGAAGTATGATGAAGAAGTCTCCAAGTCTTGGAAGAAGCAGCCTCTTCCGAAGTATAAAGTGACTTCGGAAGTACTTACTCTTCCGAAACCATTTAACCTTCGGAAGACACTGCTATGGCCAGTGGACACAAGTATGGTCTCTGACACTCCGCTGCAGACTTCTGATACAGCATGGCTTCTTCCTAAAGAACCATGTTGTTGACCATACTTTATTCCATGTTACCTTTTCATGATAGTACCGTTACCATCTTTAGTTGGTGACAAAAGGTAAGTCAGGGACATGTCCTGACTACCTAATCTCATATAAGACTTTATCTGAGATACCTTAATCTTAGTCTTGTAGTATAGACTTTAGGTATAGGATCCCAGCTGGTATCAAAGTATATCCTGCTGTAGATAGTATTATATATAGGTTCTCCTTGTAATTCAAAAAGGTAGAGAAATCTGCTTGTAAGAGTCCTTTGTATTGTGAGTTGAGAATCAATATATAAAAGTATCTTGAAATTATCTTTCTGTGTTCTTAGTTACTTTTCATATTGTGATCAACTCTTCTTGATTCTTACCTGAGTGTGATTCTAGGGAGTTTGAGAGAAAACATTTGTGTTTAAGTGACAAACACCGATCCTGCAATGGTATCAGAGCTTCTCAGGCTCTTGATTGCGTGATCTAACCATCCAAATCAACCTGTTTTCACTCCTCCCTACCACTCACTTCCTCAAATGGCCCTCAACAAATCTGAAGTAGAAATAGGGACGATGACCAAAGCGCCAATCATCACCCTGAAAACTTCAGGTCTTGGAGTAGAAGAATGGAAGGCTTCATCAGATACCAAGACAGCAAGATGTGGAACTCGATTGTCAACGGACCGTACAAACCAAAGGTGGCTTCACCTGGTGGAAACGGTGCCATGATAGAAAAAGCTGTCGAGGACTATTCTGATGAAGACAGAAAGAAGATGGACATCGACAGCAATGCTATGACTATTCTAATGACTGCAATACCGAACTCTATTATGGTGGGTTTGAGCATTGCAAGACTGCCAAAGAATTGTTTGATGCACTTGCTCAGATGTATTCTTGCTCCAACGACTCAAAGAAGGACTCACTGAAGCAGCAGTTCGAGAACTTCACTCATATTGCTGGAGAGACCCTCAGCCAGCAGTACTTCAGGTACATGGATCTTATCTCTTCCCTTCAGTCTGTAAAGATTACTCCTGAACTTAGAGATCTCACCAGAAAGTTCATGAGTGCTCTTCCAAATGAGTGGACATTCTACTGTGTCTCTATCAAGAGAACATAAAACTTGAACACTCTTTCCATGACTGAGCTCTATGGCATCCTTGATGGATACGTCTAGAGATGGAGAGTAAGAAAGGCCATCAAACAAGCAGATCCATGAGTCTTCCTGCTAGCAACGCTTTATGGTTGCTGAAGGCTCATTAACCCCTCAACCTCAGCACTTTCTGACTTATCAGCAGCCATCCTGCTCATCTGGTCCCTACATCACTTTCCTGAGACTCCAAGGTCTCAACAGGCTCAACACAACTCCTTCCAGGAAAGTTGTGCCTTTGTCTCAGGAGGCGGACACTCAGGAGATTTTCAATACTGCTTTGATGATCTTGAGTGCTTCAGCCCAGATGACGTAGAGTACGTGGACATTGTCCAGCAAATGGCTCTTTTAACTTACAGAGCAAAGAAGTTCTTTAAGAGAACTGGAAGGCACTTCCCTCAGAACCCAACTACCAGCAAGTTCGGGTTTGACAAAACCAGAGCAAAGTGTTACAATGTAACCAACTGGGTCATTTTGCAAGGGAATGCAAGGCTCCCAAGACCAATCCGGGAACCCCACAGGCCTCCACACATCCCTCAACCTCAAAGCCCACTGAGAAGTCAACTGAGACAGCTGCAATGGCTCAAGAAGTTGACTGGAGCTTCATGGTACAGGATGTGACTCCTGCTCAAGCTCTCATGGCCGGAACAATGATGCCCAGGTATATGAACATCTCTGCACTCCAGCTGTATAGCTAAGTTAAATCAATTACAATATAAACATCCTGATCTGAATTAAAATCTGATAGTGAAGACTATTAAAAATATATCTGACATTGAGTCTTTTAAATAAGATCTGACATTCTAAAATCTAAATCTGATTTTAAAAGAGCTGAATTGACTATCAAAGAAAATTGATGAGTTGGAGAAAACTATATCTCTTTTGAAACATGAACACACCAACTACAAGACTCAAATCAAGGATCTGATATCCAAATTGTTTGAGGCTCAAGCCCAGCTTGTCACTGCTGAGGCTCAGGCCAGGAAGCATGCTATCTCTGAGCAAAACTTCCAAGCTTTCTTGCATCATCCTCCCATTCCAAACTCTGTTATCAGAACAAAGAAGGGTTGGGAACCAATGAAATTGCTCCACCACACTCCTATGAGTCTATCAGACAGCCCAGATGTGGTACTGAAGAGCAAGAGGTTCCAACTGCTAACCCCTCTTTTCCAGAGTTAAAGATGAGGCACCAATAGTGGCCACCACAGGGAAGGAACAGGTAGATACACCTATCGCTTCCTGTGATGATCAAATCCTAACCATCAAAGCCAGAAGAAGCAGAGCTAAAGCTGCTAGGAGAACTGCTAAGAAAGTGGCTGAATCCAAACTGAAAATTGACCCCAACAGAAGGGTGTCTTTGTTTCAGCTGGTTTCCAGGTGTTGGGTACTTCTGACTCAGGAAAGGAATGTAATACCAGCATTCCTGTCCTACAAAGGATCAGAAGTTGAAGGGAAAGGTTGCTGACGAAGAAAAGAAAACCAAGAAACAGCAACCCTCACTTCCCAAAAAAGACTAACATTGCATGCATCATGTGTGGCCTGCAAAATCATATGGCAAAAGATTGTTACTACAATCCTGCAAGCACACATTATGCAAATAATGTTAGGAAAGAAGGAGTCAGGGAAGGTTTCACATTTGGACTTTTCCATACGGTTCAAGAGTTGAAGAAGGGAAAGCTAGTTTCCAAAGCCAAGTTGCTTTCGGAAGAAACTTTTTCTTCCGAAGGGAAAATGGCTTCGGAAGCAAAAGCTACTAAGGTTCGGAAGAACAAGAAAGCTCTCTTGAAACCATCCCAGAAGAAGACTGCTTCGGAAGAAAGGTGGTAAGGACTTCTTCCGAAAAGAAAGAAGCTTCGGAAGAAGACCATGCTGCAAAAGCTTCTACAAGCTCATCCTCCAAAATCAGCCAAAGGGTGGACTGGAAGATCAAGGAAGATGCTGCAGCCCAAACCTCTTCCTCAAAGACCTCTGTTGAACCCCCATGCATATCATTTGGTTCATCATGTCATTATCTTTGGAAGAACCCAAGACAATAAAGCTTGGGTTTCCAAACAAACTGAATCTCTTATTATATGCAGGAACATCCATTTGACAAGAACAACAATGTATGGATTGTAGATAGTGGATGCTCCAGGCACATGACAGGGAACAGACATCTCCTTCAACAATTTCAACATTATGATGGAGGTCCTGTCCAGTTTGGAGGTGAGGCGGAGGATATATTTCTGGCAAAGGGAGTATATCCAATGGTATGTTAACCGTTGACAAAGTTAACTTTGTCAAACAGCTTGAACACAATTGTTAAGTGTTTCTCAATTCTGTGATCAAAAGCACCAAATGCTTTTCACAGAACATGAGTGCATTATCCTCAAACCAGGGATGACAATTCCTCCGGAATTGGTGCTTCTTAGATCTCCCAGGAAAGGGGATATGTACAAGCTTGATATGAACAATGCTTCCCCAATGGGTGAAGTATCATGCTTTCTTTCCAAAGCTGATAGTAATGAGTCAACACTGTGGCATAAACGTATGTGTCATGTAAATTTTAAGACAATGAATAAATTGGCTAAAAATAACTTGGTACATGGTTTGCCTAAAAAGGAGTTTTCTGCAAAGACAACTGTGTTGCATGCCTGAAAGGGAAACAACACAGGACATCTCATAAATCCAAATGTGTTAACTCTATCACTACTCCATTGCACTTATTGCACATGGATCTTTTGTCCCACAAGTATAATGAGCATTGGAAGGAAATCATACTGCCTTGTGATAGTTGATGATTTTACAAGATTCACATGGGTATTCTTTTAAGAACTAAAGATGAAACTGCTAAAACGTTAAATCTTTTATCTTAAAATAGAAAATCAAATTGATCACAAGGTTAAAATAATTAGATGTGATCAAGGGACTGAGTTTAAGAACTTCGTTCTTGACTCATTCTGTAACTCAAAAGGGATTGCCAGACAATATAGTGCTCCCAGAACTCCTCAACAAAATGGTGTTGCTGAGAGGAGGAATAGGACACTTATTGAGGCTGCTCGAACTATGTTAGCTGATTCAAAGCTACCTCTAACATTCTGGGCAGAGGCAGTCAACACTGCATGCTATGTGCAGAACAGAGTTCTTGTAGTTAAGCCCCATGGAAAAACCCCTTATGAGCTATGGAACAAGAGGCCACCGTTCATGGCTTTCTAAGGTCCTTTGGCAGCAGGTGTACCATACTTAACACAAAGGACAATTTAGCAAATTTGCTGAAAAGTCGGATGATGCTATCTTTGTTGGATACTCTTCTAGTTCCAAAGCTTACAGAGTATACAACATTAAGAATCAACAATTTGAGGAGTCATCCAATATAGTTGTTAATGAGCACACTCCTTGTGTTAGGGGGAATGGACCTGATCACATCTTTGATTTAGAATTGTTTCCAAACTATTCTAAACCTTCTTGTGAGAATGTTTCAGATGGATAGGCGCTCAAACTGATACTGATGCTACTGCTAATGTTCAACTGTTCGAGCTTCCCAGGCCTAGACCAAATTCTCCAAGTGCTGAAATACATCAGACTTCCACTATTCACAGATCCGACAGTTTAGCTATATCAAGGAATAATGAAGTCTCAACAAGTGAGTCACCTACTGAGCCTCAAAGCTCATCTGGTGATCCACTACAAACCAGGCAGAAGGAGGTAGTATTTTGAAGGAACAGGCAACTGTTAATCCTGCCTCACAGCCAACCATCGATGATATTTCTCATTCATTCAATCAGTCCTCATTGAATGACTTTGAAACAACAGCTGGACAGAGTGTTCTAGTTCCTGAACTATTGTCCAACCTGGATCTATCTCTGCAACTGGAAGTGATTCCTCGGCTTCGGATTCACAACACTCATCCAACTGAGAACATCATAGGGAATGTCTCTGAGGGTGTGAGAACAAGAGGACAGACTCATCAAGGGAATGTCTGCTTGTACTCATGCTTTCTATCTCAGATGGAACCCAAGAAGTAGAAGATGCCTTAAAGATAGTAGCTGGATTGAATCGATGCAAGAGGAGCTGCTTCAATTCAAGAGACAGAAGGTATGGAACCTATGTTCGCTACCATCTGGTCAAGTACCCATAGGCACCAAATGGGTTTTTCGAAACAAGAGAGATGATAGAGGCTTGATCATCAAGAATAAGGCAAGACTTGTGGTTCAAGGATACACTCAAGAGGAAGGAATCGATTATAATGACGTCTTCACACCAGTTGCAAGACTTGAGGCAGTTAGGATCTTCCTTGCTTATGCTGCATCCAAGGACTTCACAGTATACCAACTTGATGTCAAGTGTGCTTTTCTATACGGGGATATAGACAGGGAAGTGTACGTATGCCAACCTCCAAGATTTGAAGATCCACAGCATCCCAACTATGTGTGCAAATTGGATAAAGCTCTATATGGGCTGCACCAAGCACCTAGGCTGTGGTATGAGACTCTGTCTCAGTTTCTTCTGAAGAATGGCTATACTAGAGGTACCATTGACAAGACTCTCTTCATTAGGAAGTCTGGAAAAGACATTTTGCTTGTACAAGTCTATGTCGATGACATCATATTTGGTTCCTCAAATGACCAAATGTGCAAAGACTTTGAAAGCATTATGAAGAAGAAGTTTGAGATGAGCTCCATGGGAAAAATGGACTTTTTCCTTGGAATTCAGGTAAAGCAATTGAAGGAAGGGTTCTTCATTAATCAATCTAAATATGTCTCTAACATCTTAGAAAGATTTGAGATGAAGGATTGCAAGCCTGCCAAGACACCCATACCAGAAACCATAATCTTTGTCCTGACCTTGAGGGGGAGGATACTCATCAACATCAGTATAGGGCAATTATTGGTTCTCTGATGTATCTTACAACAAGTAGACATGATATCATGTTTGCTACTTGGATTTGTGCAAGATATAGGCTGCTCCTAAGGTGTCTCACTTAGCTGCTGTTAAGAGAATCCTCAGATACCTCAAAGGAGCACCTAAACTAGGTTTCTGGTATCCCAGAAACAGGGATTTCAATCTTTATGGATACTCTGACAGTGACTACGGCGGTTGCAATATTGACAAGAAATCAACATCAGGAGGATGTCAATTTCTTGGTGGAAGGATCATCTCATGGCAATGCAAGAAACAATCCTGTGTCTCTACATCAACTGCTGGGCTGAATACATTGCTGCTGCTAGCTGCTGTGCTCAACTGCTATGGATTCAAAATCAGATGTTAGACTATGGATTCAACTTTATGAGTACTCTTATCCATATTGACAACAACAGTGCTATCTCCATTACTGAAAATCCAGTGAAGCACTCCAAGACTAAGCATATCGACATCAGGTATCATTTCATTAGAGATTCATGAGAAAAATCTAATAAGATTAATCAAAGTTGATTCAAATGAACAATATGCTGATTTGTTTACCAAAGCTTTTGATGAACAAAGATTTAAGTATCTTATTGCAGCTATTGGGATGATAAACATTGATTAATCTGATCTCTTTTGAAAACCTTTTAAGATGTAAGTCTTGTGTCAATACAATTAAGCCCTGTTACAAGAAATTCTCTCTGAAATTTTCTAAGTGTAAATTCCTTCCGAAGAGAAATTAACCTTCGGAAGACACTCTCATATCTTCCGAAGCATAACTTCTCAAAGGATAACTTTCTTCTCGGAAGAACTTTTGGTCTCGGAAGAAGCGATGATTGCATTGTCAGATCTACTTCCGAAACTTAAAAATTCTCCTTCGGAAGCAACTCTAACCTTCAAAAGCATAAGGATTGGCTTCAGAAGAAAGAATTGCCTTCGGAAGACAAGTTACCTTCGGAAATGTTTACACTCGGAAGAGAGATCTCACTATGTAACATAAATTTCTTGGGCCCCACACTGTAAAAAGCAAAGATTTTGTTAATGATGTGGATTATTTAACTGATTCTTAACCTTACCGCCACTATCATTTCATCCACTAAACCATCACATCACCTTATCCTAACCCCAATTACCGCCTCTCCATAATCGTTTAAATAATCTCGACTATTCACTTTCACTTTCTTACTTGCAAACTTTACAGCCCTAGAAAATTCTTCTACTCATTTTTACCCAGCTCAAAACATTCCAATTCACCTTTCCAAATGGCCTTCACCCACAGCACAATGAAGTCGCACTTCTTGATTCATCAAGAGATGCTGACTTCTCAGATATCATCTCCTTCCTAACCCAATCTTCATACTACACCGCTCTAACTGTTAACCCCACAATTTACACAACCATATGTCTGAATTTGGGCAAATGGTCAGATGGAAACCCTAAATGGGGTCCGTGTCATTCGATCGAGTATTTGTGGCCAGGAGTTCGTCATTACTGAACAGCTCATCAGGGAGCATTTAGAGCTTCATGATGATGGCGCCCAACGGAATTTCCCAAAGCAGACTTGGATCATTTATCTCCAAATGGGATATGGAGGAGATGTTAGCAGGTCAACTGTCTACAAATTTAACTTCTCGTACAAATGGAAGTTCCTGCTACACGTGGTCCTTCACTGCTTGTCGAATAAATCCGACGGATGGGATCAAATTCCATTTGAAACTTGGGTGCCTTGTTCATGGGTTGGTAAAAGGCCTCCGCTTCAACTGTTCAAGATTTGTGCTGACTAACCTCATGGGAAATCTTCAGAAAGACACCTTCTTCATGTATCCCAGGTTTCTCCAGCATATAATCAACTGTGAAGCTAGACCAGAGCACGCTTGTTGTGCAGCTGCTCTGACTGCTCCCCAGATGAGGCGACTATCTTCAAGACTTTGAAGAGAGTGTCCACCAACTTCACAGGAAGAGATACTGCACTTCTTCCAGGTATGACTGAGCCAACGGCTCCTGGTGACATCCCTGTAAATCCCACAGGTGATGAACCCACACCAGCAACTACCCCACTATGCCAACACTACCCATCACCATCACTTATCAGAGACGTCCAAACGAACCCTTGTTCAATCTACTCTGATTGAACAAGCTCCTCCTGTTCTATCCAGAAAGGCTAGAGTGGAACAAAGGGCTCCCACTCAGCCTGAGGTTCAACCATCCTTATAATTGACCTTAATTGGGTCCTGAGTCTCCTCAGTCTCAGACCTATGAGCCCACAACCAAGCTGAAAGCCCTCAGGGTGAGTCTCTATACTCCCCTGAGCAGCCAACAAGGACAGTCCCACTAGAGGCTCAATGCCTGTAGACATTGACCAAAGTCCCGGGTCAGTAGGTTAACCATCCTATTCACTGACTTTTATTCAAAACTGATGAAGAGATAACATCTCTCCATGGCAATGAAGTTGATCTACAACACCCTCTCCAAGATCAACAGAGTCCGGAGAAATCTCTTATCTCTAGCCCCCATCAGCAACCCTAAGGTGAGTCCCACTGATGTGGAGGGGACTCATGTAGATTCAGTTGCCACTACAGAAGGTGCCTCAATGGACCTTATGGATAGTGGTAACATTTCTCAGACTGAATCTACGACAACGAGCCCTTTGATGACTCTGAAAGAGACATCATTGAGCATGGGAACCAGGGTGCCAAGAAACCACATCTGCTGGTGGGGATGAACATACTAGGTATGTTACCTCATCTCCCGTGATTCTTCGAAAGAAGATGAGGGAAGCATGCAAATCCTCATTAAAGATCTTCTTTCTAAAGTCTCAAATCTGGAATCTCAGGTTAGGACTTTAGAGGCAAGATCTGCCACTCAGCCTTGAGATTGACAATCTCAAGGCTCAACTAGCTGAGAAACAGACAGAGAGGTCTGTTAGGCACGTACCTATTCAGGTCTCCCTGACTTCCTCCTCCAGCTCATCTAGCTCTCAAGATGATGCTACCAAAAAGGGGGAGAATGTTCAAAGACAAACACACAAGGAACCACAGAGCCGGCCTTCCACTTCAACATCATCCTCTCCCATCATTTCTGCGCCTGAAACATCTCAGGTCACTCTTCAGATTGATCCAAGGATGCTTAATAATCTTTACAGACTCTTCACCAAGTTTCTGTTAAGATCCTCCTTTGAGCAGTCAAGTCATGATGCTGCAATGATCTACTTTGAGCAGAAGAACTTCAAAGGCTGACTGCACCTTCTACCACTATGGAAGAAGTTGGTCAAACTAAGGTTTCCATGGAACCTGAGATTCAATTCGAAGGGGAAAAGGGAATGATGGCCCAGCACTGAAATAGTTGGGACAGAATCTGCATCCCTCTAACTTCCGAAGCTGAAGTTAAAGCCTCGGAAGAACAAGCTGAATCTTTCGAAGCTGAAATGGAAGCTGTGGAAGGACTGTTTAAAATGTCCAAGGAACTGATATCAAAGATGCTATCCTGGAAATGGCATCTGAAATGAGCAGCGAGGACTTTCCGATTACCTCCATCACAGACTCCATCTCTGGCTCTCTCACAATCAGAAACTTCTCTCCAAGAACCACCACAGTCAGGATCTTCAAAGGATAAAGGTAAAAGGAAGATGACTGCGGAAGAGATTCAGGAAGAAGAGAAGATTGAAAAACTTAAGAAGAAAGGAAGACTTCAGACTGAGAAGTTGCTAGCTGCTAGCACAAAAGCAGTTGCTTCCAATCAGGAGGTTGTCATCAACAAAGAAGAGAGCAATCATTGACCAGTCATTAGACAGTTCTTGAAAGGGATCTGCCAATAAGACACACTCCTGCTACCATTAGAGGAGTTGGTGGATCTGGAGAAGGAACCAGCTGAAGTTTGAAGAAGAAGCCAGGTGGCCTTAGAGGAAAAGGAAAAGAAACAGAAGGAGGATGAATTGCAGTAAGGAGAGACAGGATAAACTTCCTACTCTCCAAGGTTTTGAACTTCAAGAACTCTCCCAACACGATGACACGATCCTCTGGCTCTTCAACAAAGAGCAAGGTCAAATGGAGAAAGAAAAAAAAAGGGCTGCTAAAGAAAAGGAAATAGAGAAGAAGAAGAAAGAAGAAGAGGCTAGGGTCACTGCCTCCAAGAAGCTTACTGAGAAAGCCTAGATGAAGGACTATCTCCGGGCTCATGGCTTCTCGGTAGGCAGGTGGGTCCTATGTCGGATAGGACACTCCAATG
Organism: Flaveria trinervia; assembly: GCA_025506515.1. NCBI lineage: Eukaryota > Viridiplantae > Streptophyta > Magnoliopsida > Asterales > Asteraceae > Flaveria > Flaveria trinervia. The sequence goes on along the minus strand of CM046458.1, from coordinate 8,818,412 downwards.
GATTGTCAGTGAAATTAAGGCTGACATCCGGTTGGGGAAAAGAAAGAGATGTACAGAAGGGTAAAAGGGATGACCTTCACTGCTTCTACCAACCACAACTTGAACCCTCATCCTCACCAATCACTATTAACCTGAACCCTTCACCCCTAAACCTACATCACTACCCTCCACTACTCCCTCACCTCAACCTCCTAAACTTCCCATCATCCAACCTAAAACACTAGCCAGAACCTCTGAACCTAAACCTACCCAATCACCATCCAAACCATCCCTTCAGCCTTCTCAACATCTCTCCCTTGAGGAGTTTAAGGCAGTCAAGATGAAGCTCACTAACTGCACCACTTTGAGCAAGTTTCCTGTGTAGAAGACTCTATCAACATTACCTATGTAGATGGATCTTCAAGTTCCCTCACAAGAAACAGATTCCTTGATTTGACTAAAGGAACTTTGGACCAGGCTGCAAGACTTTTAGGCCTCAATTCAGACTCTTAAATGAGGAAGAAAAGAAGCTCAGAAGAAAAACTGGTGACTCTGCTGGATACAAGAAAAGAGGACAAGATTCCTAGTCAGCCTCTTGTGCCTAGAAGGAAGATAATCCAGTGGAGGTTTGATGAACCTTCTCACAACTTTGTTGTGGAAAGAGAGAATGGTGAAGTCAACAGACTCAATGCTATCTCTCTGCTACACTCTAGCAGATTTGAATTGCTGAGTTAGCAGAGAAACCATTCTCCAACCCCTCCAACTCTGAAACTGCTGCACTCGTCAGAAATCATCTCAACAGTCTTCATTTGGCTAAGCTAACTGCAAAAGGAAAGATTGAAGAAGAGTTGAAGTTGAAAAGACAGGAAGACAAGGAAAGATCTCACCACAAAGGTCCTGCCTTTCTACAGATGGTGGAAGGTCCTGAATTGGAACCTATAGTTCAATGGGAATATGATTATAGCTCCCATCAACTAACTCTTTTCAGAGGGCAACAACAAAGGGTACATGTTATCCAAGGTGACAGACTGGATCTCCTGTCTACCAAGGATCTGTACAAACTTCTCAGCACCACATCAGGAAGAACAATGAGACAGACACAATATTTGCTCTCCTGGTGCTGAAAGTTTTGAGAAGTCGAGGTAAGTGAGTTTTGGTAGCATCAGCCTAGGGGGAGTTTGTTGGATCAAGAAGAAGGCTAATGCAACCAAAAACTATATCACTTAAGTCATTTTGACGCTGCATGCAAAAGGCTTCCGAAGCTCTTCACGGAACTTCCGAAGGTTGTAGAGTTCTTCCGAAGACAAAGGAAAAGTCCAGCTTCCGAAGACAGAATTCTACTTCCGAAGACAAATGCATACTTCCGAAGTTCAAGAATTAGAAGAATAAAGAAGAAGATCACTTTCGAAGTATGGAAGAAGTCTCCAAGTCTTGGAAGAAGAAGCCTCTTCCGAAGTATAAAGTGACTTCAGAAAGTACTTACTCTTCCGAAACCATTTAAACCTTCGGAAGACACTGCTATGGCAGTGGACACAAGTATGGTCTCTGACACTCCGCTACAGACTTCTGATACAGCATGGTTTTTCCTAAAGAACCATGTTGTCGACCATACTTTATTCCACTGCTTACCTTTCCAGATAGTACCGTTACCATCATGAGTTGGTGACAAAAGGTAACAGGTAATTGTGCATAAGATAATCTAATCATGTCTACTGACTACCTAACTCTAGATATAAGACTTTATCTGATTATCTTGTAATCTTTAGTCTGTGTTAGTATAGACTTTAGGTTAGGATCCCAGCTGGTATCAAAGTATATCCTGAGTATTATATATAGGTTCTCCTTGTAATTCATAAAAGGTAGAGAAATCTGCTTGTAAGAGTCCTTTGTATTGTGAGTTGAGATCAATATATAAAAGTATCTTGAAATTATCTTTCTACGTTCTAGTACTTTTCATATTGTGATAAACTCTTCTGAGTCTTACCTGAGTGTGATTCTAGGGGAGTTTGAGAGAAAACATTTGTGTTTAAGTGACAAACACCGATCCTGCAATTGGTATCAGAGCATCTCAGGCTCTTGATTGCGTGATCTAACCATCCAAATCAACCTATTTTCACTCCTCCCACCACTCACTTCCTCATGGCCCTCAACAAATCTGAAGTAGAAATGGGGACGATGACCAAAGCGCCAATCATCACCCCTGAAAAACTTCAGGTCTTGAGTAGAAGAATGGAAGGCTTCATCAGATACCAAGACAGCAAGATGTGGAACTCGATGACAACGGACCGACAAACCAAAGGTGGCTTCACCTGGTGGAAACGGTGCGATGATAGAAAAAGCTGTCGAGGACTATTCTGATGAAGACAGAAAGAAGATGGACATCGACAGCAATGCTATGACTATTCTAATGACTGCAATACCGAACTCTATTATGTTAGGGTTTGAGCATTGCAAGACTGCCAAAGAATTGTTGATGCACTTGCTAGATGTATTCTTGCTCCAACGACTCAAAGAAGGACTCACTGAAGCAGCAGTTCGAGAACTTCACTCATATTGCTGGAGAGACCCTCAGCCAGCAGTACTCAGGTACATGGATCTTATCTCTTCCCTTCAGTCTGTAAAGATTACTCCTGAACTTAGAGATCTCACCAGAAAGTTCATGAGTGCTCTTCCAAATGAGTGGACATTCTACTGTGTCTATATCAAGAGACATAAAACTTGAACACTCTTTCCATGACTGAGCTCTATGGATCCTTGATGGATACCGTCTAGAGATGGAGAGTAAGAAAGGCCATCAAACAAGCAGATCCATGAGTCTTCTGCTAGCAACGCTTTAAGGTTGCTGAAGGCTCATTAACCCTCAACCTCAGCACTTTCTGACTTATCAGCAGCCATCCTGCTCATCTGGTCCCTACATCACTTTTCCTGAGACTCCAAGGTCTCAACAGGCTCAACACAACTCCTTCCAGGAAAGTTGTGCCTTTGTCTCAGGAGGCGGACACTCAGGAGATTTTCAATACTGCTTTGATGATCTTGAGTGCTTCAGCCCAGATGACGTAGAGTACGTGGACATTGTCCAGCAAATGGCTCTTTTACTTACAGAGCAAAGAAGTTCTATAAGAGAACTGGAAGGCACTTCCCTCATAACCCAACTACCGCAAGCTCGGGTTTGACAAAACCAGAGCAAAGTGTTACAATTGTAACCAACTGGGTCATTTTGCAAGGGAATGCAAGGCCCCAAGACCAATCCGGGAACCCCACAGGCCTCCACACATCCCTCAACCTCAAAGCCCACTGAGAAGTCAACTGAGACAGCTGTAATGGCTCAAGAAGTTGACTGGAGCTTCATGGTACAAGATGTGACTCCTACTCAAGCTCTCATGGTAGGAACATATGAGGCCCAGGTATATGAACATCTCTACACTCCAGCCTGTATAGCTAAAGTTAAACTCTATCAGGATTACAATATGGAAATCAGATCTGACATTGAGTCTTAAATATTCTAAAATCTGATTTTAAAAGAGCTGAATCCGACTATCAAAAGAAAATATGGAAATCAAAAGAGCTGACATTGAGTCTTTAAATGGAAATCAGATCTGACATTGAGTCTTTAAATATTCTAAAATCTGATTTTAAAAGAGCTGAATTTGACTATCAAAAGAAAATTGATGAGTTGGAGAAAACTATATCTCTTTTGAAACATGCACACCAACTACAAGACTCAAATCAAGGATCTGATATCCAAATTGTTTGAGGCTCAAGCCCAGCTTGTCACTGCTCAGGCTCAGGCCAGGAAGCATGCTATCTCTGAGCAAAACTTCCAAGCTATTCTTGCATCATCCTCCCATTCCAAACTCTGTATCAGAACAAAGAAGGGTGGGAACCAATGAAATTGCTCGACCACACTCCTATGAGTCTATCAAACAGCCCGATGTGGTACTGAAGAGCAAGAGGTTCCAATGCTAACCCTCTATTTCCCGAGTTAAAAGATGAGGCACCAATAGTGGCCACCACAGGGAAGGAACAGGTAGATACACCTATCGCTTCCTGTGATGATCAAATCCTAACATCAATGCCAGAAGAAGCAGAGCTAAAGCTGCTAGGAGAACTGCTAAAAAGTGGCTGAATCCAAACTGAATTTTGACCCCAAACAAAAGGGTGTCTTTGTTTCAGCTGGTTTCCAGGTGTTGGGTACTTCTGACTCAGGAAAGGAATGTAATACCAGCATTCCTATCCTACAAAGGATCAGAAGTTGAAGGGAAAGGTTGCTGACGAAGAAAAGAAAACCAAGAAACAGCAACCCTCACTTCCCAAAAAAAGACTAACATTGCATGCATCATGTGGCCTGCAAATCATATAGGAAAAGATTGTTACTACAATCCTGCAAGCACACATTATGCAAATAATGTTAGGAAAGAAGGAGTCAGGGAAGGTTTCACATTTGGACCTTCCATACGGTTCAAGAGCTGAAGAAGGGAAAGCTAGTTTCAAAGCCAAGTTGCTTTTGGAAGAAACTTTTTCTTCCGAAGGGAAAATGGCTTCGGAAGCAAAAGTACTAAGGTCGGAAGAACAAGAAAGCTCTCTTGAAACCATCCCAGAAGAAGACTGCTTCGGAAGAGAAGGTGGTAAGGACTTCTTCCGAAAAGAAGAAGCTTCGGAAGAAGACCATGCTGCAAAAGCTCTACAAGCTCATCCTCCAAAATTAGCCAAAGGGTGGACTGGAAGATCAAGGAAGATGCTGCAGCCCAAACCTCTTCGTCAAAGACCTCTGTTGAACCCCATGCATATCATTTGGTTCATTCATGTCATTATCTTTGGAAGAACCCAAGACAAATAAAGCTGGGTTTCCAAACAAAGCTGAATTCTCTTATTATATGCAGGAACATCCATTTGACAAGAACAACAATGTATGGATTGTAGATAGTGGATGCTCCAGACACATGACAGGGAACAAAACATCTCCTTCAACAATTTCAACATTATGATGGAGGCCTGTCCAGTTTGGAGGTGAGGCCGGAGGATATTTTGGCAAAGGGAGTATATCCAATGGTATGTAACCGTTGACAAAGTTAACTTTGTCAAACAGTTTGAACAAATCTGTTAAGTGTTCTCAATTCTGTGATCAAAAGGACCAAATGCTTTCACAGAACATGAGGCATTATCCTCAACCAGGGATGACAATTCCTCCGGAATTGTGCTTCTTAGATCTCCCAGGAAAGGGGATATGTACAAGCTTGATATGAACAATGCTTCCCCAATGGGTGAAGTATCATGCTTTCTTTCCAAAGTTGATAGTAATGAGTCAACATTGTGGCATAAACGTAGGTGTCATGTAAATTTTAAGACAATGAATAAATTGGCTAAAAATAACTTGGTACATGGTTTGCCTAAAAAGGAGTTTTTCTGCAAAGACAACTGTGTTGCATGCCTGAAAGGGAAACAACACAGAACATCTCATAAATCCAAATGTGTTAACTCTATCACTACTCCATTGCACTTATTGCACATGGATCTTTTTGGTCCCACAAGTATAATGAGCATTGGAAGGAAATAATACTGCCTTGTGATAGTTGATGATTTTACAAGATTCACATGGGTATTCTTTTAAGAACTAAAGTTGAAACTGCTAAAACGTTAAATCTTTATTCTTAAATAGAAAATCAAATTGATCACAAGGTTAAAATAATTAGATGTGATCAAGGGACTGAGTTTAAGAACTTCGTTCTTGACTCATTCTGTAACTTAAAGGGATTGCCAGACAATATAGTGCTCCCAGAACTCCTCAACAAAATGGTGTTGCTGAGAGAAGGAATAGGACACTATTGAGGCTGCTCGAACTATGTTAGCTGACTCAAAGCTACCTCTAACATTCTGGGCAGAGGCAGTCAACACTGCATGCTATGTGCAGAACAGAGTTCTTGTAGTTAAGCCCCATGGAAAAACCCCTATGAGCTATGGAACAAGAGGCCACGTTCATTGGCTTTCTAAGGTCCATTTGACAGCAGGTGTACCATACTTAACACAAAGGACAATTTAGCAAATTTGCTGAAAAGTCGGATGATGCTATCTTTGTTGGATACTCTTCTAGTTCCAAAGCTTATAGAGTATACAACCTTAAGAATCAACAATTTGAGGAGTCATCAATATAGTTGTTAATGAGCAAACTCCTTGTGTTAGGGGGAATGGACCTGATCACATCTTTGATTTAAAATGTTTCCAAACTATTCTAAACCTTCTGTGAGAATGTTTCAGATGGAGTAGGCGCTCAAACTGATACTGATCCTACTGCTAATGTTCAACTGTTCGAGCTTCCCAGGCCTAGACCAAATCTCCAAGTGCTGAAAACATCAGACTTCCACTATTCACAGATCCGACAGTTTAGCTATATCAAGGAATAATGAAGTCTCAACAAGTGAGTCACCTACTGAGCCTCAAAGCTCATCTGGTGATCCACTACAACACCAGGCAGAAGGAGGTAGTATTTGAAGGAACAGGCAACTGTTAATCCTGCCTCACAGCCACCATCGAGATATTTCTCATTCATTCAATCAGTCCTCATTGAATGACTTTGAAACAACAGCTGGACAGAGTGTTCTAGTTCCTGAACTTAATTTGTCCAACCTGGATCTATCTCTGCAACTGGAAGTGATTCCTCGGCTTCGGATTCACAACACTCATCCAACTGAGAACATCATAGAGAATGTCTCTGAGGGTGTGAGAACAAGAGGACAGACTCATCAAGGGAATGTCTGCTTGTACTCATGCTTTCTATCTCAGATGGAACCCAAGAAAGTAGAAGATGCCTTAAAATATAGTAGGTGGATTGAATCGATGCAAGAGGAGCTGCTTCAATTCAAGAGACAGAAGGTATGGAACCTATGTTCGCTACATCTGGTCAAGTACCCATAGGCACCAAATGGGTTTTTCGAAACAAGAGAGATGATAGCGGCTTGATCATCAAGAATAAGGCAGACTTGTGGTTCAAGGATACACTCAAGAGGAAGGAATCGATTATAAGACGTCTTCACACCAGTTGCAAGACTTGAGGCAGTTAGGATCTCCTTGCTTATGCTGCATCCAGGACTTCACAGTATACCAACTTGATGTCAAGTGTGCTTTTCTATACGGGGATATAGACAGGGAAGTGTACGTATGCCAACCTCCAAGATTTGAAGATCCACAGCATCCCAACTATGTGTGCAAATGGATAAAGCTCTATATGGGCTGCACCAAGCACCTAGGCTGTGGTATGAGACTCTGTCTCAGTTCTTCTGAAGAATGGCTATACTAGAGGTACCATTGACAAGACTCTCTTCATAGGAAGTCTGGAAAAGACATTTGCTTGTACAAGTTTATGTCGATGACATCATATTTGGTTCCTCAAATGACCAAATGTGCAAAGACTTTGAAAGCATTATGAAGAGATGTTTGAGATGAGCTCCATGGGAAAAATGGCTTTTTCCTTGGAATTCAGGTAAAGCAATTGAAGGAAGGGTTCTTCATTAATCAATCTAATATGTCTCTAACATCTTAGAAAGATTTGAGATGAAGGATTGCAAGCCTGTCAAGACACCCATACCGAAACCATAATCTTTGTCCTGACCTTGAGGGGGAGGATACTCATCAACATCAGTATAGGGCAATTATTGGTCTCTGATGTATCTTACAACAAGTAGACATGATATCATGTTTGCTACTGGATTTGTGCAAGATATTAGGCTGCTCCTAAGGTGTCTCACTTAGCTGCTGTTAAGAGAATCCTCAGATACCTCAAAGGAGCACCTAAACTAGGTTTCTGGTATACCAGAAACAGGGATTTCAATCTTTGGATACTCTGACAGTGACTACGGCGGTTGCAATATTGACAAGAAATCAACATCAGGAGGATGTCAATTTCTTGGTGGAAGGATCATCTCATGGCAATGCAAGAAACAATCCTGTGTCTCTACATCAACTGCTGAGGCTGATACATTGCTGCTGCTAGCTGCTGTGCTCAACTGCTATGGATTCAAAATCAGATGTTAGACTATGGATTCAACTTTATGAGTACTCTTATCCATATTGACAACAACAGTGCTATCTCCATTAACTGAAAATCCAGTGAAGCACTCCAAGACTAAGCATATCGACATCAGGTATCATTTCATTAGAGATTCATGAGAAAATCTAATAAGATTAATCAAGTTGATTCAAATGAACAATATGCTGATTTGTTTACCAAAGCTTTTGATGAACAAAGATTTAAGTATCTTATTGCAGCTATTGGGATGATAAACATTGATTAATCTGATCTCTTTTGAAAACCTTTTTAAGATGTAAGTCTTGTGTCAATACAATTTAAGCCCTGTTACAAGAAATTTCTCTCTGAAATTTTCTAAGTGTAAATTCCTTTCGAAGAGAAATTAACCTTCGGAAGACACTCTCATATCTTCCGAAGCATAACTTCTCAAAGGATAACTTTCTTCTCGGAAGAACTTTTGGTCTCGGAAGAAGCGATGATTGCATATCAGATCTACTTCCGAAACTTAAAAATTCTCCTTCGGAAGCAACTAACCTTCAAAGCATAAGGATTGGCTTCAGAAAAAGAATTGCCTTCGGAAGAAAGTTACCTTCGGAAATGTTTTACACTCGGAAGAGAGATCTCACTGTAACATAAATTTTCTTGGGCCCCACACTGTAAAAAGCAAGATTTTGTTAATGATGTTGGATTATTTAACTGATTCTTACCTTACCGCCACTATCATTTCATCCACTAAACCATCACATCACTTATCCTAACCCCAATACCGCCTCTCCATAATCGTTTAAATAATCTCGACTATTCACTTTCACTTTCTTACTTGCAAACTTACAGCCCTAGAAAATTCTTCTACTCATTTTTACCCAGCTCAAAACATTCCAATTCACCTTTCCAAATGGCCTTCAACCCACAGCACAATGAAGTCGCACTTCTTGATTCATCAAGAGATGCTGACTTCTCAGATATCATCTCCTCCTAACCCAATCTTCATACTACACCGCTCTAACTGTTAACCCCACAATTTACACAAATCATATGTCTGAATTTTGGCAAATGGTCAGATGGAAACCCTAAATGGGGTTGTCATTCGATCGAGTATTTGTGGCCAGGAGTCGTCATTACTGAACAACATCATCAGGGAGCATTTAGAGCTTCATGATGATGGCGCTCCAACGGAATTTCCCAAAGCAGACTTGGATCATTCTTATCTCCAAATGGGATATGGAGGAGATGTTAGCAGGTCAACTGTCTACAAATTTAACTTCTCGTACAAATGGAAGTTCCTGCTACACGTGGTCCTTCACTGCTTGTCGAATAAATCCGACGGATGGGATCAAATTCCATTTGAACTTGGGTGCCTTGTTCATGGGGTGGTAAAAGGCCTCCGCTTCAACTGTTCAAGATTTGTGCTGACTAACCTCATGGGAAATCTTCAGAAGACACCTTCTTCATGTATCCCAGTTTCTCCAGCATATAATCAACTGTAAGCTAGACCAGAGCACGCTTGTTTGTGCAGCTGCCTGACTGCTCCCCAGATGAGGCCGACTATCTTCAAGACTTTGAAGAGAGTGTCACCACTTCACAGGAAGAGATACTGCACTTCTTCCAGGTATGACTGAGCCAACGGCTCCTGGTGACATCCCTGTAAATCCCACAGGTGATGAACCCACACCAGCAACTAACCCCACTATGCCAACACTACCCATCACCATCACTTATCAGAGACGTCCCAAACGAACCCTTGTTCAATCTACTCTGATTGAACAAGCTCCTCCTGTTCTATCCAGAAAGGCTAGAGTGGAACAAAGGGCTCCCACTCAGCCTGAGGTTCAACCATCCTTTATAATTGACCTTAATTTGGGTCCTGAGTCTCCTCAGTCTCAGACCTATGAGCCCACAACCCAAGCTGAAAGCCCTCAGGGTGAGTCTCTATACTCCCCTGAGCAGCCAACAAAGGACAGTCCCACTAGAGGCTCAATGCCTGTAGACATTGACCAAAGTCCCGGGTCAGTAGGTTAACCATCCTATCTTTCACTGACCTTTTATTCAAAACTGATGAAGAGATAACATCTCTCCATGGCAATGAAGTTGATCTACAACACCTCTCCAAGATCAACAGAGTCCGGAGAAATCTCTTATCTTAGCCCCCATCAGCAACCAACTAAGGTGAGTCCCATGATGTGGAGGGGACTCATGTAGATTCAGTTGCCACAACAGAAGGTGCCTCAAGGACCTTATGGATAGTGGTAACATTTCTCAGACTGAATCTACGACAACCGCGCGCCCTTGATGACTCTGAAAGAGACATCATTGAGCAATGGGAAAACCAGGGTGCGAAGAAACACCATCTGGTGGTGGTGATGAATGTTATGGTATGTACCTCATCTCCCCGTGATTCTTCGAAAGAAGATGAGGGAAGCATGCAATCCTCATTAAAGATCTTCTTTCTAAAGTCTCAAATCTGGAATCTCAGGTTAGGACTTTAGAGGCAAGATTGCCACTCAGCAACTTGAGATTGACAATCTCAAGCTCAACTAGCTGTGAGAAACAGACAGAGAGGTCTGTTAGGCACGTACCTATTCAGGTCTCCCTGACTTCTCTCCTCCAGCTCAGCTCTAGCTCAAGATGTGCTACAAAAGGGGGAGAATGTTCAAAGACAAACACACAAGGAACCACAGAGCCGGCCTTCCACCTTCAACATCATCCTCCACTCCATCATTTCTTTCTGCGCCTGAAACATCTCAGGTCACTCTTCAGATTGATCCAAGGATGCTTAATAATCTTTACAGACTCTTCACCAAGTTTCTGTTAAGATCCTCCTTTGAGCAGTCAAGTCATGATGCTGCAATGATCTACTTTGGAGCAGAAGAACTTCAAAGGCTGACTGCACCTTCTACCACTATGGAAGAAGGTTGGTCAACCTAAGGTTTCCATGGAACCTGAGATTCAATTCGAAGGGGAAATGGGAACTGATGGCCCAGCAACTGAAATAGTTGGGACAGAATCTGCATCCCCTCTAATTCCGAAGCTGAAGTTAAAGCCTCGAGAGACAAGCTGAATCTTTCGAAGCTGAAATGGAAGCTGTGGAAGGACTGTTTAAAATGTCAAGGAACTGATTATCAAAGAGCTATCCTGGAAATGGCATCTGAATAACAGAGCACGAGGACTTTCCGATTATACCTCCATCACAGACTCTCTCTTGCTCTCTCACACATCAGACAGAAACTCTCTCCAAGACCACCACAGTCAGGATCTTCAAAGGATAAAGGTAAAGAAGATAGACTGCGGAAGAGATCCGGAAGAAGAGGAAGATTGAAAAACTTAAGAAGAAAGGAAGACTTCAGACTGAGAAGTGCTAGCTGCTAGCACAAAAGCAGTTGCTTCCAATCAGGAGGTTGTCATCAACAAAAGAAGAGAGCAAATCAATGACAACCTTGACCAGCTCATTGACCAGTTCATTGAAAAGGTGATGGATGAAGAAGAAACACTCCTGCTACCATTAGAGGAGTTGGTGGATCTGGAGAAGGCAACCAAGCTGAAGTTTGAAGAAGAAGCCAGGTTGGCCTTAGAGGAAAAGGAAAAGAAACAGAAGGAGGATGAATTGCAGCTCAGGAGAGACAGGATAAACTTCCTACTCTCCAAAGGTTTGAACTTCAAGAACTCTCTCCACACAACGATGACACAATCCTAGGCTCTTCAACAAAGAGCAAGGTCAAATGGAGAAAGAAAGAAAAAGGGCTGCTAAAGAAAAGGAAAGAGAGAAGAAGAAGAAAGAAGAAGAGAGGCTAGGGTCACTGCCTCCAAGAAGCTTACTGAGAAAGCCTAGATGAAGGACTATTCTCGGGCTCATGGCTTCTCTGGTAGGCAGGTGGGTCCTATGTCGGATAGGACACTCCAATGGATTGTCAGTGAAATTAAGGCTGACATCCAGTTGGGAAAGGAAAGAGATGTACAGAAGGGTAAAAGGGATGACCTTCACTGCTTCTACCCAACCACAACTTGAACCCTCATCCTCACAATCACTATTAAACTGAACCCTTCACCCTAAACCTACATCACTACCCTCCACTACTCCCTCACCTCAACCTCCTAAACTTCCCATCATCCAACCTAAAACACTAGCCAGAAACTCTGAACCTAAACCTACCCAATCACCATCCAAACCATCCCTTCAGCCTTCTCAACATCTCTCCCTTGAGGAGTTTAAGGCAGTCAAGATGAAGCTCACTAACTGCACCACTTTGAGCAAAGTTTCCTGTGTAGAAGACTCTATCAACATTACCTATGTAGATGGATCTTCAAGTTCCCTCACAAGAAACAGATTCCTTGATTTGACTAAAGGAACTTTGGACCAGGCTGCAAGACTTTTAGGCCTCAATCAGACTCTTTAAATGAGGAAGAAAAGAAGCTCAGAAAGAAAACTGGTGACTCTACTGGATACAAAGAAAGAGGACAAGATTCCTAGTCAGCCTCTTGTGCCTAGAAGGAAGATAATCCAGTGGAGGTTTGATGAACCTTCTCACAACTTTGTTGTGGAAAGAGAGAATGTGTGAAGTCAACAGACTCAATGCTATCTCTCTGCTACACACTCTAGCAGATTTGAAATTGCTGAGTTAGCAGAGAAACCATTCTCCAACCCCTCCAACTCTGAAACTGCTGCACTCGTCAGAAATCATCTCAACAGTCTTCATTTGGCTAAGCTAACTGCAAAAGGAAAGATTGAAGAAGAGTTGAAGTTGAAAAGACAGGAAGACAAGGAAAGATCTACCACCAAAGGTCCTGCCTTTCTACAGATGGTGGAAGGTCCTGAATTGGAACCGATAGTTCGATGGGAATATGATTATAGCTCCCATCAACTAACTTTTTTCAGAGGGCAACAACAAAGGGTACATGTTATCCAAGGTGACAGACTGGATCTCCTGTCTACCAAGGATCTGTACAAACTTCTCAGCACCACATCAGGGAAGAACAATGAGACAGACAAATATTTGCTCTCCTTGGTGCTGAAAGTTTTGAGAAGTCGAGGTAAGTGAAGTTTTGGTAGCATCAGCCTAGGGGGAGTTTGTTGGATCAAGAAGAAGGCTAATGCAACCAAAACTATATCACTTAAGTCATTTTGACGCTGCATGCAAAAGGCTTCCGAAGCTCTTCATGGAACTTCCGAAGGTTGTAGAGTTCTTCGAAGACAAAGGAAAAGTCCAGCTTCCAAAGACAGAATTCTACTTCGAAGACAAATGCATACTTCCGAGTTCAAGACTTAGAAGAATAAAGTGAAGACCACTTCCGAAGTATGATGAAGAAGTCTCCAAGTCTTGGAAGAAGCAGCCTTCCGAAGTATAAAGTGACTTCAGAAGTACTTACTCTTCCGAAACCATTAACCTTCGGAAGACACTGCTATGGCCAGTGGACACAAGTATGGTCTCTGACACTCCGCTACAGACTTCTGATACAGCATGGTTTCTCCTAAAGAACCATGTTGTCGACATACTTTATTCCACTGCTTACCTTTTCATGATAGTACCGTTACCATCTTTAGTGGTGACAAAAGGTAAGTCAGGGACATGCCTGACTACCTAATCTCATATAAGACTTTATCTGAGATATCTTAATCTTTAGTCTTGTAGTATAGACTTTAGGTATAGGACCAGCTGGTATCAAATTATATCCTGCTGTAGATAGTATTATATATAGGTTCTCCTTGTAATTCATAAAAGGTAGAGAAATCTGCTTGTAAGAGTCCTTATATTGTGAGTGAGAATCAATATAAAAAGTATCTTGAAATTATCTTTCTACGTTCTTAGTTACTTTTCATATTGTGATAAACTCTTCTTGAGTCTTACCTGAGTGTGATTCTAGGGGGTTTGAGAGAAAATATTTGTGTTTAAGTGACAAACACGATCCTGCAAGATTGAAGTGAAAGATTGTAATAGTCTTGTGAATCTTTTTCAAAGCATCCAAGGGATTACTTTTCACTTAGAAGAGCTTAGCGTTAAATCATGTTGCTCCATTGAAGTGTTATTCAACATGGACTTGGGTCAACTCACCAACAAATGAGAAGCATTGGAGTGTGGAGGTGTGAGAGCTTTAGAGAGGTTTGGAGGATACAAGATGCTGAAAATAATAACGAGGCCTCCATTTTCTTGGCTTCAAGTGTTGAGTCCATAATAATCAGCCATTGTGAGAGCTTTAGAAATTTAGTCACACCTACCACGGTGAGTATTGATTTCAGAGCACTTAATGACATTCATATATCCTGCACGCGAGAATATGGTGGAGAACATTGAAGTGGTTAAGAATGTTGAAACTATAATTACTTCATCCAAATACATAGAAGTGTCTAAGTATAGTTAAACTAGTGGTCGTTTGTGTAATTAGTAAAAAAGTTAACTTAGAGTCTAGTATGTAAAGTGTATGTATGTATAAGGGTTAGCGTGTCAAAACCTAAACATGTTAACTACCATGTAGGGCATATAATTGTACATTTGCAATCAACATTCATAATCAATTCAACATTCCTATCATTCTCTCAAGTATCATATTCAAATATTCATATTCAAGAACATAATCAAGAGCCTCACGTTCCTAAAGGGCCAACAATTGGTATCATAGCCTAAGGCTCAAATCTAATCAGTGATTCGCTCTTGAATTTGCAATCACAACAAAATCGGTTCAGAGCAAAGAAAGTCGATTCAGAGAAATCGTTTCAGAAGAAAGAAAAACGATTCAGACAACACCAAATCGATTAGATTAATCGATTCAACGGTGTTAAAATCGATCAGTGCCAATTGATTCAGACCAATTGTAGAATACAAGAACGAATCAAATAAAAAAAACAAATCGATTCCGTTAAATCGATTCAGAAAGAGGAACAACAATCGATCCGAATAATCAATTCAGTGTTGTAACATCGATTCCATGCCAAATCGATTGGAACCATATTGTAGAGAACCAAGAACCAAAGTTGAAGACAAAGTTGATTTCAGAAAACAAATCGATTCAGATTATTGTTCACAAGTGCCAAACCAATTTCAAGAAAAATTGTAGAATATAATCCGAATCAGGTTATTTTGAAAATCCAAATCGACAGAGAAGAAGAAAGAGAATCGACTCCGAAGTTCATATTAAGAACAAGTCGAGTAAGTTGTTTTTTTCAAATCGATTTAGAGATATCCATATCTACTAAGAGAAGTTCAGTTCAGACAAATTGAATTCAAAAATTAAAGAAAGATAAGACGAAGAGAACATCCTGTTGATATCGTCGTCATTCGAGTGAATATAGACCTTGCTTGAAACCCGAGTATCGTCGGTGTTTCCACCATTCACGTGAACCATCAGGGAAGAAACTGACACTATTGTGCGCTTGTGTGATGGATTTTAGAGTTCAAAAGAAAGAAAGAGTTGTTGTTCTTAAGTTTCAGAGAAAGAACAAAGGGGATTTTTACGCTAATTTTACTTTTGTATGTAAGTCAAAGGGGAAAAGAAAAAGTCAAAAAGAGGAAAAAGAGAATTTGAAATCAAAAGTCAATATTAATTGATTTAGAAAAGGATATAAGAAGAATTTGGAAATTAAAAGAAAAAAGGAGTGGTTCGTAAAGGCGTAAATCACAAAAAAAGGAAAAAGAATTATTTTATATTGTATACTATTTCTTTATTGACTATAAAATCAAAGTCAGAAAGAGTAAAAGGGTGAAAAATTCAAGTCCAAGTTAAGGAGAAATTTTGAAAATCAAGTTTGTTTTAGAAGAAAACCGAAGTCAAGATGACAGAAGAATCATTAACGGGTTTAAACAAAAACGCAATGGTAATACATAAAGATGTGAGTTCATTTTCCCAATTCCAATGTCCCGTTTTGAAATTGACAAACTATACTATATGGTCAATACGTATGAAAACCATATTCAAGGAAAATGGATTATGAGAAATGATAGAAC